>OX451359.1:19130309-19730309 GCA_949629185.1 Apamea crenata | reverse complement strand
TTGGTGTCAAAATATACGAGCTTGTCACTGTGATGACTAACTAAAAAATGCATATGTTTATTAAGCATATGAATATAATTGTTTTGTCTATCTGTCAATTTTTCAAAATATGGGAAAGCACACAATATTATTTTACTACAATTTAACTTTAACAACTCAGTTACGCAGTCAGTGATTTCGTATTTTTTGATGTTAGAACTATTACCTACAAATACAGTAATGTTGGTTTTTGGGGTACATACATTTCCTGATACTGATGCCATTATTTGTTTGTAGGTTGACCCTGGCATACAATAATTTTGAGTACAATAACTCAGGTTGTTACTAATTAATTTACCTAAACCTCTTCCTATACTATCTGAGAACATAACTGAATCATAACAATAATGACTACTTAAAGATGGACAACTACCAATCTCAAGTTGTGCCACTTGAGATAGATCTTGTACTATATCAGGCACGTCCTGGTTAAGGATACAGTCTTGAGATAAACTCTCAGTCTGGGACGGGTCCTCCGTTGCCTCAGGCTGGACAGCAATAGGGTTTGAAACTTGACAAGTACACTGACACATAACTAGCTCACTAGCAGCAAGAATATGTTCTCTAATTTGGTTCTGAGAACCCACATATTTAATGTACAGGGAACTAAGTGTGCCCTCAAGTACCTGTATATCAGACTGTAAGCGCTGAGTATCTATTTCATAGATTTTCCTGCTGTCTTCTAATTTAATTTGATGATTGTTCAATTTATTTATTAGCTCAACACGTTCTTTCCTCAGTGGAATATTTTTGGAAAAGTGTTTCTGTTGTCTCCTAAATTGATTACATTTTTTAATTATTCTATTCATTCTTGCATATTTTTTCATTTTGTTATGACTAACTTTATAACTATAATTATAATTCTGCTTCAGCAAGGAATCTTCAGTTAGGTCAATAGTTGTTATGGAATGAGGGTTACAATTACTATTTAACAATTCATTATATAAGTGGTTATTTTCTTTAACCTGAGTACATTCTTTTCCTTTTTCTAACTGGTTAATACGACTATTAGCATGAAATAATTCATCCTCTAGGTCCCTAACTTTGCTTAAAGCCTCCTCATATAAATGACTACAGTTGTTGAAACCATCCGTGACCACCTTCAATTTGTCACGTTCATCAACAACATTCAGATATTGTTGATGTAGGTCTACTAGCTCCCGTTTAAGGCTTGAGTTTTTGTCAACTATTTTCTTGAATTCCTCCTCACTTTCATCATTCTCCATTAGCAATTGGTCATATTGGAGTTTCTTTGCTTCAAGTTTTTGGAGGGCCGTTCTCAATTTAAGGTCTATCTCCTGAGCAGTAGCCTTACGGGTCATCACAGGCATGGTTTCAGGATTAGTTACTGAAAGTAGAATAGAGCAACGGTGAGAAAAAGTAGGACAGAGAAATAAAATAAAGTTGGAAATTAAAGGGAAAATGAAGGATGTTAGCTTAGTTCAGAGAAGAAATTAGGTTGGTTACTGAATTGGCTTGAAGAGCTGTTTTCAAGGCAATATTATCAAATTTGAATGTTTTTATTGCCTTACGAATTTTACTTTTCTATATGTGGGTAGGTTGCCTAGATTTTAAAGTTATTCCTTTTTTTTTAAATATTACAGTAGGTATAACGGCAATGCAAAAATAACGATCATGAACCTTTTTATTGTTGTGTATTAACATAGGGATCAGAATAAGAATAACAAAATCTTCGTTGTTTCGTTTTCTATGATGTAAACAATGCGATCTAGACCCAATGCAGAGGTCTAAATCAGCGAACTATTTATGCTAAGAGGTCACAAGGATGTGTAACAGAGTTACAATAACGGTTGTGTGCTAATAAAAAGTAAAAGTAAACAAATACTCCCCGTTTTAATCCGCAATACGAACGTCAGCTGTTGGTTTTAGGTTACCGGTACCGGTGTGTAACAAACACTGTGTATTACTATTTCTATTTACAGGAAAACAATAATCCTGAGTATTTATGCAATTATATTACGTTTACACATAAAATTACACCTTAATTTTACTTAATTGTTAATTAAAATTAATTTTAAAATACGGAACAAAAATTTGACATGTCACTCGGGCAGTGTTGCCACATTATCAGTCATGTAAAATGGTGGCGTATAGGTACCAGCCATGTGAACCATTGAAACTCTAAATTAATGATGTTGACGGTACAGAGGTTCACATGTGTACCATTATACTGAAAATGTCAGTAAGTTATAGGTTTCGTGAACTCATATTTAGTTCTAGGCTATTGTTCTAATCTTTAATAGTTCACATAATCACTTTTACCGTTTATCAGAACTATAAAACCGGTACATAATTCGATTGTAAATTCTAAAAGTTTTAAAGATCCTCATTCAAATACGTTAAACTTAGCTACTTAGTCTACAGCCTACACCAGTGTGAACGGTCGATTTTCGAATGCATGATAAATTAATTTGTTAGACAATATTATTTAGGTAGATAAGTACAATGAAAATGAAAATAATGAAATAGATAAAACTTCAAGGTTAGGCTATTGTAATTTGACCGCTATCCCTTCCCTATTGCTATTGTGCTGCTGCTACCTGCTATTCGTGATTTATGAAGGTACACATAAATACCTTAAGCGTTTTTGTGACCTATTAAAGTTCTTTCATACAGCACATTAGCAAGGCTGATTAGCAGGATAAAGGTCTAAACATGTATTGTTTTTAGCATTCTAATACTCTAGATGTAAACCTCATTAAATCTTTTGCCTCCATTCACATTCACATGAACTCTATTATAATGCTAGCAATACTAAATGGCATGTGTAGTCCTTAAAGCAGCAATTGACGTATTTCGCTTCCGTTGAAATGTTGTTATGCAGCTTGTAAAATGAAAGCTGTAAAAAAGCGTCGTATCCATCCTCTATAAGACCAAAAGTTACACAATAAGACATTATTACACTTTTAAAAATAAAGTATACAGTTTCTAGTAGTTTTCAATGCTTAAGGTTCACGTGTGGACTATAATAACTATTCACAAATTCTTGAAGCTCACATTTATACTAAATGTGAACAATTATAGCTGCCTTTGTGCTACTTGGGCACACATTAACACCGCACGACCGCGCAGACGCGCCCCGGCTCGCTAGCCTCATCTCCAAGATTTCAGTTTGCAGACTGCTTACGCAAGTTTCATCCGATTAGATTTCATAATGAATCGAAAGCAATCGCGGAGCGCCGCACATGACGCGTTGTCGTCGTGATGTTCTGTAGGTTACATTAATACTTAATTATTTATGTGATGTTACGTAACGTTTCCAAGAAATGTATCTATTTTACTGCCAAAAAGGAAAACTGCTAAATAAAATAAACCTGGCCTAAAGTAGGTTTTGTCTCGGAGTATCCAAAATCTCGAGAATATTTAAATTGTAACCCCCTGTAAATGTCAATTGACCAAACCCATGAATTTGATTGTCCTAATATTCGTATCTACCTAACAAAGTTAAGAATGATAGAAACGAAATATACCACCGTAACGGTAGCAGTTATGTTGCAGGAGCATGTTTAATGCAACGACAGCCAGCCCCAAGTATTGGGCGGGCGGGCAACACCTAGTGTAAGCCCACAGCTACATCAGCGTGGAAAATGCTGCCCCTACATGAACATATATAATATAGGTAAGTATGTCAGATCGCAATACTCGAGACGAACATTATTCTGGCAAATAAAATACAAAATACTCACGAGGCACGGATGTTGAGCAAAAAGAAGCTTAGCATTAACATACGTGCGCCTTGGCCACCGGGGCCCAGGGCCCGGGGCCGCACGTCGTGCCGCCTCACCTACCTTACGTACAGTCTTACCTTGGCCACCGGGGCCCAGGGCCCGGGGCCGCACGTCGTGCCGCCTCACCTACCTTACGTACAGTCTTACCAAGACCGCAAGTCTAAGGCATGTCACACTAGCTTTATGCCCGCAACGTTGTCCGCTTACTTTTCGAATTTTCCTCATAATTATAAACTTGAATACCTGATTGATTATTTTTAAATATAAATATGGTTCCGTCCCTCCTTAGGGTTTAAGCTAACTTCGCCCATATCTCATCAACATCGATGGACCGGTGGAGCCGTGTGAAAACCTAACATTATGAAAGCTATGCAACACAGTTCATATCACATTATTTCATTCAAGCCTTGTAAAGTGTGCTTTTGACACTACTGGTGGACATCTCTCATTCTGACGTCATGACGACACTGTGACCATCAACGTGATAATGATCATGATTAGTTCCACTCGCACGTCGCACGTCCCACGTCACGTACCTCGCCGGGCACCCAACTTACTCCGACTTCCCGGCCAACTGATAAGCACCTAGATTTTTTTTACATTAACTGCGGGTACAGGTACCTACAGGCATACATCAAGTGCAACGATTTTTATCTTGAGATCATTTATTAAATCATCTTAGGAAGCGGATATCAAAATTACGGATACTAGACTAGTCAGTCCAACATTATGTTGTACTTACAAAGTGATGATTCGTCTCAACGTGTTGCGTATCAAGTAGCGTGTACAGTGGACAATGTCAGCACAAGACCACAAGTAGGTTTAGTAGTTTCGCCCTGACGGACGCTCTACGGCACCGATTGGAGATTGACCTCAATTCCGCGGCGTTCGCTCGCTTCCTCAAAGGAAGCCGCCTCTCGCCTGCAGCCGGGCGCCGGCGCCGCCTATCAGCCTATCACTTGCACACTTACTCCTGCTTATTACGACCTCACTGTCTCCAATCTGTTTATCATTGATACCCAGACGACAAACTGTTTGACTTTTGAGCACACGTGAAGTTGGACGTCATTACTCACTATGAACAGTGCAAAATGTGTACTAATTAATATTAAGTACTTTTTAAACTTTTCACACTGCGGAACTGATCTGATTCCAATCGTAACGATTTCCAAGAACGACAGTAATATCTTGATGTAGTGCACAATTCACAATAAACATTAAACACGCCCGCCCTGCAGGTAGGTAGGTACAGGTACCTACTACACAAGCTCCGCCGGAACGTACTATAATGTAACGGCTAATAAAATAATAGGTAAGTATAGAGAATTAGCAAGAAAGGCGCTGATTT
Source organism: Apamea crenata (assembly GCA_949629185.1). Lineage (NCBI taxonomy): Eukaryota > Metazoa > Arthropoda > Insecta > Lepidoptera > Noctuidae > Apamea > Apamea crenata. The sequence continues at coordinate 19,725,173 of OX451359.1, read as the reverse complement.
TATGAATCTATTCTTAAGACGGCTGTTATGCGTGTAATAAGTTCGCAAGAAATACATATTTTTAGTTCAGAACTCAACATGGACTCAGCTGAAATTCAATGAAGTCAGTCATGGTCAGAGATAACGGAACACTGCGAGATGTTTCAAATGCGGAAAGAAATAATAAAATGATAATATATTGTTATTTGATCGCATCAGTGTCGGCAGCGGAGTCGCCGGCACATGTCCGCGAGAGTGGTAGAGTGAGGGCGGAGGGCGGCGGCGGCGGGCGTCGATACGGCGGCGCGGCGAGGGGCGGCAGTGCGAGGCGCGCGCGGCCGCCGACAGCCGCCCGCATGCACCGCGCGCACCGGCCGCGCCACGTGCCCGCCGCGCCGCGCGCCTGCCGCCTGCAGCGCCTGCCGCCTGCCGGCCCCGGCCAGCAGCCGCCCGGCGTCGCTGCCGCGTGCTGCCGAGCACCCGCAGTAGTGCGCTCCCACCACGTCGCGTGTTTACACTCCGGTGACAGGCCCGCGGGCTCTCCACCTGACAGTAACAGCGTTACCGGCTTCCGAGGCACTCCCACTAATAGGTACCCATGTTACATTATTTACTCATTACTGCTACACAGTTGTAGTGTCAACAGCTGGGATAATACCAGCGATATATACTATATATATATATATGCGGAATGTATTGAAACGGAACTTGTAAATTAATTTCAAGCAGAGAGCAGTGAATAACAAACCGGTGCATAAAATCATAATTTAATATGTTCCGCGTTCCAAATTAGATTTGCTTAAACAATCGTAACGATTTTCCAAAATTCATGTGGTATTTTAGACACGACGAATAGAACTAAAAGCTTAGCAAAACCGGTGCTGGAGAATAAAATTAACCTTCGAGAGAGTTTATAAATCGTTTTTTAAATAAGTAGATGACTCTATCCGCTTTTTAGACGGAAAATTAAAATTCTACCTCGTAAGGGGCTGTGAATATAAGCAAGAACGTATGATTCAGAAACGCGGTAAAATGCCAACCCAGATGGAAAAATGGAAAATTGACGAGCGCGCAAAAAAATGAACAGATTTAAAAACACACCTGATTTATATCTCCACCGATACCGGAATATCATGTTATAACAGCGTGTGAGCTGCGCCCGAGACTGCTCCTGCTTGAGTCACACACTTCATCATTTGTAAAGCTTTGAGTTTTAGCCTCGTGTCTATCTTCGTACACCTATTGGGTACACAAGTATTTCCTACTTGGCAAGTCCAGTTTGCGGTGGTTTACTAAGCTCTAGCAGTATATCTTGAATTCTTGACTAACATTGCTCCAGTCTCCACCGTCATACCGCGCTTAAGGCCGCTGCCAGCACTCGCTTGGCTAGGTTTAATAATCATATACCTAGATAATTATGTCCTCATAATCTCAATTTGTTTCAATACTCAATTATTATAAGTAGGCTTAGCTATCGCATTAGGTTTCTAAACCTGTAATGATAGTTTAAGAGTTTTAAATAAATAAATAAATAAATTCTTCATTTGCATTCTACAATGTGTACTTAGGTGGTAACTTAAACTGAGAACTGAATGAGAATCTGTCGGACACAGCAGAATCGTAGCAGAGAGGAAACTTTCAAAAGCTAACTAAGTTTTGATATTATTATTATACTAGCTGTCTGCGAAATCTGTACCGCCTTAGAATCAATAACAACTACAAGGAAACTACAAGTACTACTACAACCACAACCACAACTACAACTACACCTACTACTACAACTAACTACAATTTTAAATTTTCTTATTTTTTCGTTCCTTGATAACCTTCTACAAAGTATTAGAAAACTATTGAAAAAGATATAAATAAAATCGGTAAAGTTGTTCTCAAGTTATGGCTTGACTAAGGGAAATAGGGATTCTTTATATATATATAGATATTGATTTTCAAGCATACATTGCGCGTTTACACGCGAACAAATTGATATTTGTTAAGCAGCGAACCGGCAATCGCAGAACCGCATTAATGACTTTCATAAATTGAACGCCATCTGCACGGTACTATGTATAATGTACGTACGATTCATGCCTACCCTACTAAACATTAGCTTCACCCCCTTGCAACACGGGGGTAAGTGTGTCACGCGGTCTCGAGTGTGCTGGTACAACCGGCCCATCGCCGTCGTGTCGGCGGAGTCACCTGCGGGACCATACCATAACGTTATACGATCATCACTCGTCCTGCCGCCATCACTGATTTTATTACTATAATAACCCCCTTTACTTCGGGCACTGTCAGGATTGTTTCATGTTCCCATGTCGGATGCAATATTTATCTGACACTAAAGAAGGAGTCTAGCTCTAAATGGCTGCGAAACATGCTCGCTCGGTGCAATGCTGGACCAGCAGTCATTGTCTTAGTCAAATAATTAGTTAACCTATAGTGTTGGGGGTTAGCCATCTGTGGTTAAATCTATTGGTATATTCATTCAATATAAACTAGGTTTCAGAAGCGGAAATATAAAGCTCTGTATTTAAAAGTTAAATGAGTGAATTAAGTATACTTATTGTATTTAGAGTGCACAGTTACGAAGAAAGAGCCTAATCAGTAATGGGCCTCCAGGCTTCAATAACAATAAATACTGATGAAGCTGCTTGTCTCGCAGCCGGCTCATATCACACTATAGAACAGTGACGTAGTTTGCTGATGGCTGGGTGTGCAGTAATCTGAATTAATTACGATCCGCAACAACCGCAAAAAATGTATCTACAAAAGCAATTACTTGTAGTGGCGCTTTGCTCGCCGGGGACTACCGTAACACTAATTACTTGTAGCGGCGCTGTGCTCGCCGGGGACTACTGTAACATTAATTACTTGTAGCGGCGCTGTGCTTACCGGGGACTACTGTAACACTAATAACTTGTAGCGGCGCTGTGCTCACCGGGGACTACTGTAACACTAATTACTTGTAGTGGCGCTGTGCTCGCCGGGGACTACTGTAACACTAATTACTTGTAGCGGCGCTGTGCTCGCCGGGGACTACTGTACTGTAACACTAATTACTTGTAGTGGCGCTGTGCTCGCCGGGGACGACTGTAACACTAATAACTTGTAGCGGCGCTATGCTCGCCGGGGACTACTGTAACACTAATTACTTGTAACGGCGCTGTGCTCGCCGGGGACTACTGTAACACTAATTACTTGTAGCGGCGCTGTGCTCACCGGGGACTACTGTAACACTAATTACTTGTAGTGGCGCTGTGCTCGCCGGGGACTACTGTACCACTAATTACTTGTAGCGGCGCTGTGCTCGCCGGGGACTACTGTACTGTAACACTAATTACTTGTAGCGGCGCTGTGCTCGCCGGGGACTACTGTAACACTAATTACTTGTAGCGGCGCTGTGCTCGCCGGGGACTACTGCAACACTAATTACTTGTAGCGGCGCTGTGCTCGCCGGGAACTACTGTAACACTAATTAATTACCCGTGCTTAGCAATTGTCTACCATACTTAATGGAAATAAAATCTATCACGCGGTTCTTATTTTCTCTTTCAAGGATGAGAAAGACTTAAAGCAGTACTCTCAATCAATCGATATGCGGCAGGGGGGTTGCAAAATGCTGTATATATTATGAAAAAGTTAATTGGCTTTTATGGAAGCTATTCCTTTGTCATCCGTTTTCAACGACCCCCATGGGAGTCAGTCTACTGGCAGGTCGCCCCCCACCACGCACTCAATAGATACCGCTTCATTGTCAGTCGCCGACCGAGGTAGAACAGCGGAAAATTTAACAAACTCCGTCTGTATACATGTACTCCTCTAACACACACGTACCTACTCTTTGCAGTAATAAAAATAACTTTTATGGACGATGTCGCTTTGTTGTTTCAGTATTGTGTATGCATGTTGTACAGGTTAGCGCCGCGCCGGCACTAATACGTTTATCTTTTGTGTAGCTTTTACGGAACGCAGCTCGTCGCTCGATGGCGAGTTCAAAGAAAAAAAAAAAATCTTTTAATGTCCTGCCAGAAGAATAGTCGAGACATTGTATTTTCAGTTAGTTTACCTGTCAGTTCAGAGTTCAGGAACTGGGGAAAAGTTACTCAACTATTTACGCGATCGGTTTTCACTGGCTCAGATATTTAATGTTCGGTATCGACTCATCATCATCATCATTTAATGTTCGGTATCGACTCATCCTCATCATCATTTCAACTGAAAGACGTCCACTGCTAAACATAGGTTTCCCCCAAACATTGCTACTTCGACCAGTTCTGTGCTTCTAGCATCCAGCGGATTCCTGCAGTCTAAGGTCCATCTTGTGGGAGGCCTTTTAACGCTACGTCTTCCGGTAGGCAGTCGCCACCACAGAACCTTTGGGCCTGATCGGTCATCTGTTCTGCGAGCAATGTATGTTTCCTGCTCTCTGTCACTTATGTTTGGCAAAGCTTCGGGGTAACCTTGGTTCTCCTTTGGATCTCTTCATTTCTGATTCGATCACGTAGGGAAACTCCAAGCGTAGCCCTCTCCATTGCCCTTTGGGTGACTTTCAACCTAATCAGGTCCATCGTGAGCGACCATGTTTCAGTGCTATAGGTCATCTCAACACACACTGGCCCTTTAGAATCCAGAACCTTGAAAACATCCGCCAATGTAGCGATGAACAGTTTCGAAGAGACAACGACTCCCTGGCTCACACTTCGCTGCAGACGGATAGGTTTCGAGGTCTGGTCCTGGAGTCGGACTGACATCGAATACAGACACATCAGTACCTCGATGTACGATATGAGTATGTACGATACCGTATCGACTACAAAATATAAGTGAGCTAACTTTGCTTTGATTGGTGTACTTCTATTTGAATGATATCCTCAATCCTAAAGTTTGGTTGTAGTCCTACAAACAATGGAGGCAGTAACTTAGAGCTCATTAAAATTTACTTCGCAATTACAGAACAGCTGGCCCGCAGCTGAGCGGAGCTGTCTCCCCGGGTTTGGGTACTGTACAACGTTTAATATCCCGTCGTGTGGTTAGTACCGAAGTGGAAGGAAACTCCTTTTATTTAAATTGTATTGTCGGAATTGTGTTGTGAGCCGATTCGTAGCCGGTACTATGAAGGCGTTATTTCTTCGGGTTGCGGTACTTTCTCAAAGCTATATTTAAACTTAAACTTATATTTAAGTTTAAACTTCAGAAAGAATATAGCTATAAGCTATATTCTTTCTGAAGTTTAAGCTAAAATCTTTGTTACTACTATTATTTTTCTCATTCGATTTCCTAAAAGTATCCATCTGCATTTAATATAATAATTACGATATTATCATAACTAATTAGTGCAACACAGATCTACATTAATGACTCAGCTCTCGCGGGGACTGTCTACTGCATATTTGAATCATGTCGTTTTAGTGTGTAGCTATTAATTCGTCGGTAGTAACGAACACTGAACACCTCATGGAATTAATGTCAATGTAATAATAACTAGCTTCTGCCCGAGGCTTCGTTCGCGTGGAAGTACTAAATCAAATCAAATCAAATCAAATCATTTATTAAGTGTGTTTTTTGGTGAGGTTACATGGTCTTATAAAATACAACATTGTGCTCAAAAAACTACCCATTGGGCTTACACTTTTTTACGAAAATTCGTTCATTATTAATTAAATATATTATATTATTATGCAAAGTACATGAAGCTATATAAAGTAATGTCAAACACCACAATATAGGTGTAAAACACCAATAGGTGTAAAACACCACAATATACTAAAATAAGCCATATTTTTATGAAACTTCCCTGTATACTCGTACTACGTTTGTAGTTTTGGTCTCAGTAGCTATAATATAGAGAGAGTCAGGACTGGAGTGAGAACCAGCTCGTCTTGGGGTCTTCACCTGCACCCTTCAGTAGTAATTTCCCATTGCTTGCGAAGTTTTTAGTTAATTAATGAACGCATGCGTTCCTGCATATACTACTTATAATAATAATCTTTATTCATTCAGACTACAAGGGTCTATAGTGTTAGTAACAAAAATAGCTTAGCCTATGTTAGTACTTAATAACTAAAACAGAACGGGTCCGGTTTGTAATCGCCAACACTAGCGGACTATCTGCCCGGGCGGCTATTGATTGTAGAATAGTGTTGTTAATGGCACAACACTGATTCTAAAATAATATAGCAGTAGACTGTAAAAATACACGGAATTTCTCATTAATGGTCACTTAACTTTCACATTACCCTGTATTTAATTTTATTATAACCATAGATGACAGAAGAGGCCTAAGCTTCATGTTTTTCTGTGTACGTTCAGCTAACTATCATTTATTAGTATCTACGTACAACAAAATATAGAAATAAAAACTCTTTTCTAGTACTCAAATCTCAATATTCTCTCATAGACTTTTTTGATCCTCATAAGAAACAGGATTGATTGGCATCAAAAATGTTTTTGTAAAAAAAAAAACCGGTCTAGTGCGAGTCGGACTCGCGCACCGAGGGTTCCGTACAAAGTAGGAATGTAACTACAAATTTACGATTTTCGCAATTTTTCCTTTATCTGTCCTATAAGACGTTGCTTACTTGCTTCGTACCAAATTTCAAGATTCTGAGTTCACGAGAAGTACCCTGTAGGTTTTGATTCCCTTGCGAGTGTCGAAAATTTTCGGAAATTCGCGGCATAAACGGCTGTATCTTTTGATTGCGTTGGCTTAGAAGTTTGATTTTTTCACAGCTCCAAGGGTCAGTAGATTTAAGCCTTGTAGTTGATATAAATTCCAGCTTGATACCTCCACGCGTTCTTGAGAAAAAGGGTCTTGATAGACAGACGGACGGACAACAAAGTGATTTTTTCCTTTCGAGGTACGGAACCCTAAAATAACCATTTGCTTGCTGACTGTACATTTTGTTCAATATCTGTGAATGCAGCAATTCTCGTAATTTTAAGAACGTTCACAGTCTGATCTCAGTCTCAATCTGTCAAAAATACGTCTAATTTCCCTACATTTTGACAAGTGTTTGACATTTGTTTGTCGCCGAGATGAGACTGCGACTAGATTTTGAACGTTTTAAATTACGAGAATTGGGCTTCAGATCAAAGTTCTCAAAAAGTTACAAGTCTCCTTAGACCGTTTTAATGTAAGTACAACGGTTACGGTGACCCTGAATGCTATATTTCAAAAATACCCTGTATAATGTATATCATGATTGACTGCTTAGCTCCATAAAATTATAGCGTGATGATAATCATTAAAAAAGTTAAATCTGTAACTACCTGCAATATACCTTTTGGCTCGTCTTTTTACAATTTGCGGCAAACTATAGAAGAATACGAACATAATGTAATATTGCTCATCCCCTATAGCAGATAGTTTGATAATTTATACTCTATCTAAGACGGACCAAACTTATAGGAAATATTTACGCAAAATTTTAACGGAATCTATTTGGTAGTATTTGCGTGATGCTGGAACATACATTCAAATAAACAGACAAGGATTCTAAAAACTATATTTTTGGCATAAGAATCGTTCCTTCGTTCGACCTCGTAGCAATTGCTTTTTTTGTATAGTTTAGACTCCGCTACGCTTTTATTATACATATGTTCTTATAGATTATAAATATGCAACCTATGATGAGAAATATGAAATACAAAAAAGAAAAATAATTAAATTAAGTACATATTCTTTATTCATTATTAATCTGAATCTACATAATGGCGGTTCTTTAGTAATAAAACCACGATGCGAAGCTTGTAGCCAGCGCAGCATTATAATGATACATTTTAAATAACAAAATACCATGTATTCTATCTAATTAAAGATAGCACGTGAAACAATCGTTTCACTGCCGTCAGTGGCCGTCAGTGGCCGTCAGTGGCCGTCAGTGGCCGTCACTTACATCTGGCGTAGGTTGATACGGGCGCGATTCTATGAGTTGTTTTTTATCGTTACTGCACCGGTGACACAGTTCATTTATTAATATATTTCTCCGGTGGTTCAAAGTAAGTATTTCATATAGGACTTCAGGTGCAAAACCAACCACGTATATTAGAAATTGTTCAGAACCAACCTCAAAAACCAATTAAATGCTACAAAGGAATAATGTATGTTATAACGAAACTCCTTGTGAATCAACGATTCATTTAAGTAGTTGAAAATAAAACGTTTAAACTTATCAACCGTTTTGTAGAAGGTGCTACGCAGTGCTGCGTCAGGGCAGCGCCGCACTAGACTACTTTTACCCAGATCCTGCGGCGGCCTGCGGCGGCCTGCGGCGGCCTGCGGTGGCCTGTGGTGGCCTGTGGACTCAAAACCTACGTAGGCGTAGCAGACCTCAAATTGAAATATTTTTCTTTGTAGAACATTAAACAATTAATTAGTATTGAAAATAATTAAAACATTCAAAATTAATAAATAAAAAAACATGAATTGTAAGATAAAAAATAACAATACTTAAATTTAAGAGGCTCAGGACTAAATAATCGCTACTTAGAAAAGTATTGTTTGTGAATACAGGTGTTACCAAGGGCTATCGTGTGTGGAATTCAGATAGGCAGTCGCTCCATGTAAAATACTGGTATTCAGCTGCATCTGGTTACACTGGACGCCGACAGCTGGGCGACTTAAATTAAAACAAATTAAAATAAAACAAATTAAAACATTAAAACTCAATAAAATGTAATAAAACATTCAAATCATTAACAAATTAAAATAGAATAAAAAAAGACCTACAGAACCGTAGCCGACCTCAACGCAGGGTCTACGAAGCCGTAGCAGACCAGTATGCAGGGTCTACGAAGCCGTAGCAGACCACTACGCAACGCCGACAGAGGCGTAGCGGACCTCTACACAAAGCTTACGGAGGCGTAGTGGACCTCTACACCAGAGCTATGGAGGCATACCGGTCGTCTACACAAGGCTTATGGAGGCGTAGCAGACCTCTTCACAAATCCATCTATAGCGAAGCGGACTCCTACGCAAGTCTTACGGAGGCGTAGTGGACCTCTACGCAAGGCCTACGTAGGCGTAGCAAACCTCTACAAGAAGTCTACGGCCCTGAAACCGACTTCTACGTAAGAGGGAGCCATAGAACACCTCTACGCAAGACCTTTGAAGGCATAGTGGACCAAAACCAACAGACGCCTAGCGAACCTATACGCAAGGCCTGCGGAGGCGTAACGGACCTCTACGAAAGACCTACGGAGGCGTAGCGGACCCCTACGCCAGGCCGGGGGTGTAGAGATGTCAGCAGAGGACGGGGCCCCACAGGGCCGAAGCCTGCCGGGGCGGCGGGATTTTCCGAAAGGTTAACCGCTGCCCTGGAACAGAAAGGGCTAAGGACGGAACACGGGTGGGTTTTAGTCAGTAAAAGTCTGACACTCCCTTCCGCTCCACCCAGAGCGGGAGGGGTCATTTGATGATTTCCCATCCACAAAAAAAAAAAAAAAAAAAATGCCGGGGGTGTAGCGAACCTCTACGAAAGACCTACGGAGGCGTAGCGGACCTCTAAGCCAGGCCTGCGGGGGCACATCGAACCTCTACGAAAGACCTACGGAGGCGTAGCGAACCCAACCGCCAGGCCTACGGGGACATAGCGAACCTCTACGAAACACCTACGGAGGCGTAGCGGAACCCTACGCTTGGCCTACGTCGTAGCAAACCTCTACGCAAGCCCTACGTAGGCGTAGCATACCTCTACACAAAGTCTACAGCACCGAAACCGACTTCTACGTAAGACGGAGCCATAGAACACCTCTACGCAAGATCTTTGGAGGCATAGTGGACCTCTACCACAAAACCAACAGAAGCCTAGCGAACCTTTACGCAAGTCCTGCGGAGGCATACCGGACCCCTACGAAAGACCTACGGAGTCGTAGCGGACTCCTACGCCAGGCCTACGGGGGCGTAGCGAACCTCTATGAAAGACCTACGTAGGCGTAGCGGACCCCTACGCCAAGCCTACGTCGTACCGAACCTCTATGAAGAACCTACGGGGGCGTAGCGAACCTCTACGGAAGAGCTACGGAGGTGGAGCACTAGTATTTCCACCCCGCCCGGGTGCACCGCTCCGCTCGCACCCCTCCCGCGCGGGGATGTTCTCAAGCGACCCTAGTTGAGTACGATAAGGTTTCTTTAATTATTTCCACCATAACAAAATCAAAACAAGACTGCGCGGTTCTTGAGATTCTCATTTATTTAATTAAATTTATTTTGTTTAAGAAATATTAAAATATTCCTTTTGAAATACCGTTGAAGACTCATTGTTATACCATTATAATTTCGTGGCAGGAGTGAACCGGTGCCTTGTAAGCTATAAACTGCGAGTATCTAAATGTGTTACCGCCGGTCGTAACAAATCCATTCCGTGATCCCAAACCGTCCCTTTAGTGGAACACAACATCGTGTGCTAAGTGCAGTACATCGCGTCGCCAGACCAGTGTGTGCTGCGCAGTCAACGGTAACTTATAGATGTTACATGAAACATAACTTTTTAATTCCATGGATTTCCGCAAAGTACCGCCTTTTTCATAACTTGACTACTATTATTATAGAAGTACGTCAAGCAACGCTGACGTCATCAAGCTTCAATGGTTGACACTCACTCCTCCGTGCGTGGGCCCTGCCAGGCCAAGTTAACTAAACGCGTTGGTAGTGATACAATAGGTCGACACTCGGCAGGCGCACTAGATAGGTCGCTAAGCGCAAGTATAAGCTTGGCATCAAGCTCAGCTGCACCTGAGACACTAGAAGCTCAGCCTTGCGTCGTAAGTAACTGTTTATGTTGAAGCCATCACATAACTTGCACATCTAAGCGTCTTAAGTCGTAACATCGCTAACTGAATGACTTGTAACGAGCCGCCAACTTCTTTCCGCCGACACGTTAAGAACGACTTGGGGCCCGTTAATGCTGTGATAACACTATTTCTGCCGACTTTACTTGTTTGTTTGTCAAACTTGCCTTCCCGTCACTCGGTTATTTACGGATGTCACTGAACTGTATCATTTCTAATTCAGACTACCTATTGATTGGGTCGGTAAAGCGCCGTCTTGACTTTTTATTTCCGATTTCTAAAGCTAAGAGAAGAGGAGAGAGGAGGGGGCTATAGATAAAGTTTAAGATTTGAGAATTGAGAGCTTTTAATTATCTTGTGAATCAAATATCTGACGATTAATCAATCGATTCATACAAAAGCAACAGACAAACTACATTTTAGCTGATTTGTATTCGATTAACATGCGTATTTTTTAGTTCTCTTGCAAGTTAAATCGTTTCTTAATGCTTTAAAAGAAAATTTTATTTGTAAGAAAACATTATCTCCGAAACTGTTAATAAAGAATGTTTTCCATACAAACTCGAGCATTCCTTCGAAGTTGAAAATTCTGTAAATATTTAAAACATTTGGGAAGTTTTGTGTCAGGTGAAGCATTAACTTTTAATGTATTTAAGTTTTTGTGTTTTATTTAGCTTCACATTTTATGAATACACAGTCTTAGTTCGTACAATCGTGTAAATTATTGTGGACAAAGTTAATAATAAAAAAATACCGTAGTTAGTAGGTTTGGTAAATTGAATGCCTTTCAGATTCGTTGCTGCTTATTTTCGATCAGATGGCCCAGTAGGTGGCCACGTTAAACGCCGCATTAACGGCTTTCATTAGTTGCTCCTCATATTAACATACGCTCTTTCCCATTGAGCATGTCTATTATCTTCTGTACTTGTAATAAAATCGTAACGAAGTCAAAACTTTACATTGAATATCTTTGAAAAAAATAATCGCTACGAGGTCTGGAAACGATTCTAATGCCGAAAATATAGATTTTAGAATTTTTCTCAGTTTGTATGTTCCAGCATCATGCAAAAAATACTATCGTATAGATTCTGTTCAAATTTTGCGTAGATATTTCCTATAAGTCTGGACAGTCTGTAGGCTGTAAATCATCATGCTGCTAGCTATGGGGGATAAGCAATAATGCATTATGTTCGTATTCTTCTATAGTACACGTAGGCAGAAGTCTAAGAGATGAGTCCAAACCCTGTTTATCATATGCATCCGACTAGGGCGCCTTCGGCCCTAGTTTGTAACTGAACGATGAAGATAATCCTTAAAATTATTGAGAAACACATCTAAATGAGATACTTTTTAAACCTGAAGACACAGAGCTACACTACTCACTCGTCACAAAAAAATAAAATTGAGGAATTATAATAATAATAATAAACATTTATTTCTCTTCCACAAAGGCGCCTTAAAAATATGAAGACACTACATCTGATACATCCTTTGTGGGAGACTGGTATCTGCACTAGGAAAAACCTGTCACACAGATTACCAGCCCCCCCCCCCCCCCCAAATAATGATTGAGTATTACATCTTAAGATAAACAGATTATTTTGACCTTTGGTAGGAGAACAGAGTACCCCAAAATAAAGGGGAGAAAACAAATATATATACAAAATTTGAAATAATATTGAGTACTAGTGAAGTTAGTGTGGTGTGGTGTGATGCGGAGTGGTGCGGAGTGGTATGGTGTGGTGTGGTGTAGTGTGGTGTGATGTGGTTTGGTGTGGTGTGTTGTGGTGTGGTGTAATGTGGTGTACTGTGATGTACTGTGGTGTGGTGTGTGTATAGGTAGGCTGAAAAAACATTTATCTTAACACTATTAAGAGGCTTTCAGTGCTATCGTAATCAAGGTTCAGTAGATACGTGGTGAGAACTTGCTTGCAATTTGCTTTAGTAAGAGGGTATATTTTTAAAGTACAGTTTATTTTGTTGTATAAATAACTGCCGAGGAAACAAAAGTTGCGGCGCGAAAGACTACTTTTACACAGTTGAGTGGAACATACATTTGTCTTAATGCGTTTATGAGCGTGCAAGGATGAGTTGTAGTTCAACGAAGAATGTTTACGCAAGATTGTTTCAACGATAAACAGTTGTCGAACAGTGAGAACCTTGCACTTTTCGTAGAGTTCAGAGGTAGGGTGAAAAAACGGTAAAACATGGGCTACCTTAAGCACTACTCTCTGTGCTCGCTCGATTTTAATCATGTACGATTTAGGGGCACCACCCCAAACAGAAATGCAATAGTTTAGTACAGACTGACAGAGTGCAAAGTATAGTGTTTTAAGAACTTTTGGATCTGCAATACGTCGTAGGCTTTTAAAAATGAAGATGAGCTTCCTAATCCTCTTGGACAACAGATCGATGTGGGAATTAAAGTTTAGGTTCTTGTCTATAGTTACACCGAGGTACTTGAAAGAGTCCACTTTTTCAAGTTTAGGGTATGAGCATGAGTAGGAGGAGCTGTTGTTGCATGAATCGGCCGTGATGTTTAATAGGGCGTTTTGAGTGAGATGACTGTTTGTTAGTGAAAATGTTATGTATTTAGTTTTGGCTGTATTAAGTGAGAGTAAGTTATTGTTTAGCCAGGTCATAACGAGTGAGAAACCCATTTGAGCAAAGTGGTACACTTCCTCCCAAGTATCTCCAAAGAAAATAAGAGCCGTGTCGTCCGCGAACGTAATAATCTTGCCATTAGTAAGGTTTAACTGACAGAGGTCATTGATAAAAATTAAAAAGAGAGTAGGCCCTAAAATACTCCCCTGAGGAATACCCATATTTAAGATGAAGATTGTCTCGATTTCGCATGCATCTTAGTAGTCCAGGAGTAATCCATGGCTTAATTATTCGCTTTCGTCTCGGAACAGTGGTCTTTTTAGTACAAGTAATCATCAAAGTGGTTAGAGTTCTAAGGAATAAAGATACAGCTTCATTAGCCCTATCTAAAGAATAAATACTGTCAAAATCAATAGTTTTAATTTTTTCGTCTAGGGATGGATAATGAATCCGTCTTATTGTTTTTGAATGATCGTGAGAGGAGCTAATGTGAGAAAGGCTTATAATAACGCTGTAGTGGTCGGTTAGGCTTGTATGGGCTACAAGACATTTTACCGAAAGTTTTGCTTTGACAATTACGTGGTCAAGGCATGTTTGAGAATGGGTGGGGATATAGTACGCAGGCAACATACCATGAGAGGCTAATAGATTAAAGTATATTTCCGCTCTTGCATCTGAAGAGGATGGCGTTATGTCTATATTAATGTCGCCAGTAAGGAAAATGTTCTTGTAAGACGATAATGTTAGTAAAATATTGTTTAGTGATTCAAGAAATTTAGAGACATTTCTTTCCCCCGGGGGACGATAAATGCAGATAATCAAAGTTTGTGAATTGATAATGATAATCAGGCAATTTCCATCCACAGGGGATGGTTCCAATATCTTATAGGTAAGGGTAGATTTATAGTAAACAATAACGCCCTCGTTTTGTGTCCTGTTACTTTGTGTGTTTGCGAACTGGTAACCATCTATGAGTGGAATTAACGGTGTGCGAGATATCCAACATTCTGTTAGGATGATCACATCCCAGTCAATTGCTGATCGCTTGATGAGGGTTGGCAATCCTGAAAAATTGCGGCTAACACTTCTTATATTTTGTACAATAATATGAATGGGGGAATTCTCGGTATAAATTAAACTGAAGCAGTTATCTATATCACAAGTGCAAGAGTCAGCGACAGTTAACTCATCCAATTCATTATTTATTGATAATTGGGAATTATGATCGAATTTTACGGGAATGCTTGAACGTTCCTTTTATAAATCTCTGGTGTAAATATAAAGTTTTAATGGATACAGTTGCTAAGTGGGATAAACCTTGAGAGGCTGCGTTAACATGCGCCTTGGATGTAGTATGGTGTGTTCTAATTTTAAATTCTATGGAGTTGTTCGAAATTTTCGAGTCAAATACAATTGGTCGACTATTACTCGTAAACTTGTGAAGCCCATTTAAATGTAATAGTTTTTCTTTAAACTTAGTTATATATAGGTACTACTGCCGTGACATTTGAATTTCTAACTACAACCGTTTAGTTGGTAGAGGGGGGGGACACTTGACTCTAACGAAAATTCGTACTTTAAAGCTTGATAAGTCACAAACGGTTTACTTATTCAAATAACGGTCTTTCCAGACCCCTAATATTTGAAAGACCTATCCAACGATATCCCACACTATGGGAAGGACGAAAAAAAAATTATCATCCCCACTTTACATGTAGGGGAGGTACCCTAAATAATTGTTTTTTTCAAAATTTTATTTTACCACTTTTTCGGCGTCATTAACGTGTATACTCATGCCAAGTTACAACTTTCTAGTACCAATAGTTTTCGAGCTAAGCCGCGGACAGACAGACAGACAGACGGACATGGCGAAACTATAAGGGTTCCTAGTTGACTATCGGAACCCTAAAAAAGCAAGGTTAACTTCAATCAATCAAATTGAACAGACAGCTGTGCTGCTGGGGAGTTTGTTGCGCCACTTCTTCTTCCCAGCGATAGCACTAGGAAGTGGTGAAGGGCGGGCGTTTTTGGGGGACTGTCTTTTGTAATTTTGACGTTCAAAAAGTGCTGATTCTCAGCCTAATTTGAATAAATGACTTTTGATTTTGATTTGATTTTGATTTTGAATCATTTATATTCGCACCTCAAGTCCTCAATGTTAACATGAGGTCAGAAGCACTCCGTTGTTCTTTAGTTACGCGTTCATCCAAATCACTTTGTGTGTAAATTACGAACCATTGTTATGTAGCGTCAGTAAATCTCAGCGCGTAACTTCCCGCGGGCGTCGTGGGGGGTGACAGGAGGTCGGGGCGGGGGTGTGGGGGCATCTTTCACCTGTTCACGGAGCTATCACTCCGGAACGTTCAAGCGATCCCTGAAGGGAAACATAGGATTACGGACAGTCACAGTTCTCCAGTAAAAGTAGGTCGAAAAGATAAACCTTAAATAACACTTTTTCCCACCTTAAATGTAATTGAAGACCTTACGCCCGGCAGGCAGGTCCCGCAGCTCTCGCTCCCACCGCTACGTCGACGAGGTGGCGTACGTACTCGTACCAGTCGACAGACGGGAAAGGGTTATGAAATGAATGCGTTCGTTTTAAGATATATTGCTTAGTACCAAGCTAAATGAGTTAGTGCTATGTGTGTGTTTACCAAAATAGATTGTAACTTAGTCGTGGGTCCGACGCCGCCGCGCCGCCCTCGCTAATGTTCTACGGGGACCCACATTAAGGAGCAGCGGGTACTAATAACTATTGAGTTGCCACGACACGCGACCTTTCGCTACATTATGCAGATCATATTAACCAGACAAACCGACAACAACATATCCTATAACCAAACTTTTGGGTTTTATTATGATGTCAGATCTAATCTGATTCAGAGAGCGATGAATCCGTATGTTTTCAATACAATAACATGTGTGATGAAGTGCTACTTAATTTGTTTTGGCCCCAGTAGGCGTGAGCTCAGAGGGACGAGTATTGTTTATATCACGTGTTTGATCAATGTTTTGTATGTCAACATGTTCATATTTCCAGTTTACATCGAAAAGGAAACTATTTCTCGATAGATTGGTATTAGATTTCCAGAGCGAATACAAATTTAGAAAAATAAAGTATTTTTCGACATCTCTAAGGGCTTGTAATAGTTCAGCTGAAATTCATATTTTGCCCCCACTTCCCCGCGTCATGTACTCTATCCCGCTCACACTGTCAAAATTCAGTTACAACGAACTAGACTGTTGATGGACGTAGACTTTGTAATAAATGATTAAATTATGATTATATTATATAAGAAATCGACGTCTTCTGTATCTTAGAATAAAATGGAAATATATTGAAAGTTAAAAAAAGTTAAATTATTTATTAGTACGTTTTAAATGAACTAGCAAATGTTTAATTTATAATGTACTAATGATTAATTTAGCTAATTTACCAAGGTCGTAGGTTACGTAGGTACAGATACAGATGTCCAACAAAAAATAGGCGCTGAGGAAATCATCCTTTATCGTGTAAAATACGAAGAAGAAAAAAAGTAAAAAATACGTAGGTACGTACAGTAAGGGTTAGAAGTCGAGTGACATTGTCACGATGAAATAGATTGACACTTTTGTTTAACTTACGAACTTCTTGTAATGAGTAATTTCTATACTCTATAGTATAGGTACACACACACACTATTCACACACTCTATACACGCACTCTCACATTCGTTTGCAATTACTTTGAATAATCACGCTATTGACTACAGTTCCTTGTCATGTTCGTCTTGTTCACTTATTCGTAAAATTTTATGATTATCTAAATAAACAAATTATAAGGTAGACGGATGCAGTTAACTTACGAGTCATTCACTGCGACTAAATAGAACGTTATTTGTTTTTGGTTGGTTGTTATACTTCCGCCTTGTGTTGACCTGTTATGTCTACAAAATAAATCTAATAAATAAATAAATACTTGTTATTGTAGATTAGTGAGGTGTGTTTAATCTATTAGCGGTGTTGTAATTCATTTTGAAATGCAAGGTTTAAGTTATAAATTACAAATAGATTTTAGTAATTTAATTAAAATAATATTGTGTCATATCCGTAATAAGGATTATTTTGAGATTTAGTTTCAATCTTCTTTTCATAATGAAAATGAATACTTAAGTTATAACCACAATAAGTCCTAATAAATACGATTTGTTAACTTTGACGTTTGAGATAGGCAACTAAAGTTAAAACGAACGAACTGGCAGTATAAGTAGTACTGAGTAGTTTAATTGTATTGTGACAAGGACTCCGCACTTTTTTTTATTTACGTGGGTAGATTTGCTAGTTGTAGTTTGTTAGAGTACGTGCTTTACTTCAATAAATTGTTCTTTATGAGAAAATAAACTGTTTTTACTAGAAGTTTATTTATTTCTAGTTTATAAAATTATAACGAATAAACAATTTGAAATCACTTATAAAACATTTTTATTTTGAATCCCATATAACAATAACAATATAATTTAAAAAAAATGTATATTATTCTCGCTAATTAATCTATCGAATAATAAAAAAAACCGATAAAGATTATTGTTGGAAAAGAAAAATAAAAGTCACATCTCGAGATTGGAACCCAGACCTATGCGTTCAATGATCCAACACGTAAGACTAATTATCTATCGGTACTTGATATAACAGTTTGAATTGTAGCAATGGTATGAACCAACCAAGGTCATACGGACGACGTACACGTCCGGTACGGAGGACGTATGATTTTGTGTGTACAGTGTGTGATACAGTACGCGAATTCTGAAGTGTGCGTTCTGTGTTGATATATCACTTATACACACAAACGTAGGCACAGCCTTTACCGCGTGTTCACAGCAATACAGTCCTTAAGCTGATAATGAATTAATGACCCCTGACTGTACGTACCTACGTCGAAGCAAAAAATTAGGGATTCCAATTTCTTTATAGAAATGAGGACATTGAAAGTCCCCAGAGACAGTAAACCACCAATATTTTCCAGCAAAACTAGTCAACATTAATATTTTGTACAGCCATTTCATTTGGAAGCGCGCAGCTTCGAGATGCATTGCGTAATAATGGAGTCCCCTTCCTCCGCCTGTAGGGAAGCCATCACTTCGCCGTGATAGCTTTACGTGCTACAAACGAGTTTATAAGTGGTATTATGAGTGTGTAACGTAACGTTAAAATGGCTGAAAATTGCGAAACAAGCATTTTAAGTTAATACATATATTACACTTACACCATCTTACAAAAATAACTAATAGGTAGGCTGGAGACTGACAAATCCTTATATGACTCATAAGTGGAAAACTTGTGTAAGTTCAGCTACAACATATTTCTCCGTCGTGTCCGTGCGGCGCGCGCCTGTCGAAGTTTTCTCTTGAACTTTGCGAGTGTACGCTCAAGTATGTGATCGGATCGTCGAGCAGCCCGGCTTATTATGTATAAACTTGCACACTGTGAAGGAATGTTTCGTAAATTAACTACCTACAATAATAATAGCTTTTAGGAACAGTTATGAATGAGAAACATGGCTTTACTTACTCTTATAAGTACCTACCTTCGAATCTAGACAGCTCTCCTCCATCACTGTCGACATTGTTGTACGGTCTCATCGCCCATACATTTTTCTGCTTACTCTGTAACCTACTTTAGACCAACGATGCGCGTCATAAGTTAGCGTTATAAAATGACATGACTAACGAATTAATGATATAGTGAACTTATAACTGAGTAGCTATCAACAACTGAGAGAAATAATCGCCTTCCACTCTAGTACTGTAACTTACTCTTAACTTAAATAAACTTAACTACTTAGTGCATCTCAGTGGAACGTGTTTCTCAATACTAACTAAACTCACCAACCTTCACGACAAGTCAGTGTACGGAGTTAACGTCGTGTTATAATTTGAAGTACAATTTATTATAAACCCAGCTAAGGTGTGACTTTATAAGAGAGGGGAACCATACAACGTTCGCGGTTGAGCCGACAGGCTTAACTGTGGCGCGTGAGGAGTGAGGACGAACGTCATCAAGTGTGCGCTCCACGCTGCTCGGCGCGGCGCGGCGCGGGCGTGCGCTAGTGTCGCGCGGCCGTGCTCGCGTGAAGCGCTAAATGTACAGCTGACACATGTAGAAGCGCCGCCGCGCCGCCGTAGGGCCGCCACACGTCAGCACACTCCGTTTGCCTGGATTAATTTTGGACGGTGGGCGTGACGACCGAGCAGAGCCGACACCATCCACGCTGAATATTAAGTTAGTTAACTCCAGCTTAGGAAATTCAGCCGAACCAGAATTAAGTTCCAGCGACCATTGAACACAACAACATAATAGTATCGTTTTATGTACAACGGCGAACCAGTAGTATATGTATGTAGGTATGTAATGTAGTTACGAAATCATTCGCGAATAAACTTCAAAAGATCAAAAAGACAATTAGCTACTGGCGAGCCAAGGTGCAAAAGGTGCACAAAGAAAAGCGCCATACATTAATGTTAGGCTTAAAGAAATTTTATTCTCTAAAGATACACAAAGCAAATACACTTGCGTGCAAAAAATTGGGCCCACCCCATGCTCTCTATTTGAGAGACGATAGACCCATCCAATGCATTCAGCTTTTAGAATTGTTTGTCATTGAAACATACCACGTGAACTATATAGGATTGCCTGCCGAGAGTCCGTGACGTTTGTAATGTTTCGATAGGCCAACGGACACACACCACGCACACATCACACATACACAAAAATACCATTCAACATCAACACCCCAAGTCACCTCTCTAGTGTCCACTCTGGATTTCGTACCCCGTGCCCCAAGATACAGACTAGCTGTCTAGTTTGGGGCTCACTGGTAAATAATACTTTGTAACCTAGCTATGACCATAGCTGGGCACCGTTAGTGGAATAGTTAACTTCGTCAATCGTCACTAAAATGGCAAATAGTAGCTATTTCATTAACGATTAACGGAATATGGAATATGGAAAGCTAACGGAAGTTAATGAGACCATTAACAATTATCCGTTACAGGAAATGTTAACTTCGTTAATTAATGATTTTAAACGGATTAACGGTCTTGTCCCCAGCTTTGTATATAGGTAATATTTTAAGCTCTTCACGTGGTCTGTTTACTGAATTACCTGGACAATGAACTATTTTATATATAGATATACATTATATGTACATTAAACACATTTTTAATAATAGCTATAGATAGATGTAGCTTGGATGAGATTGGGACTGCGGTTAGGAGACGATAAAAATGTTAACCCTCCGAGTTTAAGTATATTTGATATAATAACGTGATTGAAGATTGAAGAGGCCGGATTTTGAGTAAAGGGATTGAGGGATTTGAGGCTCTTTGTTCAATTTCAACGAGTGCAGCCATACTGCCGCACATGCTGTACTGCGCACACTCTCGTATCGGTCCACGTTCAACTGAAAGAGAGCAATTGAAACCAAACGACCCGGATGATACGGATTTACAAAAATTAAGGAAGTATTTTTGTCGAAAGGGGTAGAAATTATTGTAAGACTTTGTCTTGGCATGGTCGCGTGTACTATTCGTGACTCTAAAAGCTGGTTCAGTTGTCGTTGAAAATGTTCTCTTACGCTGTTCATAAACCTATTGCTCATAGCTAAATATTAAACTGTACTACATAGGTAGGGTAGGTATTCGTAAATATGTATATCTATATACTTACATCTATAATTTACGATTATGATGTATGTTTTAGTAAAAAATATGTATAAACAAACGTCAATGAAGCCAGATACCCAGAGAGGACTGTACGCTGACGGTGTTCAGTCAGTATACACGGAGTGCTAAATTAACGCGTAACTTTTACGACCCGGCCACGTATACACATCTATACACAAAAATATTTTACGATGCAATAACAATAAATAAGGAGCTTTGAACTCATGTCCGAACAGTTTGCAGATCGGTCGCGAGTAGCGAACAGCGAGCGACGTGAGCAGCGCGAGCAGCGTGAGCTGAGCGACCAGTAGCGTGAGCAGAACGAGCAGCACTGCAGCAGTGAGCGCGCCACGCGCTCTCAGCGGCACGCGGCACGCTGGAGGCGCTGCGGCGCCACTCGCGGCAGATCGCCGCGCGCCGCGACCGCCGCGTGCAGGTGAGCGCCCCCTGGTGCCCGGCGCACGCGCTCGCTCCAGTGCACTCACACCGAGCTCTGTTTCAGTTCACGGAGCGGACGAAGGATGGCGCGCGCGGCGGCGACGGCGCCGGTGAGTACGCGCGGCGCGGCGCCCTGCGAGTGCGCGCTCGCAGTCCGCCGCCCGCCCTCGCTAAATATAACCCCGTCCGCATTGCAACGCGGTGACTCGTCGCGCAGGCCGCTCTCGTCAGCGGGCAGCGCGGGCGAGGCTCGCGGCGGCTGCGCCGCTGCGCGGCCGCCGCTGACGGTAGTGTGTGTGCGCAGAGAGCGGCGGCTCGGAGATGTCGGGCGGCAGCGGCGGCGGCGGCGGCGGCGGTGGCGGTGGCGGCGATGCGCGGCGCCCCTCCACCTGCCGCGTGGAGCTGGGCGCGCTGCTGGCACCGGAGCCGCGCCCGCTAGACAACAAGGTCAAGGTATGCCGCCGACGCACCTGCACCTGGTCCTCGCGGAACCTGTGCTCGCGCCTGCTCTATCTGTTTCTTCGCGTCATAGTCGTGATCATCATAATCTAGCGGTTAGGTTTAGTTACTGTGCTTTTCTTCCAGAAGAGGCAGGGCTCCCCGCGGTACGCATACAAGGTGTGCAGGTGCACCTGAGTTACGTATGGCATGATGTATTATTAGCTTGAGCGGTTGCAGTAGGTACTGCATATATACGTAGCGAACATATTGCTTCAGTATTTTTTCGATTCCAGGTCAGCATGGAAGTTATATCAGATCAGTAATCGCTACAGTATGCAGTATGAATGTGTTACGTCTGCTAGGCAGCAGATTGTTCTTTTTACTTTTGGCCCCAGCAGTAGTCATGTCAGCAGTAGTCATGTCTGTCCATGGATATGTCAATTATGTATCTGCTTTGTTTGTCTTTCCATTTAGCTATAATAAAGTCAATGGAGGGAGAAGACGGATGATTGCTGGTGATGCAGTAGCGAGTTGTCGGTACTTAGACATTATTGTAATATTTTAAGTAGATATTAGGATAAATTTAGTAATAGTACGCGTGCTTCAGTGGGTCGTGTGGTGTTGTCGCTTCGTGTAGCAGATACTACTCGTTGTCGCGTGCTGATGTACCTACGTACTGTGTAAAGGACATCATTAATTAGAGACTAGGTCAGCACTCTACTTAAATAGATAGTTGAAGTTCGTACAAAGTCAGAGGCCGCGAGGCCAGTGTTTACATGGTACTCGTTAGAAGGTATTTATTCTAATTTAACTAATCAAAATAAACTTAATCGATGTTAAGTAGTCACATCGGTGTAGTAGCTAAAAGCTTTCAAGTTAAAAGTTCGGTAATTGAACAATTCTTTATAGTACGGCTGTATTACGTACGTCTGGCTACGTTCAACTTTCGAAGAGAGTATACAAGAGGCTAAACTTTATTTACGCAGCTTTGGCCATTTACGAGTGAAAACATTTTCTCCCATACGTAAGCGAACGTGTAGTGTTGGTATAGTGTTCCAGTTTTCAGTGGATTTCCAGTGAATACTGGAACATCACATATGGATTAACTGTAATTATAACGGTTAAAAACCAATACAATAATTAAAGACATACCTACACATAAAATGAAAATATGTAGAATATTATAAACTTCAGGTCAAACGAATACAACATTTAAATCCCTCTCACAGTAGATCAGATACGTCTGATATCTAAGTGTAGGTGTACTAGCGGATGACTAATAACGGACCAGAAACATTTTTTGTTCGAACAACTACGAATGTTTCGTGAATGACTATTAGGCCCCGCTGGCTGCCAGGATGCTTCACAAGCTGTGATTCCGTCCGCGTGGAATTTAGAAAACCACTGAATACCTAAATGTCGCCAATTTGTTAAAATGATTCTTATAAGTATTAAGGTAGGTTTAGACCAAACGAACAAAGAACAAGAACAATGTTTTCTTGGTATATTTTACATTTCAGTGTGCAAGAACAAACTGAAAGAATGAGCATTGTTTTCTTGGTATTCTTTACATTTCAGTGTACAAGAACAAATTGAAAGCACGAGGATTGTTTTCCTGGTATTCTTTACAGTTCAGTGTGCAAACTGAAAGAATGAGCATTGTTTTCCTGGTATTCTTTACATTTCAGTGTGCAAGAACAAACTGAAAGAATGAGCATTGTTTTCTTGGTGTTGATTACATTTCAGTGTGCAAGAACAAACTGAAAGAAGCTCTATCACTGTTTAAACAAAAACAGTTTAAATGGAATGTGAATTCACTCGTTTGGTCTAATCCGACCGTTATCCATTTCCAATGCTTATATGCTATTGTGGCAGGTCTGCCACAAATTAACCTGTTTCGCCAAAATACAAAATAATATTCGAGTAGATTAGAGTGGCGGTCGACGAATGACGTGCACATGAGCGTGTGAACTGGATATCGCAAAATAAAAATCCTAGGATTCAGTAGTAGACTTAAAACAAAAAGAAGAAGGAATCTGTGAATTAAACAAATATATTAAAGACTGAAAGAATGGTCCCTCAGTTCATACATACATGACAAATGAACCTTCACGTGGCGACCAAAACATATTTATTTGACAAAGCGTAAGCTTTTACGCACTTCGCTTTGTCAAAAGGTTTTGTCGCCAAATTGTTCGATTAAATGAGCACCTTTCCTACGCTCTGACGCCTGACACTAATCGGGCTAATCTTTAGTTTTACGGGATAAAGGTTTTTGTGGAGCTGGGAGGCTGGGCGAGGCAGCTGTGACCACAAGTTACTATCTAGCTGTCACCTACCTACTATTTTAAATGTTGCTCTTTTAGTTTAATTTATTATCTATTAGTGTAGGTGTTGCGATCACAAATAAAAATCAATATAGACTGTTCCTTGTAATATATGTACTTATATTGGGTTTGATACTTAAGATCAACAGCCATAATATCAGCAGTTATAATATATTATATGTATTTTAGGAAGACAGGTAACTATAGAGTTTCGTTAGGTAACTAAAAACTACAAAAGAGTAAAATTGCCGAGAGTTTGCGAGAGAGATTAAGAAACCGAAGTACTTAGAACTTATTTCTGCTCCATTTGAAGGTGAAGTATGAAACTCTTTTGACATGCAAATGAGGTTATTTAGAATGTTACCAATCTTCCGTTCGCCTCCCACCACAGCACCACAGGGTACCTTTAGGTGATACTTTACTAACGTTCTGAAAGATTTGAGCGTATATTTTGTTATTATTATTTCTCTGTCTTTGTATATTATACTCAGTACTTTTCTCATTGCTTGTCACGCAATGAGAAAAGTACCTATAATTTTACGCGATACACGATTATTGTACTTTTTCTACTTCAGCATTATCTTTTGTTTCCTCAAAGCGAATTTTAACTGCCTTTTGAGAGGTTCTTCCGGATGAATAAGTGACCCTAATAATGGAATTTGTCACCCTCTAAAGTCCGCAGCCTCAGTCGCGCTCGCGACTCGCGAGGCACGGTGTCTCCATGAGCACTGAGTAGATTGGTTACACTGGGTATAACAAGTGTCGAACATTCAGGTACTTGTCGTGGATTCAATCTGCGGGCCCTCCACACTTTCGCAAGTTGTTTGTTCGCCCCTAATTTAAAATGTTATCGCGTCTGAAAGTTTAGCAATAAGGTCTCGATGCCACTGTAAGAGGTTGACTACGAGAGCACACGTACCTACACATATAACGATGAATGTATTGATTTCTTGTTGTCTTTTGAGCTGCTTAGTATATGTAGTCGGACAGTTGATGCGCAAGTGGCGTACGAGCGCCTCACCTATCAATGAAACAATAAAAACGTTTTATTTAAGTATCTCGCAGCGAAGCTCTCCTCCGCCTCGGAATTAGAGCTCAATAGCGTAAACATTTACCCGAGAGCTAGTCATCGACTGGACACGTCTGCTCGGCGGGCCGGCTCTGTTGCTGGTTTATAGCTTTACAATAGCGGGGGTCGAGCGCCGGGCCGGGTCCGGAGACAGCGTCCGGTCCGGCAATGCGAGGTCGGTTGTAAAACGTCGCCGACTTTTACGAACGATAAAGTCGTTCGGGAGTGAAGGTAGCGTAGGTTACCAAGCGGCGTGCGGCGAGGTGCGCCGCCTCCCGCCTCCACCCCGCGACCCATTTGCATAATGAGTGGCAGCGCTCACGTGCTGCGCCCTCGCCCAGCGCGGCGCCCGGAGCGCCGCCGCGCCGGTCAGCGTGCACACTCCTCGAGCCCTGCCTCAC
This sequence comes from Apamea crenata, assembly GCA_949629185.1. Classification (NCBI taxonomy): domain Eukaryota; kingdom Metazoa; phylum Arthropoda; class Insecta; order Lepidoptera; family Noctuidae; genus Apamea; species Apamea crenata. The sequence goes on along the minus strand of OX451359.1, from coordinate 19,699,423 downwards.
TGACAGCGCTATCGCATCGTTATTTCGCAACTCCGCTACGTGCCATCGTTATAATATAACTACAATGTTTCTCTCGAGCGTATTCCATTAGGATTGGATACGTACACATAACACAACAACATAACCTGCCAGCTTTATGTCAAATTAACTTTTGCCCACATGGAGTCCGAAAATGATCCCATAGGAATGTACCACTGGGACAAAAAATAACCTAACCCAGGCTGTAGTCTGCACGTGTGCCAAATTTCATTCAAATCCGTTCAGCCGTTAAGGCGTGAAAGTTAGTTAAGTACAGTCAGACAGAGTTACTTTCGCATTCAAAATATAGTAGGTACTCTGACTACGCCGAGACAAAAAATGCTGACTTCATCGCGACTCTGCGTGCGGTAGGTACCTACCAGTAACTGCCAACGAGCTGATGATCGAAGCCGAGTCTACATCACAGGCTTCATTCAAGTCATGATGACATGTTGAGTGTACCTATATATCGCATATAACAACATCCTTTACGAGCGATACCCGACTCATTTCATTAGCTTTATCTATTCGAAGAATTCCCAGGGCGGGATCGAAGAAATTATTTATTTCGCTTTGGATATTACGATCACGAATACACAAGGTGCGGTATAGGTACATAGGTACGACACAACGCGAACAATTTATTGCCCTTAGTTCGGTTCGGTCACCGTCTACAAAAGCTCGTAACTTGATTTCCTTAACAAGGTATACCTAAACTGTATTATTGAGCGGCTTGGGCACTGTGGGCAGGTACAGGTACCGCACACCAACACACTGGCGCTTGCGACGTGAACCAAGCACTTGGCGTTTTATACAGTAAGAGAGTATCAGCTGCTAACGTTTCATAAATCATCAGTAGGTACTTACTTAAGTACCTAATTTAAAATGTATATATTCGCTGTCACCCGTAGCGCCACAGTATACATGGTATGACGGAGGAGGAGAACGTGGTGCGGCCGCACCAGGAGATGGCCGTGCTGTCGCTGGAGGAGAAGAAGTTCCTGCTGGGCGTGGAACGTGGCGACGTGGCGGGCACGCGTCGCGTGCTGCAGCGCGCGCGCGACACCGGTCACATCAACGTGGACTGCGTGGACCCGCTAGGCCGCAGCGCGTTGCTCATGGCCATAGACAACGAGAACTTGGAGATGGTGGAGCTGCTGCTGGAATTTGGCGTAGAGACGCGCGACGCGCTGCTGCACGCCATCTCCGAGGAATTCGTGGAGGCAGTTGAGGCGCTGCTGGACCACGAGGAGCAGACCAAGAAGCCCGGCGAGCCCAACGTAAGTAGCTTAGCTTAAGATGCCGCGCACATCGCAGCCGTGTGTTACTTATTTAAGTGACGTCGCTATGTTACAGAGTTGGGAGGCGCTACCGCCGGAGACGGCGACGTTCACGGCCGACATCACGCCGCTGATCCTGGCGGCGCACCGCGATAGCTACGAGATCATCAAGCTGCTGCTAGACCGCGGTGCCAATCTACCGGTGCCGCACGATGTGCGATGCGGCTGCGACGAGTGCGTACGCTCGCGCCGGGAGGACTCGCTGCGCCACTCACGCTCGCGCATCAACGCGTACCGCGCACTCGCCTCGCCGTCACTGATCGCGCTTTCGTCTAAAGACCCCATTTTGACGGCGTTCGAGCTGTCTTGGGAGTTGCGGCGACTATCCGCGCTCGAACACGAGTTTAAGACTGAGTACCAGGAGCTGCGTGCGCAGTGCCAGGAGTTCGCGACAGCGCTGCTGGACCACACGCGCACCTCACACGAGCTGCAAGTGCTGCTCAACCACGAGACGGGCTCGCCGCAGGTGCCGCTGCCGGAGCCCGGCGCGCCGGAGAGAATGCGCCTGTCCAGGCTTAAGCTTGCTATAAAGCTAAGGCAAAAAAAGGTAAAATCAACTCAATTTTCGCCGCCATACTTACAGGCGAAGTACTTCATTGTAATGAATGACCTGCTACTAATTGTGTGTTCTAGTTCGTGGCGCACCCAAACGTGCAGCAGCTGCTGGCATCCATCTGGTACGAGAGCGTGCCGGGCTTCCGGCGCAAGAACATGCTGCTGCAGGCGGCGGAGATGGTGCGCATCGGCGCCATGTTCCCGCTGTACTCGCTGGCCTACATCGTGGCGCCGCACTCGTCCGCCGGCCGCACGCTCAGGAAGCCGTTCATCAAGTTCCTGTGTCACTCGGCGAGCTACTTCATGTTCCTATGTGAGTGACGATACTTAGTCGTTCAAAGGAATTTTACAATCCTACACTTTGCCACTGAACTCTTTACCTAACTCCACCTAGCGCATGGTCGTGACGTTTTCAGTGTTACTTTGACTAGGTACTCTGATTGAGTACCTAGTCAAAGTAACACTGAAAACGTCACACGCAACACAGACACAGAATAACTTCTCGAAATGTCCCAAGTAGCACGTTAGTGAATTTTGGAACTTATTTTGCAACTGTAGGTAGCATATAAGTGATGTAAGAGTGTACGGTATTACTTATAGATGCAAACAGCACTCGAATTTGCATATGAGTAGCTCTTATCACTAACACTTGCTTTTGAGTGATTTTTGTTCCTGCTTTATCACTTATGGTGGCATTAAGCCGAATTTATAACTTATAGACGCATACAGGTTTCAATTTTTACTCTTTTAGAACTCAAAGAAGCATATGACATCTTAAAATCTCCCCTGAAGAACCGTGCCCTAATAGGTGGTAATTTTTCTTTATTTGGCACCTTTACTACTAAATAAGTAGTATATATAAGTTATTTATCACCTGTAGTGGCTCAAGAGTTATTATTGCAGTTCATTTGGAACCTAGTGTAATTGCCTTTGTAAGGTCTAATATACTCTAATATGCCACTGTAACGCGTAGACCGATTCCAAAAGATGGTTCTTGAAAACCTTATGCAACAATTTTCACTCATTTAGAACCACTTAAGATCTAACAGTTCTAAAAGATAGAAATGTAGAACTTATTTTTTATTACGGCACGTGCGTTATAAATTTATTTTATTACATACAAAGTTTCTGTTAAAAAAAGTTCATAATATCTAAAAGAACTTCTCAAAATGAATACTGTAAAGTGGAAAAAAGTTAAACGATGTGGTAATTAACATCGGCAAGTTGCACGTACTTTTAAGAATATAATGGACGTGGAAACAAGTGGTACTAGTTCAGACCTTGAAAATGTTATTATACAATCAAAAGAGGATAGTCCAATTGTTGAAAGGTAAGTAATTATCAATTTAAAGCATAATAAAAGGTACAGCAAGCAGATTGTAATAATAATAATTTTCTGTTTTGAGCAATTGTGTCAAGAGAATTTTACTATCAATAACGCAGGTTCCGTACATATTAATAAATTTAAAAAGAGTATGATTTGTATTTAAGTAGACCTACATTTTAGGTTATTATTATTATTAAGGTTATTAGTATTATTTCCTTTATTCAAAATTACACATATAAATTATATTTTTAAATATTTGAATATAAAAATTATAAAAACATTTAAAAATATAAAAAATAGTAGCCCACCGGTATCGGGAACAGGGTCCAAGCTACCGGCGGTCAGGGCTCCAGAGAGAGGAAACTCCTGACAATGCGAGCCGTGTCCAGAAGTACCGCTTTAGTATTATTATTATTATAATTTTTTAATCTACATACGTTATACTGGGTGTAAATTACAGATTGGTAGGCAAGGCAAGATCAGTTTACATTCATGAGTTACCTTTCTAGACGTCTCTTGTATTTCGATTTTCAAGTTGTAGGTAGGTACCTATTTGTCAGATTTATACTATAAACATTTTTTTTTTGCAGTCATGCTCCTAGTGAAAGTTCTACTGAAATTACTGATGGAAATTCAACTGAAATAAGTGATGGAAATTTGGCTGATAATGATAATGTGAATAATGAAATAATATAATTTAAGATTTAAAATAAAACACATTCAAATTCATGTCATACACGGATTTTATTTTCAATCACACAACTAAAAACACTGGGAATAGTCTCATAATTATAAGTTTACGTGAGGATTGTTGCAGCATCACAATTTGAGTTAAGTAATTGTTTTACACTTAAATTTACATTTTTTAGAAGTCTTCTTAGTAGGCCAACTTAAAATTCCGTTATCCACCCATCCTTTCGGACAAATTGATAGTTTTTTGGAACCGTTTTCAATCGTTTCAACTATCAAAAACGGCATTCTGAAAAAAATAATAATATTACTGTAAAGTACATATTTTTATGCAGCATTATAAATTAAAATTAAGTAAGTCAATATGCCGTGTGCTGGTGGCTTAGAATACTAGCACCCCATCTCTTCCCGTAGGTGTCGTAAAAAGCGACTAAGGGAAAACCAAGGAATAGGCAGAGCGTTCTCTGTGATGTCAATGTTACACTTTACACTGCGCTCGCCAACCCGCCTGCCAAGCGTGGCGAGTATGGCATTTGCCCCCGATTGGGGAGGCCTCATCACACACTGAATGTTACGGCTATTTAAGAAGAAGTAAGTACCTAATAAAACGGCGAACCTATGAACCTGCCGCATACCAGCTCTCTTTCTCATCTCGCAAATGATGGTTCCGAGCAACAGAATAGGATAGCAACATAGGAAAGTGCGATTCCGTGCAGTCAAATGCGGTCCAACCCTTATTGTGTGCCAAATTTGACCTCCTTTCCGTTACACCCTTTATATTAAGTACTTCATTTAGTCAAATAAATACTAATTAACACTATTACCTTTTACACTAATATTTTGATTATATGCCTAGTTCTATACATTGATAAAAATTACCTATTGCAAGTTAGTTCAAACCTACTAGTGTAGGTAGGTACTATATTATATTGTAAAGAACTGCTAATGAAAAATTACAAATTGGAAACTATCAGTAGGAAATCGGGCATTGAATTAAGAAGTCTAGGATTATATTCCAGCCAACATTTACAATTTAAATAAATTTTACTTTATTTACCTTCAATGGGTTTTGTACCCGTCTTGAGGATCCCCAATTCAACGCAAAGACAACGAGACCTATAAAGTGAAAATAATCACTACTAGGTACTAATGAGTGAATTTAGGACCTAGGAGCTCCAATAAGGCAACAAATGAGTGGAAATATGACCTGCAAGGTCTATTTTAAATCGCCATGTTTAAAAATGGAGTTCTTGAAAAGTACCTTGTTGAATGGTATTTTATTACAATAACATACAATAAAATGAGTTTTGATAACTCTTTTTGATGGAGTTTGACATTATACTTTTTGTAAAACCATAATGTTAGGTTTTTATCAACCATATTTTTATAAAGTATTATCTAATTTATTTGATCAGTGCATATTTTTTGATAATTCTTGATTAGATCTAAGGCGCATCAAAATTTACTCAGTAAATATACCATGGTTTCACGATAAAAAACCATTTGCATGGGCTCCATGATGGTTATCCCATGTTACACACATATTTTTTTAATACTCACCAAATAGATGCAATAATCCAAATAAATTTGCTGTCACAACACAAAGCACAAACAACCGTCTTTTTGTTTATCTCCACCGAAAATAAGAACTTGTTAAGATCTCATTTGTCACTCAACGAATGAGCTGTATCGCTTTTTCGTGCAATCATTCATTCACGGCGCGCAATTTGCACCGTGAGTTCCAAGTGCCACTCAGGATAACAATTCGAACTCTTCTGCATCGCTTTTGCATCTATAAATAAGCTGCAATTTTTCTCCCTTTGGTAACATACAGGTTGCTTATAGGTTCTAACCACCTTTATAGAACTTAATCACGGTGGATTTTATTACTAAAGTTTCCAAAAAAATACTATATGCAAGCTATTTGTCACCAAATGTGTTACTTGGGGTTGGCTCTATGATAATTTATCTACATAAATGATAAATGATTTTATTTTTGTAAGTAGGTTTGTACAAACACTTTTACACGTCAATCATATTTTAAAACTAGATGAGGTCGGCGTTTCCTATCTGACTACTCTGAGAAGAAAGGCCGAAACAAACTCAGAGGTCACAGTCTCTTTTAAAGTCCAGACATAATCTTGGTCAGATCATATGAAGACCATGCAGGTCGATGTCTGAGATGGTCTTTTGAGGAAAGAACCACACAGATTGAGAGGACCTGTCCAGCCAGTGCACGCATTTGTCAGAAATCGTGCAGCTCAACTCAAAACTTAAGGAGCTCGACGATTCGACGAACAATACCAAAGAAAGGACATTTGGGTAGGCCACATTAATTACTCAAACTGCCAGACCATGACAAAAACTAACAGAACAGAGAGAAAAATTAAAAATAATATAAATAAAATGACCCACATAGTCTTCACATTCACAATAATTAAAATAATAGAATACTTTACAAAGTAAGCAAATGTCATAGTATATATAAAATCCATTAATGTCAAAGTGTATATAATAAAACAAAAAAAAAAAAAAACAACAACAACAACACAGAGAAAAAAAATATAAATAAAAATAAAAACATTAAATATGTAAAAAATTGGAAGCACCTTAATCCCAAGCCTTTTTGTCCTCGATATAATCCTTAACGGTATAAAAGGCTTTCTGGCACAACTTACGTTTAATGAATGATTTGAATTTATTAAGGCTTACATCTTGAACGGGGCTTGGAATTTTATTGTAAAAGCGTATACATTGGCATCTGAACGAGCCACCTATTTTCTTGAGCCTTGTTATAGGTACAACAAATTTGTGTTTGTTCCTAGTATTTATATCATGGATATCACTGTATTTTTTAAACAATTTTATATTTTTATGGGCATATAAAAGATTTTCATAAATATACTGAGAAGGCACAGTCATAACATTAATCTCTTTAAATTTGTCTCTGAGCGAGTGTCTCGGACTTAATTTATAAATTGATCGAACAGCTCGCTTCTGCAAAACAAAGATAGTCTGAATATCAGCGGCATTTCCCCACAATAGAATACCGTACGACATTACACTATGAAAATAGCTAAAGTACACTAAACGGGCTGTCTCTATATCAGTTAAATTACGAATTTTTCTAACAGCGAATGCTGCGGAACTTAGCTTTTTTGACAATTTGTCTATATGCGGACCCCACTGAAGCTTAGCATCCAAAGTTATGCCCAAGAATACGGTGCTGTCTTCGGGATTCAATTCTTCGCCCTTTATCAACACATTAGTTTTCACCTGCCTAACGTGAGGTAGCGTAAACTTAATGCATTTGGTTTTTTTCTCGTTTAGAAGTAAATTATTAACATTGAACCAGTGGACTACTTTAGAGATCGCGCTATTTACTTCGTCAGTAACCTGCTGCTGACGTTTAAGTTTAAACAAAAGTGAAGTGTCATCTGCAAACAACACTATATCATGATTATCCTTTATGAGGTACGGCAAGTCATTAATATAAATAAGAAACAAGAAAGGACCAAGAATTGAGCCCTGTGGGACTCCCATTGTTACTATAGATCCGGGAGATCTTTTTCCATTAACGTCAACGCTCTGAATCCTCTTACTCAAGTATGAAGTAAGAAGATCCAGAGCAGCGTTCCGGATCCCGTAGTGACGGAGTTTCCTGATTAAAGTTTCGTGAAGAACGCAATCGAATGCCTTGGACAAATCACAGAAAATGCCCAAGGCATCGCATTTGTCTTCCGATGCATTATAAATATGTCCTAAAAGTTCAACACGAACAGTAGTTGAACGACCCCTTGTAAAACCGAACTGTTTGCTATGTAATAATTACATACTTTTGTACATACATTTTATGCTAGTTATGCTATGCTACAATATAATCTATATCTATATATATAAAATTCAAAGTCCTGACTGACTGACTGACTGAGACATCAACGCTCAGCCTAAACCGCTGGTCCTAGAGACATGAAATTTAGAGGGTGTGTTCTTAGTGAAGAGTAGGTATCCACTAAGAAAGGGTTTTTCGAAATTCCACCCATAAGAGGGTGAAATGTGGGGATTTTGTTAGTATGCAAAATCTTATCATCTTACAATACAATACATACCAAACGATTTTTTTAAATTCCACCCATGTGGGGGTGAAAAGCGAGGATACAGTTTATATGAAAAATCTTCTTCATTAGGTTAATAAACTTGAAACTTGGCAAGAATACTCGCCTAATTAAGTAATAAGTTTATCGTTATAAGTTTTTCAAAACTACCCCACAAAAGGGGATAGAAGGGTGTTGAAGTTTTTGTGTAAGAATTTGAATGCGCGGTCTGATTAACTCGAAACTCAGTGTTTATACTTTTGACAGAAAATAATTAATAATAAGTATGTAAAGTTGTCGAAAATTGACCCCTGACGGGGCAAAAAGGGGTAATTCGGTTTTTTAGGGAGGATTTGAACTTGAAAGTATGTTACATTTTCACGCCTCCACCACCACTGAAATTCTGATTTGGCAAAGAGATAGATGGCATCCTGGGGAAGCACCTACTTTTTATCCTGGTAGCACGTTCCCGTGGGATAATTTCCGACATCCACGCGGGCGAAGTCCTTCCTTCTCTTTATGCAAGCCAAGTCCTTCCTTCTCTTTATGCAAGCCAAGTCCTTCCTTCTCTTTATGCAAGCCAAGTCCTTCCTTCTCTTGTCGGAAGGTACTGGCTCAAAGTGGAATGCAGTGTGCTGTGCACTACTCGTACTACTTATGTTTAGCATAAAATAAAATCAATATCAAAAGTCATTTAAGTATTCAAATTAGAAAAAATCAGAACTTTTCGAACGTCAAAATTACAAGAGTCAGTCCCCCAAAACGCCCGCCCTTCACCACTTCCTAGTGCTTTCGCTAGGAAGAAGAAGTGGCGCAACAAACTCCCCAGCAGCCCAGCTAGTAATAAGCAGTCAGAAAATACTTGATTGTATACAATACTAGGTATGCAAAGTAGTTAACATTACAAGACACAGAACATTAAATTAAATTATTTGCCATATGTCAGCTAACCACGCCAATAAACCAACAAATACATATACGTACTCAAGCAAAAATCACACTAAAAATATAAAGGCGAAAGTTGGTGAGTGAGTGTGTGTGTGTGTGTGTGTTTGTTACTTCTTCACGCTCAAACGGCTGGAACAATTTCGATGAAATTTGGTATGGACGTAGCTGACACCCTGGATACTTTTTATCCCGATATTCCCACGGGATCGAAACTTATGCGGGTGAAACCACGGGGCGCAGCTAGTAATAAATAAAAATTAAAAATTTAAACAAAAACTTACTACCTAAATAAAAGCCTCCGGGTACAGCTTACATGTTTATGCAATATCTGCCGTACTGTTAGTACATAACATGCTTTGTAGATCTGGTGCTTAATTCATCTAAAAGGGCGAAAGGTACCTAGCCTTTAGAATTCCTCCTTGAGTACGCTAGTAGAGTAAAGTAGTTTTTGCAGCACCACCCCAACAAGTTATGCAAAAGGTAAGAATGGACACCAAGTTAAATAAACCGGCTATGTTGCGTACCTTTTTAAAATCATTTAGAGTTCAGAGTGTCAGCGTATACAGGGTGGCAAGGACACACAAACAATTAGCTGTTCCATACATTTTGGCCACGTAGTTATTGCACTTTTGTATGTAAAAGCAGATTTTTTTTTATAACCTGCGGAATATTTCTACGCAGTCTAGAATCATGTGCAGAATTTATGGTTTCACTTTGCGCGTCGATATCCCTGGCACCCTGTACCTACACGTGTACACGTGCTACAATAATGTGCGCAAATGTTTAGATTAGTAAACGTTATAGTTAGTATTTCTCATTGTAAATAAAATGTATTTTATTTAGGAGATTATTATGGAACTAATTAGACACATTTTTTTTTTTTTACTGACGTGATGTTGACTTTGTCGCGAACTCATCGGAACTGTTCGCTTGCAGTTCTGCTGATCCTGGCGTCGCAGCGCATCGAAACGGCAGCCGGGGGCTTGCTGTGGGGCGCGGCACCGCACGGCGAGCCGCTGTCGCGCCGTGGCGCTCCGCCCTCGCTGGTCGAGTGGCTCATCCTCGCCTGGGTCAGCGGTCTGTATTGCTACCCATTACTTTATCAACGAATTAAAAACCTCATTTACAATATAAATATATCGGATAAAGTGGATGATACCAGGCGAAGTTGTCTGAGTGTACCTGTACAGTCAACAGCAAAAGTAGATGATCAAAATCAGAAATACTGTACCATTGCAGGTTTAATCTGGAGCGAGGTCAAGCAGCTGTGGGATATGGGGCTGCGGGAGTACGTGCATGACATGTGGAACGTGATAGACTTCGTCACCAACTCGCTGTACGTCGCCACCGTCGCGCTACGGATCGTCTCACATTTTCAGGTATAACTCTCTGGTGACCACTTCACAGATGATGTCGAAATATATTTCGTTACTTAGGTGAATATTATGAACAGCGCTTTGCTTTTTATTTATCTTTCCCTTATTTTGTCTTAGGTGCGCCGAGAGATGTCAGCAGGTCTCCAGTGGAATCAGCCACGAGAGAAGTGGGATGCGTGGGACCCGATGTTGCTGTCCGAGGGGCTGTTCTCTGCTGCTAACATCTTCAGCAGCCTCAAGCTGGTGTACATCTTCAGCGTCAACCCACACCTGGGCCCGCTGCAAGTCTCGCTCAGCAGGATGGTGCTCGACATTCTCAAGTTCTTCGTCCTAGATATACTAGTTATCTTTGCATTTTCATGTGGTAAGTGTTCTAGCTTCTAAAATTTCAAGGACGGGAGCTGGAGCTTTTCACACTGGTAACATGGTGACATGCCGCGACAGGTCTCAACCAGCTGCTGTGGTACTACGCTGACATGGAGAAGAAGCGCTGCACGACCGGCACGTCGCTCACCGCTAACGGCACTTTCCCCGACCCCGACGCCTGCATCGTGTGGCGACGGTTTGCCAAGTAAGGATCAGCCGGTCGATTCTGTAAAAATCTCACCGTGAAAACTCAAGTGAAGTGAGCTTGATGTGAGTCGTCAGTAGTGTCAATCCCTAGCATTATTTGGAATGACAGCTCACTCCACGCTCACTTCACCTAAGTTTTCACGGTGAGATGGTTACAGAATCGCACTGCTGTTCACATTGGGTTTTCTTTTCCCTGAAACGCGCACTGACAATTTAAATTCAACAATAGAGACCGTTATCCAGATAATCCACTAAATAAGTAAACACTATTTATTTTATTAACCAAGAGTCGGCAATGGATGGCGAAACAATGATTGATGTGATGTGATGATGAATCATTTTGAAGGATATTGCTAGTCCACTGATTCATATGTTCGAAAGTCTGCTCATCATCATCATTCTCCTGCCCTTATCCCAATTTATTTTCGAAAGTCTGCTCATCAAACTTAAATAACGCAATGAATGTGGTTGAACCATAGATATAGGAAAGTGAATAGGTCTTTCATATTCTTATTTCCTGAATAAACTGAAGCAGTTGTTACGATGTAAACATATAAACTACTAAACATCCTAGCACATCGTATCCTCGTCTCGTCGTTTATGGCTCTTGTAATACACGCAGCTTGGCGTCCAGCCATATAGTTATTATTCTCATGATCTCTTACATGATGGTTCCAGATTATGTCCCAGACCACTGAATTGGCTCAGAAAAAGGCTATATGCATAAATTATTCCTTTTCCTGATCTTTCCACGTACCTACCTACACTTGCTTATAACAATAATAAAAACATTGGACTTGTTTATTTGTGGATCTGTGTGTTTGACGTGGATGTCGGAAATTATCCCACAGCACGTACTACCGGGCTTAAAAGTATCATATTATGTGTTATCCAGGAAAACAATGTTTAATTCCGTAATACAATGTTTTCATAAACGCTATTGGTTTACGCTGCGCTCGTCAGTAAAGCTCCCAGTCGGCTCGGTTTTTTCCGACATCTTCAACAATCATCGTTATATTTCAGCCAATTTACACAAAACCTTATTGAATTATAACCTAAACCTTCCTCACGAATCACTCCATCCATTTGGTGATAACCTTATGAAAATCTGTTTCGTAGTTCCTCGGCTTCCCTTCCAAACGGTTGGTGCTATAAAGATGAAACTTTGCATGTATATGTGTATTTACCACGTCAACAAAGTGCTAAAATAAAATCACGAAAAATTACACATAAAGTGGGGATGATTTATATTTCTCGCGTCTACCTCATAGTGTGGGGTATCAATAAATAGTTCTTTTAAAAACATTGACAGGTTGGTAAGACAATTTTTTAATTTAGGTAGGTATCCGTTTGCGAGATAATAAACTACTAACAACTGGCTCGAAAAATCTGGAAAAATTCATGATGGTAATCTATGTGATGAACTTTGAAGGAAAACTATAACGCCTTAGATAACTTTTAGAGAGAGGCCTAACTTGTAAAATGTGCTTACTTGGAATACTTCGTACAAAAATAATGAAATAATATCAAAGTAAACATGTAAAATATTAATAATAAAATCATTTATCTATTGAACACGATTTTATTTCAATTTGAATCCTATAAAGAGGATAAATAAAATTGGGCTTAAACAAGTTTACAACGACACTCGATAGATGGCGTTGTGCATTTATTCCAAATTTCTGAATCGCGGTATGGTTTCGTTACAAATTCATATTCAAATTTTTCAAATTCAAAATATCTTTATTGTGGGCATATGTTAGTTACAGGTCTTAAAAATAAATTAAAGTTCCAATATGTCCTGCCTAATAGGCATACAATAATTATTTAGTGTCATTAGATTTAAAATACAGGCTATATAAGTAAAGTAGAAATGGGTGACTACGGAACCCTATTATATGCGTGGCCTAACACGCAATTGGCCGATATCGCGTTCAGACAGACAGACAAACGCGGCGGGGAGACTATTTTTTAATATGTTCTTGTGATAGTGATATTCGGTGGCTTATGTAAACAAATTAATGGTTATCGAGACGAGCATACTTTATTCGCTACTTGTTGACTGTGTCGCAGTTTGTTCGAGACTATGCAGACGCTGTTCTGGGCAGCCTTCGGGCTGGTGGACCTGGACTCGTTCGAGCTGGACGGCATCAAGATCTTCACGCGCTTCTGGGGCATGCTGATGTTCGGCACGTACGCCGTCATTAACGTCATCGTGCTGCTCAACTTGCTCATCGCCATGATGAACCACTCCTATCAGCTGATCTCCGTAAGATATGCGTACCTAATTTTATTGCTGGTCGGAAGGCTTCAGGCCCAAGTGGGAAGTTCCCTGTGGGATTTTATTATCATCGCGATTCTTTAAGTCTGAGCATAACTTTGAGATTACTCAAGGTAAGCAATTACCGGATCTTTAATTAGAGAAACACATATATAATATAATAATAATAATATATCCCTGGACATTTCACACAGCACCATTTGTCCCAAGCTAAGCAACCTAATGCTTGTGTTATGGTAACAAGATGGCTGATAAACTACTTATATACAATTTTTTTTTTTTGTATTACATACATATAGAAAAACACCCAGACTTGGAACAAATACATGTAGGTCATACAAATATTTGTTCCGTGCGGGAATCGAACCCGCGACACGCAGCGCAGCATATATCAAAGCCCTAAAATATTCACAGCATCAATGTAGAGTGTAAGACTTATGTATGTGTGCTCTTGTATTCTAATATTAAGACTCAATATGTTTAATAAGGAACACACCATCAACAATGTATGAGCTAATTAAAAATTACTATAAATAAGCTTATAAAATATGATTTGGACTAATTATAATTATTATTAGTCGAATAGCACAGTACAGGCTCATCTTATTCTAAGGTCTCGAAAAATATATCTAAATGCTGTAGTGCTGCCTCACATTGTAGCTGGAAATAATTCTATATAATGGAGCATGTTGTTTTATATTTTTTCTGCATTGGGGCATCACAAATGTGCGGCTATTGCATAAACGACTGATCTGGCGTAGAACAGCAAGATGTATTCTTTTGAGCAAACCTTCACAATCTACGTAAACACGAGAGCATAAAGTGGTCATACTGAAATATTCTAATTTTGATTCATAGGATTTGAGGTTTCTACATTGGTTATTGACATAATATAGATAGTTGGTACAGAAACTCGCGAATTCAAGCCACCTCTTCCAGGGGGTACACTGTTGAGATGTAAATTGCGATAGCGGGGTGTCTTTTTCTTGTAAATTTAATAAGTTTACATTTATTAACATTCAAAATCATGTGGTTTTCGATTAACCATCTGGACACTTTATCTATTTCAGTTTTCAATTTTACTAAGTGTTTCAGCACAGTTTACTGTTTGGTAAAATTTTAGGTCATCAACTTGCATTCTATTTTACTTGCCAAATCGTTTATAAAGATTAAGAACAACAAACACCCCATGTGTGAGCCCTGTGGTACTCCTTATGGTATAACGTTTGTCTGAGATTTTGAACCTAAAACAACTACCTACCATTTGTGTCCGATTTTTCAAATACGACACACCATTGCTATAATGACCCATGAATTGTCTGTCTGTTATCTTATTTAGAAGAATACTGTGATCAATAAAATCAAACGCTTTACTGAAATCAGTGTACACAGCGTGTACCTCTTTCCCTTCGCCGAGTGAATCTGCTACGTCACTATTAAAACACAAAAGATTTGATGTAGTAGACCTATTTGGAAGGGAACCATGCTGTGCAGGATGCAGCTTTACGTTTCAGTAATTTTGTATCACCACAAGCGACTCAAAATTTTTGCGAAACGATGAAAGAATGGAAATGGGTCGATAATTTGACACATCAGAAACATCTTCAATTTTGAGGATCGGGGTAATACGAGCTATCTTCTATTTATTTGGGTAAATACCTAAACTCCGGGAACAGTTGTAAACCTTAGATAGCGGATATGCTAGGGCTGATTGATAAGTTTCCGAAACGACGAACTTAAACAAAAGATACGCAAGAAAAAAATATTACATTATATTCTAGCATCTTTTCGAAAATAGAACGCCAAATTTTAATTTAATCGAACGGATGGAATTTGTATGAGAGGACCTAGAACTTTCTCTGTCGTGAATTTTCATAACAATGGAAAGAAACGAAATTCGTGCGGTGATAAAGTTTTACGTTTTAAAAGAGAAAACAGCAACCCAGATTAAAGTCAAACTAGACAGTGTTTTAGGTAATTCTCCTCCTGCATTGAGAACAATTCACACTTGGGTAACTGATTTTAAACGTGGAAGACAGAGCTGCGAAGACGCCCCCAGGTCTGGCCGTCCAAATGAAGTCACGAATCCGGACATGATCAAAAAAATTCACAAAATTATACTGAACGACAGCGCTTAAAGTTGCGAGAGATAGCAGAGATGGTGAAAATTTCATCTGAACGCGTTTTTAATATTTTACAACAACATTTGGTAATGAAAAAGCTTTGCACGCGATGGATGCCGCGTTTGCTCACTGTCGACCAAATGCAACGTCGTGTGGACGATTCATCGGAATGTTTGGCGCTGTTTAAGCGAGATCCTAACGAGCTTTTGCGGCGTTATGTTACAGTAGATGAAACCTGGATACATCATTATACTCCTGAAACAAAAGAACAATCTAAGCTTTGGACTGAGAGCGGAAAACCTGCGCCGAAGAAAGCAAAAACGGTTTTGTCGGCCGGAAAAGTGATGGGGGATGGGGACTGTTTTTTGGGATGCTCGAGGGATTATTTTAGTGGATTATCTGCAAAAAGGAAAAACAATAAATGGAGAGTACTATGCAAGCTTGCTGCAAAAATTAAGTGACAAAATCCGAAAGAAACGACCTCATTTGGCCAAGAAAAAAAATGCGTTCCACCATGACAACGCGCCCGTACACACGTCAATGGTTGCAGTCGCCAAATTCCATGAATTGCGGTTCGAATTGCTACCGCATCCACTCTATTCCCCAGATCTGGCCCCGTGCGACTTCCACTTATTCCCAAACCTGAAGAAATGGTTAGGTGGCCAGAGATTTTCATCAAATGATGAAGTCATTGTTGCCGTAGACGAGTATTTTGAGGGTTTGGAGAAAACATTTTTTCAAACTGGTGTATCGGCATTGGAGAAGCGATGGACTAAATGCATCGAGGTAGAAGGAAACTACGTTGAGAAATAAATTTATTTTAAATAGATTTTTAAAGTTTTTCTTTCTCGTTTCGGAAACTTATCAATCAGCCCTCGTAGTAATGATACAGCACATATTTTATTAAAGACAGTATTCCGTCCTATCCAGCGACCCTAGTGACGTCTAAAACAGTGAGCGCTTTGATTTCTGAGTCAAATAAAATAATTTTACAGAGAGAAGAAGTATTACACGCATCCGAATTTATAAACCAAGTTAAAATGTTGTGCGAACTGTCTCTTGACCACTCTTTGCATGCTTGTTATATGTCATACGGTTAAATAGCGAGCTGCTATTGGATTTTACACCATTTACAGAAATGTTTGGGCTTATTACGTAGGGTAACGGCAGCATTGTTTTTAAAGTTCCGGAGACCCTCTCTGATCACTCACATATATTTTAAGTACCTATAGTTCGAGTGTACCTACGTACGTACCTGATATTTGCAGGAGCGTGCGGACGTGGAGTGGAAGTTCGCCCGCAGCAAGCTGTGGATCAGCTACTTCGAGGAGGGTGGCACGGCGCCTCCACCCTTCAACGTGCTGCCGTCACCGAAGAGTGCGCTGTACGCGTATCGCTGGCTGCAGCGCCGCCTGTGCGGCCACGCGCGTGCCAAACGCGAGCACATGCGCACCATCAGAGTACGATACATAATACACTGCGAAATGTTTTCTTAAAAACTAATTTTTGGGTCGGCCCGCAAGCCGTTGTTGTAAAAGGTTAATTTAAAATTAGTTGAAGTGCGTGTTATTTAATGTTGTTGTTGTTGTTATAGTGCATGAGCACTGCAACAACATACACCATGCAGCTCGTATATATAAATACAAAGGTGACATGTTGCCAAAGGCAGAGGACGCCGAGCCGTAGACGCGTCGGCGGCTGCAGTTGCTTCTGCCGTTGGCAACGTCCTGCTCGTGTATATGATCAAGTACCTAGTAAGCAATAAAAAAGGATGTGGTAAAAAAGTTCTGAAAATCGGTGAATTTCATCAATTTTCCATTTTTTTTCACAACGCATTTTCGCTGTAGTTACCTCAACATCATCATTATTTCAGCCGACATACGTCCACTGCCGGCCTGTAGTTATGTACTTTTTATTATTTATATATTTTCATTGTTCGCAGAGGAAAGCCAAACAAGCAAATGAACGGGATTTCCGTTATCAGGTTCGCTGTTTATTCGTACCTTAATATACTATTGTTCTTTCAATCTTTCACCTGTCTAACAGAAATACATTCTCGGATCACTAACACATACCTACTATAATTCGCTGCACACTTGCTGTGGTTCTGTATTTTTTAACATGGCTGCTTTCGTCTTTGTGATTAGGTTTCTATGGTAACATCCGTCTACTTAACTGTGCATAATTCGGTAAGTGATTCCTACCTATCAGGCTATAATGCGCAACCTGGTGCGTCGCTACGTGACGGTGCAGCAGCGGCGCGCGGAGTGCGGCGGCGTCACGGAGGACGACGTCAACGAGATCAAGCAGGACGTCAGCGCCTTCCGCTGCGAGCTGGTGGAGATCCTGCGCAACTCCGGCATGAACACCTCCACCGTCAACGCTGGAGCGCCCGGTACCTACTTCTCAACAATATAATATCAGTCTTTGAACGTTTTTCTGTATTTACCATTTAGCGTCTCTTTTTCTTCATGCACACAAATTATTGACGTGATTAATATCCAGTGTCCTCTGCAGGAGGCGGGGGCGGCAAGAAGAACCGTCAGAAAGAACGGCGTCTCTTGAAAGGGTTCAACTTCGCACCGGGCGGTTCGTTAGCGCCGGTGGACGAGTTCTTCGCGTCGCTGCACCACGAACACGGCGGCTCGCACGGAGCCGCGCACCACGCGTCGCTGTCGGCGCTGCTGAGCGGGCGCTTGCGCACGTCACAGTCCAGCCTGTCGGACGGCGCAGGCGCGGCGGGCGGGCCGGCCGCGCGCCGCAAGCCCGCCTCGCACAAGCGGCGCTGGGGCACCATCATCGAGGCCGCCCGCGCTGCGCGCGTGTCACGCCTCATTGGCCGCTCAAGGTCAGAAGATTCAGTCTGCGATCATGCGCGACAGTCGCCCAGGTAATAAGTTGCATTTGTTCACCAATATTGAAAACCCTTCGGAACGAAGGAATCTTTGACTTTTCAATTACTTTTTGTTTGGCTTCCATTTCATTTCCGTCGAATGTCTCGATGTCAGAAACTAAAGCTCAATCCGGCTGGTTTTTATTTAGTGCCAGTGAACGTTCGGACTCCGGTAGCGATTCGCAGCGGAGTCCGGAGCGTACCACCCGCAGCGGTCCGCTGCACCCGCTGACAGCGCTGGCGGCGCTCAAACGGAAGCGGAAGAAGTTCTCAGACTCGCGGCGCGCCGGGGCGGAGGCGCGCGCGGCCCCGGGCCCCGAGTCGCTGCAGCGCGCCAGCTCCGTGCCGGCGCGCCCGCCGCCGCCGCCCGGCCCGCTGCCGCGCGCGCCGCCGCCGCCCGCCTCCGTGTCGCCGTCCACCACGGCCGAGAGCGTCGCGGGGCGCGGCGGCAGCCGGGAGCCGCTGCTGGCCAGCCTGGACGACGACGCGCACAAGGTGGGCCGAGACGACGACGAGCCGGTTCGGGTTCGCGCTACAGCGGACGGTGCTGAGACGCGTATGGACGATTCCCAGGAGGCGTGCGGGCGCTGCGGGTACGAGGCGGGCGGCGCGGGCGAGGCGGACGAGGGGGGCGCGGGTGCGGACGAGGGCGCGCCGTGCGGGCGCTGCGCGGCGCTGGCGCGGCTGGCGGGCGTGACGCCGCTGCACGGCCACGCGCCGCACCACTCGGCCGGCTGGCTCTAGTGCTGGCGCCGCTAGTGCGGACCCTGCCAGCTACTTGACGCGGTAGGGCGCAGCATCATCGTCCCTTCTGGAACAGCACAAATACGTTCGTTGCCGCAGCACAATTCCTAGCTAGTCGCACTATGCTGAAGTTTCTTAGTTAAATGAGAGACGCAAGTTAATTAATTGATCATTCGGTGTTTATGAAAAAGTGAATCAAATACATACCTAGTAGCCCGCACTCCACAATCTACACCGACCACAATCTAGAGGTGATGTAAACGGCGCGTAAATGGGGTGAGCCTGCACGAGTTGCCCCGTTCGTGAAGGCGCGTCTCGCACCTTCCGACAAGCGATGGCTCGTGCGAACTTTGCTGAGCCGCGCCGAGTCAGGCTGTTACGGCGCGGCGGCGTATCGGAGCCGAGCCCGACGGCGGCCGCGGCTCGCGCTTTCACGCGCCGTTTAACAGCACCTTAATAACACCTACTAACTACTTACAGTGAGTCAACGTTCATACCTACAGTACCTACTACATACATTTTAGCAATTGTGTACAGTCAGCGACGAAAGTTCGTTAACATTTCAGTTTTTAGTACCTATCATATTTTTAGAAAACATTTTTTTATGAAAAAATAAAATTACGAACCTCTTCACTAAAATATGAAATGCTGAAAAGCAATGTATTGAATAATTTTGTGACTATTTAGGATTAGGTGATCTGATATTTCACATTGTTTTATAATACATTGATTGCTGACCGTACCTACAGTTCACGTTTGGCATTTACATTTATTGATACTTAGGTACTTATTGGTTTGAGATTTTAACACATTTAGGGCACACCTGTCTTGGATAACACTTTAACTTGTTTATTGTCCTTATTGCCGCACTTTGATGATATAAATCTGCAGATATTTACGTAAATTTATTTTTAATCACTTTTTGAATACGGAGCTGTTATTACATAGGTGTTCATCTAGGGGCACCATCTAGCGTTTCCTGATGTGTGTTACCGATAAAGCATTACAATTGTATGAATCTATGACAAATATGACAAAATTGCAGCACAGGGTAGTCACATCAATGAAATGTATGTTGTACAGCGCCTTATTCCAGCTCTGGCCATGTTCATGCTGAGCCACGTCCATGCACACCCCTGCGTTGACTGACTGTAACCAGAGTAAAGGAGCAAAACGAGCAATATTTTACTGCAATATGTTGCTGCAATATATTCAACTATTACCTATATAGACCCACCGCCACGGTAGCAATTCTATTGGAGAGCCTGACCAATCATATTTTCTTCTAGTCTTGTACACTGGCGCACAGCTACAGTCCGGGCCACATTGGCTGCTGTTACCGAATGCAATGCCTACAACATGGCTGCTGTTACCGAATGCAATGCCTACAACATGGCTGCTGTTACCGAATGCAATGCCTACAACATGGCTGCTGTTACCGAATGCAATGCCTACAACATGGCTGCTGTTACCGAATGCAATGCCTACAACATGGCTGCTGTTATCGAATGCAATGCCTACAACATGGCTGCTGTTACCGAATGCAATGCCTACAACATGGCTGCTCTTACCGAATGCAATGCCTACAACATGGCTGCTGTTACCGAATGCAATGCCTACAACATGGCTGCTGTTACCGAATGCAATGCCTACAACATGGCTGCTCTTACCGAATGCAATGCCTACAACATACTAAGTCAAAAGTGCTGCCAAATAAGCCCATTGCAGTCACATATTGGAGTAAAATATGCTCGTGTAAAGCGCCTTTAGAAATAGATAATTAAGCTGTGGTGACAATGTTCATACAGTAGGTACATAATAATATATTATGTGTGTGTCGCAGATGGATTGTCTAATCCACTTTGTAACATAACCGCTGGCTGATTCGACAATCCATCTGCGACATAAACGTTATTATCAATATTTAGTGGATGAATCTTCCTATAAATATTATAACGAAGACATATTTTATCAAACACCAACTAGTTAAGTAGCTACAAAAATATTTGAAAGTACAGAAGTATTTATTGTATTTACAGTTGTAAGAAATTATTTTATATAAGTACGTTTTAAGATACAATTACCTACAGTACTGACAGTGGGTTGACTTACACGTACCTACTGTTGTTTACGATGTATTGTTTCTAAGCTGGTTACCATAGTCGCGGCTGAACGAATTAGCACAGGATTATATGTTATTATGATACACAAGTAGCGATAGATATGAAGTCCGTATGTTCACGAACGACGAACCGCTGGCGCACAACACACAAGTCAACCTCCTGTATATGTAGGTTATTAGTGTAAGGTATCTACTAATAGCCAATAAGTTACTAAATATAATCATGATGTGTTCCAGAAAGTTTTCCAATTAAGTTACTCGGTCGGCGCACAGTGAAATAGTGGTACTATTATTACTAAGTAAGGACGAACAATATAAAACAGGGATTTTAAATGAAACAAGTTATACCTACTTACCTAAATATCCGATGCCGGTATGAAATACCCCTGACATTTTATAAGACACGTTAGGTTAAGTAGAAAGTAGGCGAATAGTAGATAATAAACTGGTGTCGCAATATTGAATAATCTCAGACGATAAGATCCAGTATCCACAGCGATCTCGACGAGCTCCAGAGACGGTAAGAAAAGTTTTGTTTCATTCATTTGAGTAGGTAGCTACATAAAAAGAGGAAATAGTAATTAATCATTATCATTAAAGAGCAATCAGGAATATGAATTGTGAATGCGATGCCGTGAGTGTATGTTTGTCAGTATATTG
Source organism: Apamea crenata (assembly GCA_949629185.1). Taxonomy (NCBI): domain Eukaryota; kingdom Metazoa; phylum Arthropoda; class Insecta; order Lepidoptera; family Noctuidae; genus Apamea; species Apamea crenata. The sequence goes on along the minus strand of OX451359.1, from coordinate 19,677,679 downwards.
CACGCAGAAAGACGAGCACGTCATCATTACCAACAAGTGTCAGGGCCAAAACATATCTATCAGCTGCAATCCGCATTTATAAGCAATAGCATACCAATGTAATCACATTCTATCATTCAATAGGAAAATTAGGGTACCAAGCGGAAAAATCCCCGTGCATGTGCGGGCATCCTCTTGGCCGCTCATTCACACCAAGGGTAAATGTGCGCTTCGGACGTGGACGCGCCGCGGAGGATCAACAGAATGCTTGAGGATGTTCGAGACTGCGCGCGGATAATCGAGGCGATGCGCTGAGAGTCTCAGTCTAGTCTGAGACCCTATGGGGTTGCTCTGCTCGCACTGGTAGTTAACAGAGACGTGACGTGCGTGCTTATTGAAAATGATACACTGGGATATTATTGCACTATTGGGAGAGGAAGACGAAAAAAAGAACATGGAAACACACATAGAGTACTTCCCTATATAAAAATGTACTCTGTGCAGAGTACTGAGTCGCGGCACTCGCGGCGGTGCGGCGGCGCGGCGGCCCGGCGCCCCACTCCCGCGGTCTCGAGTCTATGTATGTACAATAATGTACACAAGTAAACGCTTGACGTCTGCGTCGCATTTTATTGATACAGTTATTCAGTGAAAATTGCCTGATCGTCCGCGAATATATTTCCGTTTGGTGCCTAAGCATCTGTTGTCAACTGCTACAAGTAACTTTTGGCGCTTGAATGTCGTTCACAAGTGGCGCTGTTGGTAAACATTTGTTTTGTTAAACTATTGAAAAAACAAGACGGCGGTGTTAGTTCCCATTTTGGCCACGCGTCGAAAGATGCTTGTAAGGTCTTAAAATTATATCCATATCCTTCATTATTTCATTCATCCTTAAACCTTTTTTTTATTTCGGGTTTGCCAGACTAGTTTCGAACTCGTGCAGGCTTCATAGAGTCCTAATCTCTCGCCGCGTGATGATCTTATAGCTCAGCACATGAATATGCTGACAAAGCTGACCAAATACCTTGCCGCGGCTTTTATTTGCTGTATTTTTTTGGATACTTAATCAAGTTCCTACCTATAGATACGAAATATGTAATGACTTGCTCGTCGGTCTGCCCGCCATCGCCATCCCGGCGTGGTCGCCACATATCGTCCTCACGTACGCCTGCTATGTGTATCATTGTTTATCTTATAGTTCATTAAGTGCTGGCCACGCCTCTGCGGCCACTGGCGACTGGCCAGCACGACCAGAGGCCTTCACACGCGTTTTGTTGTTCGCCGCGGCCCGGCCACACGGCCACACGGCCGCGCCGGCACATAATCGATTATATTTTGTAAAGAATTGTTATTTATTTATACATTATATTTGTATATAACGGTGCGAAGTTTAATAAAATAAGCACTATTCATTCAGCTGTTTCATTTGTTTCCACAATACTATCTACCTACTTCGCAGCCGACTTGCCGCACAAGGTGTTTTTGGGATTTTGATCACAACACAAAAAGCCAAGACCGTCAACCCGAGCGGTCAGAAGGCTATCGCCCAGTTTCTGGAACGAAAAATCAAGACACAAATGTCCTAATGAAGTGCGCGTAAAATGCTGTGATTGATTGAAAGAAATAACAGTCAATCGCATTTCTTGACTACCTACGTTTAATTTTGATGCGTCGATCATTTTTGTTCCAGAAACTGGACATAAGCGTACCTACTACGCGGCGTAGGTGTCATAATTTAGTAGTTTTGTTTTTTATTGATTATCTGGAAAACTGTCTTGAGAACAGTATGCTTAGTGTGAGTTTGACAACATCGTTCGAATGACTTAACCATCGCGTAAATCGAGTTAACGTCAAACGTATCGAGAACCGAATGCATGCGAGTGCGAGTTAACATCGAAGCTAACCATCCAATACGCGTTTGGTCACCGTGAATTGCGAGCTTTATTTTTCTTATGTTGGTGTCACGTAAACGTCCTCCGATAAACCGACCAAATAGAATGACATTTAGATTCACTGTTCCTAATGAAAGCGGCTGTCTATCAAATTTGTGTTGGTTATAACTTGACGTTTATGTTTAGTTTGTGTGAAGGTTATTGTGATTTATATTTATTGGATTCTATTAATTAAAAATGAAGACGAGTTCGTCCTAATTATGTTACGATGGTGGCATTTATGGAGTAGTAAGTGTAATTTTAATTATTTGGTGATTAGAGAGCTTAGAGTTTGTGAAATTTGCAGAAATAAAACTAAGTTTATTTGGTCTTCTAGGCATGGAGAATTGGAGACCTCAGCAAGCTATCTTCAACAAATATCATTGGTGTGCAAGTCGCTACTAACTTGGCAGTAGAAGAAGCTGGGTTGTCACGGGTTTAAACTTCTATTAAAACACCAACGGGTAGTCTAAAAATAAGTTACTTTATTGTGTCTCATAAATTGTATTCTCTTACAGGAGATTCACATTCAGCCCAATTCCACCTGTTACTTGTGCCTAATCTCTGAAGTGTTTTTGATGAAACTCTGAAAAGAGTTAGCCTGAAGTATGTTTATGTGTCGCGGCATCAGCTGAAAAACTCCATAAAATTTTTATGTTCTATGCATCCAACATTGGAATGAGCCAGGGCCATCAAGAGGCATTGCCCCTGCATAGTCGCCGCCTACCATGGCTCCTACACCTCTTTCTTTTGTGGAGATAAAGTGGAAGGTCAGAAAGAACTTTTTTAAGTTTTTAAAAGGCTCGAAGATGACAACTCATAATATACATAACTTTTATTATTTTTTCTAGAGACGGGCATGCTCTCCCCAACCAGACCTTCATCTTATGTCTATGTAGTACAGCCAGAGCCTGTTATGTCTGTGCAAACTACTTACTCCTCGCTGTGCAAGAATTCCAAGCAGACTCGTTTTAAAGAACAGCAACATAAAGATTACATGGACTCGAGGAGAGAGCAGAAAAGGATTAGAGAGCTGGAGGTGCAGGCTCAGAGGATTAAATCTTTTAGAGAAAATTGTAGATACATTTTGTAAAGACTAATTAGATATATTTAATATTAAGTACTACTACTGCCCACCACCTTTTTTGGTATTATTCTTGTAAGTTAGTTTTAACTTAGAAGCTGAAATTTCATAAGAATTTGTGTGATATATAATATGTGTTCCTATTTACTACTTGTTATATTATTATGTAAACAATTTATGACAATAAAGTTATCTCAAAGTTCAACTAACTAGTTAAGAATTCGAAGAATTGTTATAATATCAAAATAAAGTTCCTAGTTTGTGACACAATTTAAGACTGATTATTGATGAATAAAAGTACTGCAACCTGCTTCGTGGTTGGTATTTCATTACCTCTAATTAAAATTTAAGAACTTCTCTTACTATGGTCAGCTTCACTACTCAACCTTTCTAATTCTAAACAGAAATAATTCATAAACACTTTCTGTCTTCGACACTTGCTTCACAGAAAGTCACCATGGAGAAACTGCCTATCTTGCCAGATAGGCAATTGCTCCATGTAGAATCCTACTGGTATTTACCTAAATCCAGTTGAGACTGAAAGCCGACCCAAATATGGGAAAGGAATAGCAGATGATGACTTTATAAAGAATATGGAATTAATAACAATCATAATTGATTATATGATTCATTATTAATTTGGAAAATACTGAAAGTACGTTATTAAATTTGATTTTGATTAGGAAAAAAGTAAACATTTTGTTACAAGTGTGCTAAAAGAATTTATTCTAGAGCATTCTTGACATTGATTTTAAAGTAACAACTACCTAATTTTAATAATATTCATTCATATTGGACTTATTGTAAATCACAAATCTTAATATTAATTGTACTTAGATACATAAGAATGACATTTGAATATTTGTACACCATAATACGTTGTGGTAGTGTATAGAACTTAAAAAATATTAACACCATACTATGTAAAACTACATTCATACAAATAAATAAATTCTAATTCTAAAAATACTTTCAATTAGACCATTAAAAAGGCACCTTTGAACATCAAAGTATATTAAACTAAAAGTGTTGAAGTCTTTTAACTAATTGTTCTCTTAGAATCCTTCCTCTGATTAGGTCAGATGTTGAACCTCCTATTTCCCTCCCTGTGGGTCTCTGTGGCCCATTGTGTTCTTCTTCATCATGTTGCAATCATAGAAAGAAGTGTAATTTAGTATTCAATACACATTTAAGCTATTGACTGATTTGTAAAATTTGTTAACATACCAGTGATGTTCTCTTCTTCTTCTACAACATTATAATCAAGACCAATGTTATGGAGAATGCAGCAGGCTTGAATAATTCTGGTACATTTAAGAGGCTTGTAGTGTAGCACTCTACCTTTGTTTAGACAGCGCCATCCATTCTTCAGCCTACCAAACATATTTTCTATGTCGACTCTGGCTGCCACATGCCTTTGATTGTAATTGGATTCTAGTGTGTCTGGAGCAGCACCTAAAATCGGAGTCATCAACCATGGCCATTGTGGATAACCTCTTCGATATAAACACTGCACATTTTTTGTGATATATTTTTAGCAACTCCCACTGGTCGCTGGTAAGACCCAGTTGCATAAAAAAATAGTGCTGTAAGTACCTAAAAAAATAGTTTAAATGTGTTAAGTATGGACTCTGTGTAGTCTTTTGTAGGATGAAGGAAGTGTGTGTCACACAAATGCTGAAATTACCTTATCTTGGGTAGATAGACTTAAAACCAGTCAGCTGTTTCAGCTCTCAGCATAAAAACTTGACCGCTTTCTTCGGAAGCCGATATCTTCTCCTAAATTCGGCCTCCGGAAGATCTCTTGGCATTGCTAGAAGTACGGGCTTTTGCACGAACACTGGATATGTAATTGCGCTCATCTTGTGCCCTAGCGGTCTCAAACATCTTCATCTTCCAAGCAAAATATAAACGTGATGCCATTTTCCAAGCAAAATATATTGGTTTTATGAACCCACACTACTAATTAAAATAAAATAACTTTGAAAATTCACCACACTCGCAAGGCTCTCACTACAAATCCTTCAGTGAAGAATTAACTTATTCGAAAGTGAGCGCGTTTCACAAACGAGCTGTCAAAACTGTCAAAATTGTAACTTACACTCGCGATAACACAAAGTCACGTTAATTTACGAGCTCACTATCGAGTGGGAATCGATCGTCACCATCGACAAAGTAAAATAAAGAACTTACACTCGCATGTTTTAGTTCTCGCGTATGGCACCAGGCGGCGCTAATTCAGCGCCATACAAATCAGAGTAAACTCTAACGCGATGGTGAAGTTAGAAAAACTCACACTAAGCATACTGTATGCTTAGTGTGAGTTTTTCTAACTTCACCATCGCGTTAGAGTTTACTCTGATTTGTATGGCGCTGAATTAGCGCCACCTGGTGCCATACGCGAGAACTAAAACATGCGAGTGTAAGTTTTTTATTTTACTTTGTCGATGGTGACGATCGATTCCCACTCGATAGTGAGCTCGTAAATTAACGTGACTTTGTGTTATCGCGAGTGTAAGTTACAATTTTGACAGTTTTGACAGCTCGTTTGTGAAACGCGCTCACTTTCGAATAAGTTAATTCTTCACTGAAGGATTTGTAGTGAGAGCCTTGCGATTGTGGTGAATTTTCAAAGTTATTTAGTAGTGTGGGTTCATAAAACCAATATATTTTGCTTGGAAAATGGCATCACGTTTATATTTTGCTTGGAAGATGTTTGAGACCGCTATGGCACAATAGGAGCGCAATTACATGTCCAGTGTTCGTGCAAAAGCCCGTACTTCTAGCAATGCCAAGAGATCTTCCGGAGGCCGAATTTAGGAGAAGATATCGGCTTCCGAAGAAAGCGGTCAAGTTTTTATGCTGAGAGCTGAAACAGCTGACTGGTTTTAAGTCTATCTACCCAAGATAAGGTAATTTCTGTGACACACACTTCCTTCATCCTACAAAAGATTACACAGAGTCCATACTTAACACATTTAAACTATTTTTTTAGGTACTTACAGCACTATTTTTTTATGCAACTGGGTCTTACCAGCGGCCAGTGGGAGTTGCTAAAAATATATCACAAAAAATGTGCAGTGTTTATATCGAAGAGGTTATCCACAATGGCCATGGTTGATACCTCCGATTTTAGGTGCTGCTCCAGACACTAGAATCCAATTACAATCAAAGGCATGTGGCAGCCAGAGTCAACATAGAAAATATGTTTGGTAGGCTGAAGAATGGGGTTGGCTTTAGTATCCTTTGGCAGGATTTGGGGGGTAAAAGTGGTTAAAGCTGGTAGGGCTTGGGTCCCCGATTATAACGCTACCATTCTTATTACAAGGTAATGCATATTTTTCGAGAAATTAATGAAAAATGTTTCTAACCTCAAATCAGGTAAATAGCGAAAACGGAACGTTAAAATGGGCGATTGACAACCAAATCTGTTTCACATATTGCCTATGGTGCAAAATGATGTGAAAACGAACGCAAAACGGAACGTAAAAAAAAATAAAACTATGATATGTGTCAAGTGTCACTGTCAATACTGTCATTCGTTTTGTTCATTCCGTTTCTCCTCGAGTTGCGTGAATGTGAAAAATGTATGAATATTTTGTTTAATTTCTTTTTAGAACACCCTATAAATCCCCATGTTACTACTGATACCAGGAGAATTTGGATGCAAGAGCGAGCGAAGCGAGCTCTGGACTTGGGGCACCCCGACACGGACAGGTTAGGTTAGAAGGGGATGGCGGGGTCGAGTGAGCGAGCGAAGCGAGCGAACTGACCCCGCCATCACCTTCGTGGTTATTTTTTTATAAACCACCCAGAAGTAGGAGCCCCGCGAAGCGGGGCTCCGTCGACCGGTCCTCCCTCCACTGTGCTACGTTAAGTGTTTTGAAGTTAGGTTACAATAATTGGTTTTTCTCAGGAATTGTGCATTGCCTTTTCATGGGAGTGGTGCCAGGGGGGAGGAGGTATCAGCCCCCCCTCCCCCACCCCCTTCCACCCCCCTCCGCCTGCCAAAGGATACTAAATTTTACCCGAAGAATGGATGGCGCTGTCTAAACAAAGATAGAGTGCTACACTACAAGCCTCTTAAATGTACCAGAATTATTCAAGCCTGCTGCATTCTCCATAACATTGGTCTTGATTATAATGTTGTAGATGAAGAAGAGAACATCACTGGAATGTTAACAAATTTTACAAATCAGTTAATAGCTTAAATGTGTATTGAATACTAAATTACACTTCCTTCTAGGATTGCAACATGATGAAGAAGAACACAATGGGCCACAGAGACCCACAGGGAGGGAAATAGGAGGTTCAACATCTGACCTAATCAGAAGAAGAAGGATTCTAAGAGAACAATTAGTTAAAAGACTTCAACACTTTTAGTTTAATATACCTACTTTGATGTTCAAAGGTGCCTTTTTAATGGTCTAAATGAAAGTATTTTTAGAATTAGAATTTATTTATTTGTATGAATGTAGTTTTACATAGTAAGGTGTTAATATTTTTTAAGTTCTATACACTACCACAACGTATTATGGTGTACAAATATTCAAATGTCATTCTTATGTATCTAAGTACAATTAATATTAAGATTTGTGATTTACAATAAGTCCAATATGAATGAATATTATTAAAATTAGGTAGTTGTTACTTTAAAATTAATGTCAAGAATGCTCTAGAATAAATTCTTTTAGCACACTTGTAACAAAATGTTTACTTTTTTCCTAATCAAAATCAAATCTAATAAGTAGGTACATACTTTCAGTATTTTCCAAATTAATAATGAATCATATAATCAATTATGATTGTTATTAATTCCATATTATTTATAAAGTCATCATCTGCTATTCCTTTCCCATATTTGGGTCGGCTTTCAGTCTCAACTGGATTTAGGTAAATACCAGTAGGATTCTACATGGAGCAATTGCCTATCTGGCAAGATAGGCAGTTTCTCCATGGTGACTTTCTGTGAAGCAAGTGTCGAAGACAGAAAGTGTTTATGAATTATTTCTGTTTAGAATTAGAAAGGTTGAGTAGTGAATCTGACCATAGTAAGAGAAGTTCTTAAATTTTAATTAGAGGTAATGAAATACCAACCACGAAGCAGGTTGCAGTACTTTTATTCATCAATAATCAGTCTTAAATTGTGTCACAAACTAGGAACTTTATTTTGATATTATAACAATTCTTCGAATTCTTAACTAGTTAGTTGAACTTTGAGATAACTTTATTGTCATAAATTGTTTACATAATAATATAACAAGTAGTAAATAGGAACACATATTATATATCACACAAATTCTTATGGAATTTCAGCTTCTAAGTTAAAACTAACTTACAAGAATAATACCAAAAAAGGTGGTGGGCAGTAGTAGTACTTAATATTAAATATATCTAATTAGTCTTTACAAAATGTATCTACAATTTTCTCTAAAAGATTTAATCCTCTGAGCCTGCACCTCCAGCTCTCTAATCCTTTTCTGCTCTCTCCTCGAGTCCATGTAATCTTTATGTTGCTGTTCTTTAAAACGAGTCTGCTTGGAATTCTTGCACAGCGAGGAGTAAGTAGTTTGCACAGACATAACAGGCTCTGGCTGTACTACATAGACATAAGATGAAGGTCTGGTTGGGGAGAGCATGCCCGTCTCTAGAAAAAATAATAAAAGTTATGTATATTATGAGTTGTCATCTTCGAGCCTTTTAAAAACTTAAAAAAGTTCTATCTGACCTTCCACTTTATCTCCACAAAAGAAAGAGGTGTAGGAGCCATGGTAGGCGGCGACTATGCAGGGGCAATGCCTCTTGATGGCCCTGGCTCATTCCAATGTTGGATGCATAGAACATAAAAATTTTATGGAGTTTTTCAGCTGATGCCGCGACACATAAACATACTTCAGGCTAACTCTTTTCAGAGTTTCATCAAAAACACTTCAGAGATTAGGCACAAGTAACAGGTGGAATTGGGCTGAATGTGAATCTCCTGTAAGAGAATACAATTTATGAGACACAATAAAGTAACTTATTTTTAGACTACCCGTTGGTGTTTTAATAGAAGTTTAAACCCGTGACAACCCAGCTTCTTCTACTGCCAAGTTCGTAGCGACTTGCACACCAATGATATTTGTTGAAGATAGCTTGCTGAGGTCTCCAATTCTCCATGCCTAGAAGACCAAATAAACTTAGTTTTATTTCTGCAAATTTCACAAACTCTAAGCTCTCTAATCACCAAATAATTAAAATTACACTTACTACTCCATAAATGCCACCATCGTAACATAATTGGGACGAACTCGTCTTCATTTTTAATTAATAGAATCCAATAAATATAAATCACAATAACCTTCACACAAACTAAACATAAACGTCATAAACGTCAAGTTATAACCAACACAAATTTGATAGACAGCCGCTTTCATTAGGAACAGTGAATCTAAATGTCATTCTATTTGGTCGGTTTATCGGAGGACGTTTACGTGACACCAACATAAGAAAAATAATGCTCGCAATTCACGGTGACCAAACGCGTATTGGATGGTTAGCTTCGATGTTAACTCGCACTCGCATGCATTCGGTTCTCGATACGTTTGACGTTAACTCGATTTACGCGATGGTTAAGTCATTCGAACGATGTTGTCAAACTCACACTAAGCATACAGCAGTGCGATTCTGTAACTAACTCACCGTGAAAACTTAGGCACAGATAACTATTTATAAGTCAGAACTTAGGTGAAGTGAGCTGTCATTCCAACTAATGCTAGGGATTGACATGACATTAAAAATAAGCTCGTGACCGTATTTAATAGGATGAAACGGAATTAAATGATGCCACGGAAATTGAGTTTGATGACAAAAAAGGAGAAATTAAATGCTTCAAAAGGAGTGTTTTCTTACGCCATAGTCTTCTTTATGTGACCGCTAGTGGTACATATCATGCTGGATAATATTCTTAAAAACTTACGAATATTAATTAGTGTGAAAGGGTTGTGAACACAGTACTCCATCCCGAATCACCAAGCTGTTCCATGGGGCCTAATAGCTTTTTGTGATCGAACTCATCGCTGAGACGTCGCTCCACCTAGGCTTAGGAGCTCTGGCCTTCATCCACTCCAGAATCGGCTTGATGTCCGAATCTTCCTGCTGTGCACGTTGTACGCTTTCCTTCCACGCCACAAAAACTTCGTTAAGTGTGTGTTAGCCGGAGTACGTAACCCCAACTTCCTCATTCGATACAGGCAAACCAGTGAGGTTAGGGTTTTGGACTATAGTCAGAAAAATAAGGCATAATAGCTGCACAAGGAAGGAAAAAACTGAACGATAATACTTAAAAAGTGTTGAAACTACGATCAAAAACGTGTGTGTAAGCTGGAGAGACGTAACCCCAGCTGCTCATTCATATCTTCCAAACGAAAGAAGATATGCTTAGGTATGTATTATAGCTTAAAAAATAAGGGATAATAGCTGCCATTGGCAGCAAAATTTTCAAATCTCTGGTCAAAATACTTTATGAGTTATTAAACCGATAAATATGTGTAAGCTGGAGTGACGGTACCCCAGTTACTCATGTCATATCTTCCGAACGAAAGAAGATATGATTATGTATTATAGCTCAAAAATATAGGCATAATAGCTGCCATAGGCAGCAAAATTTTCAGTCTCTAGGCCTTGTAGTTTTCATGTAATAAACCAAAAAACAGTTTTCGCGCCAAAAACATCAAATTTTTGCTTCAAAATCGGTAACGAGCGGGGTTGCCGTTCCGTGCGCAACATTATTACAACCAAATTTGAACTTAGCAGGTGTTATATTAGAAGTCATTTTAGCTTGCGCTCAAAATAATTCTAATTTTGTATATCTATGTATATCTATATATATAAAAATCAATTGCTGTTCGTTAGTCTCGCTAAAACTCGAGAACGGCTGGGCCGATTTAGCTAATTTTGGTTTTGAAATGTTTGTCGTAGTCCAGGGAAGGTTTAAACGGTCAGAAAATATGGAAAAAGGAGTAGGGTAGGAGTAGGGTAGGAGTAGGGTAGGAGTAGGGTAGGAGTAGGGTAGGAGTAGGGTAGGAGTAGGGTAGGAGTAGGGTAGGAGTAGGGTAGGAGTAGGGTAGGAGTAGGGTAGGAGTAGGGTAGGAGTAGGGTAGGAGTAGGGTAGGAGTAGGGTAGGAGTAGGGTAGGAGTAGGGTAGGAGTAGGGTAGGAGTAGGGTAGGAATAGGGTAGGAGTAGGGTAGGAGTAGGGTAGGAATAGGGTAGGAGTAGGGTAGGAGTAGGGTAGGAGTAGGGTAGGAGTAGGGTAGGAGTAGGGTAGGAGTAGGGTAGGAGTAGGGTAGGAGTAGGGTAGGAGTAGGGTAGGAGTAGGGTAGGAATAGGGTAGGAGTAGGGTAGGAGTAGGGTAGGAGTAGGGTAGGAGTAGGGTAGGAGTAGGGTAGGAGTAGGGTAGGAGTAGGGTAGGAGTAGGGTAGGAGTAGGGTAGGAGTAGGGTAGGAGTAGGGTAGGAGTAGGGTAGGAGTAGGGTAGGAGTAGGGTAGGAGTAGGGTAGGAGTAGGGTAGGAGTAGGGTAGGAGTAGGGTAGGAGTAGGGTAGGAGTAGTGTAGGAGTAGGGTAGGAGTAGGGTAGGAGTAGGGTAGAGGGTAGCACTCCACGCGAACAAAGTAGCGCCGGGCAGCTAGAAATAATTTATATGGCAAAACAACGTTTGCCGGGTCAGCTAGTCTATATATATAAAATTCAAAGTCCTGACTGACTGACTGAGATATCAACGCACAGCCTAAACCGCTGGTCCTAGAGACATGAAATTTGGAGGGTGTATTCTTTGTGAAGAGTAGGTATCCACTAAGAAAGGGTTTTTCGAAATTCCACCCCTAAGAGGGTGAAATGGGGGGATTTTGTTTGTATGAAAAATCTTATTCCTTGAGTTAATAAACTGGAAACTTGGCATGAATACTTATCTAAGTAAATTATGAAGTTGGCCATTTTTTGTTTTTATAAACTACCCCCTAAAAGGGGATTGGGGGGTTTCAAAGTTTGTATGGAAGAATTTTAGCGCGCGGTCCGATTTAATCGAAACTCAGTATTTATACCTAAAATTGAAAGGAAAGAATAATGTGTATCAGGGTTTTTCAAAAATCTACCCCTGACGGCCTGAAAAGGGGTAGTCAATTTTACAGGGGAGGATTATAATAAGTGGCTTGATTAATTATAAAATTGGTATAAATAATCTTTGAGTCAAGTTATGAATTTTTATGATTTTTTTTTTTATTTTTTTTTTTGTTTTTTTTTTTTTTGATTAAGAATACTTGCCTAAGTAAGCAATAAAGTTTTGTGTGGAAGAAATTGAATGCGCGGTCCGATTAACTTGAAACTCAGTATTGATACTGAGACAGAAAACAAAACACACACAGACAGAAAATAATTAATAATAAGTATGTAAAGTTGTCGAAAATTGACCCCTGACGGGGCAAAAAGGGGTAATTCGGTTTTTTAGGGCGGATTTGTACTTAAAACTGTATGTAACATTTTCACGCCTAAACCACTGAACTTCTGATTTGGCAAAGAGATAGTTGGCATCCTGGGGATGCACATACTTTTTATCCTGGTAGCACGTTCCCGTGGGATAATTTCCGACATCCACGCGGGCGAAGCCGCGGGCAGAAGCTAGTTGAAGATATAGACTGAGAGCCGACTGAACTTTAATAGAACTATGAATGTAATATTAAAAAGTAGATTCTTATCAACTTTAAGCGACGAGAGAACTACTATTATTGTTTTTTTTTGTGACTTCTTCTCTGTAGTTCAGTTAAGGTGGATGAGCAAAGTTAGCCCACGAAATTAAAATTTTGTTACGTTTTTGCAATTTACAGGTCACTGTCAGGTTAAATCTTGATCAAATATGATTCACGATCATAAAAGATATCAAAATCAAAAAATCAAAATCTTTTATTTTTGCAAACATGGGTAATTTATAGATGTTTTCCTAAAATATAGTCCTCCATATTCTACCGTCTCATTATGGGCATGCAAATAATATTGAATTCTAAAATAAAACAGATTCTATTGACACCGAATATTTTTTTTTTCAGCCATTTCTGTCCCACTGCAGGGCAAAGGCCTCCCTTCCCTCCTTCCACTTATCCCTATCCAATGCTGATAAACGCCAATTCTTGTGGAAAGAGTCGAGCTCATCCCGCCATCTCATTCTGGGCCTGCCGCGTTGTTGTTTGCTGTTGTTTAGGACCCATTGTGTGGTTACTTTGGCCCATAGCTCCTCCGACATGCGACCGATGTGACCAGCCCAGTTCCATTTTAGCTTGGCAGCCGTGCGACCTACATCGGCAATTTGAGTTTTAGAGCGCAGTATCGAGTTCCTTATACGATCGGAAAGTTTAACTCCAAGGATACTGCGCTCCATTGCTCGCTGACAGACCCCGAGTGCGGTCTTTTGACGATTGGTTAGTGACCATGTCTGCGCTCCATAGGTGAGGGTAGGAAGAATGCACATGTCCATGAGTTTTCTCATAAATGTCAAATTATTAGAATTACAACAAAAAAATAAAATAAAAAAACAGACTATTATTAGTAACATTTTTCCAGTAAGTAATGTCAAAAAATAATTAAGTATGTCAAAGTGTCAATCCGAATAAAAAGTGTCAGAATAGGAACATGTAAGTCAATCATAATAATAGTTTATCAATCAATGTAGAGATTTATCATTTAGGAAGTCGTCAATTGTGTAATAGCTTTTCTCAATTAATATGTGGTTTAGTGCCCGTTTGAATTTTATTACAGTCATATTTTTTATCACATCAGGGACTTTGTTATAAATGCGTGGGGCAATACCAAAAAAACTTTTCTGCATAAGTGCGGTTTTACATTTCACTTGGCATAGCTGGTTTACATATTTAGTGCGCATCGGATTTTTTCGAACTGCTGACAGTTTTACAAACAATTGTGGATTGGTTTTTACAAATAGAGCTGTTTCCAAAATGTATAAAGATGGAAATTTCAGTCATTTTCCTATTTACAGTCTTTAAAATTTTTAACTTAGTTAAAATTTTTAAAGACTGAAAATAGGAAAGACAGCTGTCAGTTGTTTTAAGACCGCACATTGACCTTACACATCGCCTCTGCATTCTAAATACTAGTTCCCTATCGGTAGACTGCCCCCAAAAAATAATGCCATACCGCAAAACCGAGGCAACAAGTCCATGGTATGCTGATAAAAGAGCCTGACGGTTGACTTTTTTAGAAAGTTGATGGAGAGCATACGCGGATTTGCTAAGTTTTTTGCACACAACTTCAACATGAGGTTTCCAAGTGAGTTTGCTGTCAATCACTATACCTAAAAACTTCGCCTGACTGTCTTCCTCAATATTACAGTCTTGGTGAGCAATATTATACTAATATTTGGGTTTTCGCTGCGTTGATGAAATTGCATTATTTTCGTCTTACTTGGGTTTATTACTAAATTATTATTACTTAACCAGTTAATTATGTCATGCAAGCAAGTATTTATGTCCTGTTCGTAATTACTATGATTTCTACACTTAATTACAGCTGTACTGTCATCCGCAAAGAGAACCATTTTGTTCGATGTTACTTTAGGGAGATCGTTGATGTATATCAAAAAAAGCAGCGGTCCCAGTACACTACCCTGTGGTACACCATATTTTACATGTCTTGGTTTAGATGTATATATGGTTTCTATTTTTCTTTTCGGACAAATTCTAGAGATTTCTGTGTATTACTTAAGTACGATTCTAGTAACTGCAAGATTATATTCCCTCTTATACCGTAACTACACTCGAGAGCAATGAATCCGGGTCACTTGAAGAATCCTAAAAATCCCGGAAACTAAAAATGCTAGGTTAATGCATCTTCTATCCAAATTTTATTTTAACGTTCCCGGAAGGTCGAAGCGATGGAACGCACCGTTGCGGGTTCCATTTACCTCTACGAACTACAGGCAAAATTCATTTACAGTGCGTGCAAGTAGAAACTTTAATGACATGTGTAAACAGCATGATTTTGATCCTTTCTTAACGAGTGTCTCCTCGGCCAGGAAGTGCCTGAGCCTTAGCTTTTTTAATTAAGATTTTTTATGTTCAGGTTTTTATTATTTTATTCTTGTATTTAGTTTGAGCTTGAATGTTATAGTGTTTTTTTTTTCTCTTTCTTTTTTGGTAGCTGTGTTGTGTTGTTCACACTCTTTCTTTCCAATCTGTTTTTTAGAAGTGATGACTTTTAATTGGCTGTCAGTCTCACACACAATTTTTATTCTGTTTGTTTTAGCTGTAAGTTATCCATAGTTAATAAATAAATAAATAAAAAAATCAAATTTGAAAAAGGGCCACTTTCGAAGATGGAACTACGAAATGACAGCATTTGGTTTTGCTTTTGTTTGTAATCTGTCATTTATGTGGGTACATAAACCATGTTGATAGTGCTCTATATTCATTATTCAAGCTGAAATTATGTCGCTTACGCCTGAAGAATGCACCAGAATACTTACAATGCTGGAAACCGGCCGGAGTCAGCGCGATACAGCCAGGACTGTCGGTGTGTCGCTGTCAACAGTACAAAGAGTTCTCCGACGTTACGAAGAAACTGGTTCTAACCTACGCAGACCAGGAACGGGCAGAACCAGGTGTACCACAGCACGAGAAGACCGATACTTGGTGAACACCATGCTTCGAAATCGGTTTCTCACAGGAACTGAACTCACAAATCAGTTTCGATGCCTCGGAGGAAGTAACCCAAGTGCATGGACAGTAAGACGTCGGCTTGCTGAATCTAACTTAAAACCCCTTAGACCTGCAAACGGCCCTAAACTGGAGCGTGGGCATCGTATTTCAAGACTAAGATATGCCCAGAGCCACGTAAATTGGAGTATTGAAGATTGGTCAAAAGTTATGTTCTCCGACGAATCAAAATTTATGCTCTACAAGCACGATGGAAGACACAGAGTGTATCGAAGACCAGGGGAAAGATTCAAGCAAGCATACGGAGAAAAAGTAGCCTACGGTGGTGGGTCTGTACTTGTGTGGGCCGGAATTTCTTCTGAAAGTCGCACAGAGCTGGTGATCATAGAAAATGGCTCTTTAACTAGCGTAAGATATGTGGAAGAAATCCTCAATGATCACGTTGGTCCATTTATGGTCAATTTAGGTGAGGATGCTATATTTATGCATGACAATGCCCGACCTCATACAGGTAGGATTGTGAATGACTACCTTCAAGAGATGAACATTACTCGTATGGAGTGGCCAGCGCGCAGCCCGGATATCAACCCGATCGAGCATGCTTGGGACGAGCTAGGCAGATGCGTAAAACAACGAAACCCTCCCCCAATCACGCTTCGTGAGCTCAAAATTGCTCTCACAGAGGAATGGGAGAATATTCCCCAAAATCGTATAAGGAACTTGGTGTACAGCATGCCAAACCGCGTAAACGCAGTAATGTAAGCATGAGGAGGCAATACGAAGTATTAAAATTCAAGAAAATCGTAATAAAGTTCAAAAATTTCATGTTTCCTATTTTTGTTTTAAGGAGAGATCAGCAGTTTTTTTCTTTATGTAATTTTGTGTTAATAAAATGTATGGTGACTCATATTTTTTTTACTTTCATTTAAGGAGTATTACATTGTCTATTAAATACAATTTATTGCATTAACCTATCATTTTTAGTTTCCGAGATTTTTAACATTCTTTAAGTGACCCGGATTCATTGCTCTCGAGTGTATGTAGTTTGTGTAGTAGAATTTTATGGTCTACATAGTCAAAGGCCTTGGTCATGTCAGTATAAAGATATATGTAGGGACGCCAGCAGGTCAAGCTACCCGAAACTGTCAATTTTTCCCAATCAACCTTGAACCTTAACGCTTTAGTGATAAAGTTGAAAATCTATTAAAGAAAGACAGATTGTAGTAGGTTGATGTGCTGGTGTCTGTACCTATATCGTTATTGTTTTTTTGTTTTTTTATGTTAATCATTATACATCTCTCTAAGTTAGAATTGGTTTATTGGTTCACTAGCTTTTGCCCACGGCTTCGCCCGCGCGGAGAAACGTATTACCGGAATAAAAAGTAGGTATCCTATGTGTTAATCAATGTTATAATAAACTATCTGAGTGCCCGAATTTTCCCAGTTCATTGTAACAGAGCTATATTCAGGCTGTTTAAACAATGAAAACAGCCTCAAATGCAAACTCTAACAATCTCCCTCCCAATTAACTTTTTCGGAAGAACGTTTTCTCATCCGTGTGTAATTGATTTTATGGAAAAGACACGGCACTATAGAGTAGGTACCTACATTGTTTTTTAGGAAATTCAGAATGGTTAACATAATAACATTATGACGACTGGCAAGAAAATATTGAAAAACAAAACTGCACAACTTTTGTGGTGTTTATTCAAAAATGTGAATGCCAATTTTTGACGAATAGGTAGGTAAAATAATTCTGTGACTGTAAAGTAAACTGATCTGTGATGATTACCGTACCCACCCGTCCCGACGACGTTTCGCGAAACGGCGAAATTCAATGCGCCCTTTTGCAAGCCCGGAAGATCCGGCGCCAATATAATGTAAGGTGTAGAAAAAAAAATGAAAAATATTTTACCAGGTGAATGTATCCATAAATCTGAACAACTCAAATTGTGATTTATGATAAAAATATACCAAATTCTTACACTTAGATTTTTTCTTTCATCCTATGACACAATATGACTATAAAAAACCTCAATACGATAGTACGATTAAATTATGTAGTCGGCTCCCAGTCTATAATCTAGTTCAAACTACTTCAAACCGATATTGTTGTGCACGGAACGGCAACGCCGCTCGTTGCCTACTCTGAAGCAAAACTTTAATGTTTTTGGCGCGAAAACTGTTTTTTGTTTATTACGTGGAAACTACAAGGCTTATAGATTTGAAAATTTTGCTGCCTATGGCTGCTATTATGCCTAAATTTTTGAGCTATAATACATAATCATATCTTCTTTCGTTCGGAAGATATGACATGAGTAACTGGGGTACCGTCACTCCAGCTTACACATATTTATCGGTTTAATAACTCTAGAGTATTTTGACCAGAGATTTGAAAATTTTGCTGCCAATGGCAGCTATTATGCCTTATTTTTTAAGCTATAATACATACCTAAGCATATTATCATCTTTCGTTTGGAAGATATGAATGAGCAGCTGGGGCTACGTCTCTCCAGCTTACACAAACGTTTTTGATCGTAGTTTCAACACTTTTTAAGTATTATCGTTCAGTTTTTTCCTTCCTTGTGCAGCTATTAAGCCTTATTTTTCTGACTATAGTCCAAAACCCTAACCTCACTGGTTTGCCTGTATCGAATGAGGAAGCTGGGGTTACGACACTCCGGCTAACACACACTAAACGACTCATATTAACGAAGTTTTTGTGGCAGCTAAATTAAGACTGGGAACTTTGATTGAAGCTATTATGCCTTAAATATTGGCATAGGTAGAATTATTCTATCACATATGAGGAAGCTGGAGTTATACACACCAGGACAAGGTCTTCTTGACAATGCATCCGCGTTGCCATGAGATTTTCCGCTGCGATGTTCGACCTCGAAGTCGTATTCCCGCAGTAGTTCAATCCATCTCGCAACTTGTCCTTCTGGATTTTTGAACTGCAATAGCCATTTCAGTGCAGCATGTTCAGTTCGTAAATGGAATTTCCGCCCCAGAAAATATTTGCTAAAGTGCTGCAATGACATTACCACAGCAAGCAGTTCCCATCTCGTAACACAATAGTTCCTTTCAGGTTTCGACACTGACTTGCTGAAGTACGCTATCATAAACTCAAAACTCAAACAGGGTACCTACTCCAAAATAGGTGTTTTGCACAGACGGTCCTTTAGCTCCTGGAATGCGATGTCGCAACTTCCATCCCAGCAGAAATGTCACTTCTCCTCGGTTAGCTTATGCAGGGGTTTGGCTATATTTGCCAAGTTCTTGACAAATCGCCGATAATAGGAGCACAAACCCAGAAATGCTCTGACCTGCGTCTTGTCTTTTGGAATTGGCCAATCCCTGACAGCGGCGATTTTCTCTGGATCCGTGCTTCAGACACTACATATCCCAAAAAGCTAACTTGTCGTTTGAATAGTGAACACTTCTTCGGACTTAACTTGAGGTTGGCACCCTGGATCTTCATGAGCACGCGTTCCAGGTTTTGAAGATGTTCTTCAAACGTACCTACGGCCTACGATGATGATGTCATCCAAGTAGATCAGACAGGTATCGCCAATTAGCCCGGTAAGTACAAGTTCCATCAACCTTTCAAACGTTGCCGGAGCATTGCACAATCCAAACGGCATAACTTTAAATTGCCACAGACCCTTTCCTGACGAGAATGCAGTTTTCTCCTTGTCCTTAGGATCAGTTTCAACTTGCCAGTAGCCACTTTTCAGGTCCAGCGTGCTAAACCACTTTACTCCAGTAAGCATGTCCAGCGTCTCTGGAGATCGGCCGTCTTCTCTTTCTGCAATTCGCTTAGGGCAACTGGATCGAAGGTGGCCCCTTTCCCCACAGCCGTAGCACCTAGGGCTATATCCTTTATTGTGGTCGCGAACTGTAGCCGCTGCAACCTCCCTGACGCGATGGGAACGATGATCCTGCCGCACAGCTTCCACCTCCAGTGCATAGGCCAAGGCGTCCCGTGGTCCCCGAGCCTCACAGTAGCTCTAACTTCAAGGTCGCGGATGCCGTCGATGAAATGCCTGCACCAGGTTCCCATCAGTGCAGGTATGGACTGGAAAGCTTTACGCTTCTCCACTTCAAGGACCCACTGCTGCAGGTTTTCGTTACTGCGTTGCACGCGATCCTTGAGCTGCGCACGAAACACGTGTTCCAGGTGAGCGTCGCCATACCGAGCATCCAATGCCTCAAGGAGCTGCTGCTCGTAAGTCACTTCCTTACCGAGAGCTTCCAGAACAGTTAAGGCCTGGTCGCGCAGGCCTAGGGTGAGGGCAGTCATGGCCTGACTTTTATTCCAACTGTTCGCCTTCATGACAGCCTCAAACTGGATTTTGTAGGCCGACCAGGAAGAAGTTCCGTCGAACGGTGGCTCTTTGAGTCCACGTAGCGAAGGTGTTGTAGCTACAGGAGCTGCGATTCCATCCCCAAGTTTAAAGTAATCCAACCTTTTCTTAACGTCAGCCATCACGGTTTTCTTCACGTCAGCCATCACGTTGTCAACCCGATTATTCACTTGGTCGATTCGGATTTCAGCTTCCGACAGCCGGTTGTCATGTTGAGCAACCTTATCCTTCACCTCCTTCATGTCTTTCCGAAGGTAGCGTGAAGGTCCTTCATAAGCAGCAACTGCTCTTCCTGGCGACGCGCTTGCTCCTCCTTATCACGTTGGAGCTGTTCTTCCAACCGACGAGCCTGTTCCTCCTGTCGGCGAGCCTGTTCCTCCTTGTCCCACTGGAGCTGTTCTTCCAACTGACGAGCCTGTTCCTCCTGTCGGTGAGCCTGTTCCTCCTTGTCCCGCTGGAGCTGTTCTTCCAACCGACGAGCCTGTTCCTCCTGTCGGCGAGCCTGTTCCTCCTGTCAGTGGGCCTGTTCCTCCTTGTCCCGCTGGAGCTGTTCTTCTAAGCGACGAGCCTGTTCCTCCTGTCGGCGGGACTGCTCCTGCAGCATCATCATCAGGGCAGCAAAGTCTGGTGCTGATGATGCTGCGGACGGGTCGGCCTTCGTGGTTGGTATCTGGCCCTCCGACCTCTGCGGCATAGCTCCACCAAAACGTCTCTGGTCCGTCTCGTGTTGGCGTTGACTCCGGGTACGGATACCCTCCGTGTCGTCTTTAGGTAAAATCGGCATGATTTTAAATCCTCGTTTCTGACACTAATTGTTACGGGCTTGGGGTCGTGACAATAAAAATTGCCGATATAAATGACCAAAAATTACACTTTAATTAAACAACACTAATAACAACTCAAACACACTAATATTATAAAACACAATTGCACTGAAGATCGCTTTCGATGTATCGCATATCCGACTCTGCTCCGCTTGTGGCTAATCTCGGACTAATATAGTGCCGCAGATAGTTCTAGAACCTTCTATTGTAGAAACATCTAGAATGTTCGAGTACATAACGCCCCCGACTGATCAGATGTCGATAGTTCTAGAAAGTTCTAGCATCGAAATTTCTACTCGATAATATATGGAGCTAGTGACTCTATTAGTTCTGCTACTTGATAATAGATGGCGCTAGTGACTCTATTAGTTCTGCTACTCGATACTAGATGGCGCTACCACTCAATAATAATGTTTTTTAATAATATTTTATTTTATAGTATTTTATTTAGGTCATTTTAGAAAGTAATACATTTACAAACTTATAAATACTTAGTAGTACCAAGCTCTTAACTTTGGCATAAATAGTAAATACTAATATAAAGCTAGTTTAATTTATACGTTTTTAATTACCTATGAAAGGTGCTTTGGTACTGACATTATAACTCGTGGCGACCTGCCTGAGCTAGGTTAATAAAAACCTGTGTTTCAGGCCATACCCATACTAAGCGATCAGCTGATTATTTGTCCATACATAGTTAGTTCTTTTTTAAATAATAATGTCCTACTTCTAGTAGGTACTAAATACAAATTAAAAATTACCAATTTAATAACTACATCATTATTGAAGTACTTCTAGAACTCTTTCTGTGTCTGTGTAATCAAGTTTACCCAAATATTCGCGTATCATCAGGCTACAATGTTTGTAACTGGCACTATAAATATTAAGTACTCTATTGAGCTTATTATATAATTCGGGTCCTAAATAGACATAGAATCGGTTTACAAAGGCATGTCTAGTTCGAGGCTTTATGCAGACCAAATACTTCCTTCTCTTGTCAGAAGGTACTGGCTTGAAAGCGAGTTCAACGTGCTGCTGTAATGTAATGTGCAGTATAAATAATTGGCGTACTGTTAGCACCCCACAAGCAATGTAAAGCTGGTGTGTAGGAAATCTGAATCCTTTAGAGTTGCTCTTTGACCACGTTCTAGAGGGAGTAAAATAGACTTTGCAGCTCCGCCCCATGAAGTTATGCAGTATGTAAGTACAGATTGGCACAAAGCTAAATATACCTGTTTAATTAATTTAAAGTCAGCAATGTGGCGTAAATTTTTAAAGATGTATATAATTTTACGAACTCGAGTGCATTGCAAATCAATGTGTTTACGGAAATTTAGATTTGTGTCAATTGTGACACCTAAATATTTCATGTGATCGGCTTTAGCTAGAGTAGGACACGAACAAGCAGCGTCAGCGTCTGTCGTACAATTATGAGCATAAATGGTATGGTTAGTAAGTGGTATATTAGTGTTTCTCATTCTAAATAGAATATACTTGGTTTTATCTGCATTTAATGTTAGTAGATTCATACGAAGCCAATTTGATACTATGTTAAAGCCACTCTGAGCATATTTATAATGCCTGATACATCACCATGTATGACATGCACATGGTGATGTATCAGGTATTAATTGAGGCGCGCAACAATATTTTCTGTTGCATTTATGTCAGCTATCAATTTATATAGATTTCAAGCGTAGCCGCAATTTTGAAAAACATTCATCATGGCGTGACAGTAGGTATGCCAGGCTCTATATTAAATCTTCAGGCCCCTTTAAAAAAATGGTTTATCGATAAAGTTTTGGAAACCCTATTCTTTTTTTAGGTTATTTCACTGAATTTGTGGCTTAGCGAGGAGGGTACGCCGAAGCGTTTATGCTGTGGCGTTCAATAGGTTAATGAATAAAAGACACAATATATTATCAGTAGGTACAGTAGATTTTTTATTACAGATACGGTAACTATTACAATTCATATTATTCTAAGGCTACGGTCTACTTAGCGGAAGATCGATGAACGGCGAGCTGCGCGCGTCGAGTGCAGCTACCGACTGTTCCAATGGCGAAAGCTCCAAGGCAGCCTCGGCAGCCTGCGAAATATTTTTTTCTTATGGTTTTATAAGTTGCAGGTCAGTATTAAGTTGAAGGTAGGTTGATCAAAATACGATTCGGGACATGCATTCATGCAATCATGATATTTGAGGCCAATTCTGATTTTTATAGAGTCGTAGATGATCCTAATGATAATTTGTAAATACATGTTTGTGACGGTCGCGAGTCAAGTATTGACCAACTTAAGTACAACCTGACACTCACCTGCAAATTGCAAAAAAACGTACGAAAATTTTAATTCCGTGGGCTACCTTAACGCTTCCCCCTTAAGGCCTCCTGCACATGACGCGCGCTCACACGGCGGCGAAGTCCAGCGGCGTGTAGTCGGTGGCGGCGGGGCGACGCACGGCCAGCGCCACGCGGCCGCCGCGCTCGCTCAGCAGCACGCCGCAGCCGCGCCCCAGCGCGCCGCGCTCGGCCGCCAGCGCGATCTGGTTCACGACGCGCCGCTCCACCTCGTGCTTGATGGAGCGCGCGCCGTAGTGCACGTCGTACCTGCACACGCGCACGCTCTTACGCTTCGTTCCCGTGCTCGATTTATTTAGTACTATGTTGATTTTAAAGCAGTGTGTTGAAAACCAAGTGCGCGGTAAAAATCGAGCGTGCGTACCTGGGCTTATCCTTCACGTGCTGCCTACAGTGTGAGAAAGAGATGGAGCTCTACGCAAAGTATAGCTCCATCTTTCTTTTCCCACACTAAAGTAAGATTAAAATAATACTGCTGTAAGAGGTAATGTGTGGCCCCCCTGATCTCTGATCGCTGTGAACTATAAACCTCTACTAAGTGAGCCGAACATTGATCTGCAACAATATCCTGCCAATATCCTCCCACGCTGCAGGTGCGCTTATATTCTGGATAAATTCGGCTAAGTTGGGCTGGCACAATATAACGTGGACTTTTGACAATATACAATACCGGGCCACCCAGCATATTTTTCACGGCACGGTTGGCGCAGTGGTTAAGCGATTGACTGCTACGCTGTGTGTCGCGGGTTCGATTCCCGCACGGAACAAATATTTGTAGGACCTACAATTCGTTGTTCCGGGTCTGGCAGTTTGTGTATGTGAGTTTATATGTCTGTAAACGCACCCACGACACAGGAGAAATTCCTAGCGTGGGGCAAAGTTTTTATAAAAAAAAAAAATGTTTAAAGGTCTTCTTTAAAGGCTTATGTTTAACTTACCACCAGATATAGTAACATATAACAGACAAAAATAGTAAATTATCACTAAAAAAAACCCGTATTTTAATGTAAACTTATAACCAAACTTTTAACATCTCGCTAACCTATTTAAGCAAAATGACTCCAAATAAATCATGATCGGTTCTCGACAGCCTGCAAAAAATAATCTCCTTTTTTCCATATTTTTTTTTTCTATACAATCTAGTCGTTTCAGGTCACAGTTTTGACCTAACCTAACCATTTTTTTTTAATTAACCTCGTCTAAGTATCTGGTTTGCAGCAAGCCGGAGACATAACTTAATACGGCATCATAATACTTTATTTGGTAATAAACCTACATTTTATGGCAATCATAGTGGTTTATTTAGGCAAAATAGTGCATTAATTTGCTCGCTAAGATTTAGTGATCATTTACTACATTTGGTGTTCGAATACAATTTGAAGTGCAAGAACTAAGTTAACCCCTTTTTTAGGGTTCCGTAGTCAACACGGAACCCTTATAGTTTCGCCATGTCCCTCTGTCTGTCCGAGGTTTAGCTCAAAAACTATTGGTACTAGAAAGTTGTAATTTGGCATGAGTATATACGTTAATGACGCCGAAAAAGTGGTAAAATAAAATTTTGAAAAAAGAACAATTATTTAGGATACCTCCCCTACATGTAAAGAGGGGATGATAATTTTTTTTTCGTCCTTCCCATAGTGTGGGATATCGTTGGATAGGTCTTCCAAAAATATTAAGGTTTTGGGAAGACCGTTTTTTTTTTAAGTAAACCGTTCGTGACTTATCAAGCTTTAAAGTACCAATTTTCGTTAGAGTCAAGTGTTTAGTTGGTAGAGGGGGGGGGGCTCTACCAACTAAACGGTTGTAGTTAGAAATTCAAATGTCACGGCAGTAGTACCTATATATAACAAAGTTTAAAGGAAAACTATCACACTTAAGTGGGCTTTACAAGTTTACGAGTAAAGTCGACCAATTGTATTTGACTATAAAATTTCGAGCAACTCCATAGAAATGTCGATAGATGGCGCTAAGCGTCAGTTGTATCGTAGTCGACTATTAGTTATTAGTAGTTACTATTAGTCGAGTAGTTGTGTCGTCGTCGTTGTGTTGTAGTTAGAGCATGGTACTAAACTATCAGTCAGCGAATACGTCCCGCAGTTGGCTGTTATAAAAACTACGGAACCCGCGCGTGGCCCGACACGCACTTGACCGGTTTTTTTTTATAATGGTAGAACTACAAAATAAAAATAAAAACCGGCTAAGTACGTGTCGGACCGCGCACAATGAAAGGTTCCGTAGTTGGGATGAATTTATACCAAGAAAAAACTTAACATTATACGAGGTGCATTCAATAAGTACCTAGCCACATCGCCAGAGGGCGCTGTAGTTTCAAAAGAGTTTTACCACAGTGTAGCACATTCTTTTTTAATTCTTTTTTCAAATTTTCATTCCAATCCCTTCATTTGTTTTAATTTGACAACTTATGGAAGCGAATGTATCGATCGGTTTTACAAAAATGGAAAAAGAGCGCATCGAAATCAAAGAGCGCTTGGATGCTGTGTACGGTGACTATTCTCCATCGATGGCCACCATCAAGAATTGGTTCAACGAGTTTGCACGTGGCCGTACGTCGGTTTTTGATGAACCACGTCCAGGTGCACCGAAAACAGCTGCTACGGAGGAAAACATTAAAAAAATCCATGATCTCGTATTGGCAGATCGCCGATTGAAGGTTCGGGAGCTAGCTGAGACTGTAGGCATTTCAGAAGGAACAGTGCATCATATTCTTCACGAGGAACTCGGCATGAGAAAGCTGTCGGCGCGATGGGTGCCGCGTTTACTCACACCGGAAAACAAGTGCAACCGTGAGACCACATCTGTAAAATCGGCCGGAAAAGTTATGGCCACCGTTTTCTGGGATTCACAAGGTGTGATCTACATCGATTACCTCGAGAAGGGTAAAACAATTACAGGGCTTTACTATGCCGATTTATTGGGCCGATTCGACGCCGAATTAAAGAAAAAACGACCCCATCTGGCGAAGAAAAAAGTGCTGTTTCACCACAACGCACCGGTTCACACGTCTGCCGTTGCCATGGCCAAATTGGTCGAATTACGCTACGAATTGCTGCCCCATCCACCGTATTCTCCAGATTTGGCCCCTTGTGACTTTTTTCTGTTTCCTAATCTGAAAAAATCTCTCGCCGGGAATAGATATGGATCAAATGAGGAGGTCATCGCCGCCACGGAGGCCTATTTTGCTAAGTTTGACAAAAACTATTTTTCGGACGGGTTAAAAAAGTTGGAGCATCGCTGGGCTAAGTGTATCGAACTAAAAGGAGACTATGTTGAAAAATAAATTGCCGTTTTTCCAAAATTTTCGTTTACTTTTTGTAGGCTAAGTATTTATTGAATGACCCTCGTATCTATTGGTTACGACTTACGAACGACGAACGAAAATTATTTTGCGTAAAATATGTTATACCAACTGAAATATTTAACTTCATTAAAATTGGTAAAAGCATTAGTTGGTAAGCAAGTTATTGTTTAAACGTTTACTTGCCAAACATTAGGTTTGCGTTACAATTATTTGTGAAGAGTTTATTTGCTAAGTAATAGTCCGTGGAGTTTCTTGCCCGTTCTTCTCCATAGAGATCTACGTTTTTGAAATGGGCGACTAGCTTCAACAATTCAAAAGTGCCTGTAAATGGTTTAATTGAAATAAATGATTTGAGTTTGAGTTTGAATAATTTGGCAAATGAAATTATGCGGAAATTTGTTTGGGAAGTGATAATTAGTCAATTTTTTTTATGAAATAAGGGAGACACGTGCGACACTCATAGCTATTTTCGTAGGGTTGGCACAGGAGGATAAAATTAAATATTCAAAATGCCAAAATTGATTTGAAGCTTTAAAATGACCTAGGTACTTATCAAGAGTTTATCATGTAGGTGATTTTCAAACTCGAACTAGGTTATTGCTATCCGCACGTGCCGCTGTAAAGTGGGCGGGGCCTGCCGTCCGTCGACACGCACGCACACAGCGAGCTAGTCGTGCGACACTGCCTACCGCATACTCAACGGGGCGATTGTGTTCTTTGAAAGTGGTGTATTCTGAAATACCGTCAAACTTAAATAACTAAAAAAACAAGCATGTATTCATTATTTACCAGGGATCGTACCATTTTATTTGATTATTTATGTCATTCATAACAGCCTCCTGAAATTTGACGAGGATGCAAAACAGCATGTCAAGTATCTATGTATGCCTACTCCTATGGTTTTGAGATCATGAATGAGATTGCGATTACACAATAATAGCAAATAATAATTATTATTTTAGTCGATAAAAGAGATTTTAATAGGAGCGCCTACAAAAAGTATAGAGCAAAAAAAAAAGTTAGCCACCAGATACGGAGATAGCGATAGTATAGAATAATATTTTAAAACATCCTCTGAAATCTGAGATACCTACCTTTGATTTTTTTTAATCTTATTGATTACTATTTTTTTTTATCGCATGAAGAAAAGCAATTTCTATACTTACTCTTTTTAAGCACAACAAAAAAAAATATCTATTGACCTATAGATTCTCTAATCGAAACTTGTTGCTTCTCTAATAACGACCAAACTCCGATTTTCTTCACTTTTTCAAATTCGTGAATTTTAAATTTCGAACAATATCGAAATGATGGCCAGTAAATCAGCTTCAAAACTGCATAAAAACTCTTTTTCTAACTTATAATATTTCGATGTTTTAAGCATCCTATAATATAAACGCCAAAGTAAGTTTGTTTGTTTTATTGCCCGGCACGAGTCGTGAGCACAGATGGGCAGTAGTGGGGGCAAGCTCGCGGATTGTACACTTTCGGCCAAATTTATTTAGTACCGCTTTTGCTCAAATTATTGATAGCTGTACTTACGCAAACTATAATTAAAATATTAGTGGTACTTAAAATTTTACTTTGATACAGTAATGTTGTAGGCCTTTGTGACTTACGGCCAGTTTCTTCATCAACACAATCAGTCAAAGTATTAACTTTTACTTGACCTTTACTGATACTACAGCAAATGTTTTCTTCATTCAAGTAACTGCTAAAATAGTGAAGAAACAAATTTAACCGTTACTTTGACTTAACAAATACGAATTAACAAAAATAGCCTATTTTAAAATTAAAAACGTAAGTCACTAAAAGTGCACGAAAGTGTACAGTAGCCGAATGACACGTGAGAGTCCAATAGACGACGAGCATCGACAGACGAACCAATCGCGTGCAGCCTCGGTGCCCCCCGCCTTCTTCATTCCGCCAAAGAGACCGAAAAATGAACTACTGCGCAGGTGTCAGTTTGTGCTCACGACTCATGCCGGTTACTATACCTTTTGACGCCTAAACCACTGAATCGATCATCCTGAAATTTTGCATATACGTTGTCTGGTGTACAGAAACGGACATGGTACCTTTCATCTCGAAAAAATTGCTATTCCCGAGGATAACAACAATAACGTTATTATGATAATAGATGGCGCCACGTGTCTTTCGAATCATGATTGAATTATATTAGAAACTTTAGAGTTTCAAGCAGTGTACAACCCGAATTGATTGTCAATTCTGAATTAACGCGAGTGACGCCGCGGGCAAAAGCTAGTTTAAACATAAAAATGCACGATGGCTCGACATAGGAGTCCGCGAGAGTATTTTTGATTTATATACATAAATAAAAATTAAACCCTGTTCGTTGGCAAGTGAATCGCTTGAGAACGGCTGGAGCGTTTTTTTTTTTATATATTCGTAATTTTCCGTACTTGATAAGGTTTTAAAATTTAAAAGCCTCCCAAAAAGAGAATTAATGCAACGAAAGTGGCTTTTAAATTTTTATGATAGTTTTTTTTAGTTTCTTAAAAAACTTATAACACAGCCTAATCTTGGTATCGAACCCAGGACCACATGCTTAGCAGTATCGTTTGCAACCACTAGAACAACGAGGCAGAAAAGCTACTAATTAGCAATAATAATGTTTTAATGACTTCATGGTGTTTATTTTTAACGGACGGCGGTCACTGCTACTCATTCATTCGCGACCGAGAACATGAACATCACGACCGATGGCTATTGCTCGTCATGTCTCCACCGAAGGTCTCAGACGCAAGATGCGCAGGATCGAAAGCTTTAACTTCAGCATCATTGAACAATAGCCATCGGTCGTGATGTTCATGTTCTCGGTCGCGAATGAATGAGTAGTAGTGACCGCCGTCCGCTGTGCCCGTGTGGGCTGTCACGTCTGCTCGTACTCATAATGCTAATATGACATAATTTCTGAATGTCAAATTATCAAATAGGTAATAAATGTAAGGGCTCAAGCGTCCTGCCGCTCCGTCTGCTGAACCTTAATCGTCACCAACATCATCTGATCATCATCACAATATAACAAGTGTTAGGTACAGTTATATAAGTGTTCTTATAGTTACCCATTACCAATAAAGATAGCTAATAAAGGCTATTTGAAATAGCGATAGTTACCCGTCGGCGAGCGCACCCAGCACGCCGCCCTCCCAGCGTAGCTCCACGGCGTGGCGCGCGCTGGCCTTCTCCGCCCAGTGCACCAGCTCCAGGTTCACCAGCGTCAGCAGCTCCTGACGCGAGAACGGCAGGAAGTACACGATCTCGTTGATGCGGCCGAGGAATTCGTCGCGCCCGAAGTGCTTCTTGAGGATCGGCCTCACCACGCTGTCCTTGAAGTTACGAGACACCTCCAGAGACTCTTCCTGTTCATGAGGCCCGCCGTGGTCCGCTATTAACAACAGAAGAGTTTTACCGACACGTAATAACTAACTTGTGAAGATCCCTCGCATCGGCCGCGCACCTCTCTGCTCCACGGGCGCACCGGTCGGGCCGCGCCGCGCCGCCCGGGCCTCCGCCTCGCGCCGCAGCTGCAGCCCGTACTGCGCGATCTCGTCCGCCGCCAGGTTCGACGTCATCACGAAGATAGCGTTCTTGCACTCGATGAGCTTGCCTTTGCCGTCCGTCAGCCGACCCTGCGACGAATACCGGGTCAAGAATATCGCAACGACCGTGCGCCACTGTGACGCGCGAGTCGGTCGTTACCTCGTCGAAGAGCTGCAGCAGCACGGTGAGCACGTCGGGGTGCGCCTTGTCCACCTCGTCGAACAGCACCACGGCGTCGGCGCGCCGGGCCAGCGCGCGCGTGAGCTGGCCGCCCTCCTCGTGGCCCACGTAGCCCGGCGGCGCGCCGATCAGCTTGGCCACCTCGTGCTTCTCCTGGTACTCCGACATGTCCAGGCGGATGAAGGCGGCGGGGTCGTCGCGGTGCATGTAGCGCGCCAGCTGCTTCGCCAGCTCCGTCTTGCCGATGCCGGAGCTGCCCAGGAACAAGAACACGAGCGGGTGCTCGTCGTCGGCCCAGCCGTTCTCCTTGCGGCGCACGGCGGCGGCCACGGTCTCCACGGCGGCCTGCTGGCCCACGATGTACTGCTTGAGGCGTTGCTCCAGCGGGAAGCGACGCCGCTCCTCGGCGGCGGCGGCGGCCGCGGCCTCCTCCCAGGCGCGCGTGTGCTGCACGATGAGCTCGCGCGCGGCCGACGGCTCGCGCGCGTAGTGCAGCGCGCGCCGGCCCGCGTGGTCGCGCGCCGTGGGGTCCGCGCCGGCCTCCAGCAGCGCGCGCGCCGCTCCGGCCGAGTCGGCCAGCGCCGCGTAGTGCAGCGCCGTCCAGCCCAGGAACGAGGCGCGCGCGTTCATGGTGCCGCAGAACTCGTCCTCGCGCCGCTGCAGCACCTCGAGCGGGTGCATGCCGGCGGCGGCGGCGGCCAGCGAGGCGCCGGAGTAGCGCTCCTGCAGATCGGGGCGCGCGCCCAGGCGCAGCAGCTCCAGCACGGCGCCGGCCTGGTTGTTGGCCGCGGCCACCATGAGCGCGGTCCAGCCCAGCGCGTGGCGCCAGTCCACTGCGCCGGCGCCGCCGTTCTCCGTGTCTCTTTCGCTCTTGCCGCTCGAAATTGCCGCCTCCACTTGCCTGAAAGAACTTCACATGTTATGCACACATAAATTCAAAAAAGAAGCTAAAAGACGAACGACACCAACTTCCTAAATTAAAATAATTTTTCACTTTGTAATTTTTTTTTTGGAAGTCAGTTGATTTATTTTTCACTTTTTAGTTGTACAGACGCCAGCAGGTCAAGCTACCCGAAACTGTCAAATTTTCCCAATCAACCTTGAACCTTAATGATTTAACGATAAAGTTGAAAATCTATTAAAGAAATTTGACAGATTGTAGTAGCTTGATGTGCTGGCGTCTGTACCTACCCCACACAAATGCATTTATCACTTATTTTTACAACTTATTTGTTTTAAAAATTGTTAATGATTGAGTAAGTATTAACG
The DNA here is from genome assembly GCA_949629185.1 of Apamea crenata. NCBI lineage: Eukaryota > Metazoa > Arthropoda > Insecta > Lepidoptera > Noctuidae > Apamea > Apamea crenata. The sequence continues at coordinate 19,646,106 of OX451359.1, read as the reverse complement.
GGGGGGGAGGGGGATTCTAAAAACAATACTCACCGCCGCAATTCTTGTACATTTCCGAGTTGAGCAGCCTTAAAAAATCTTTTCTCTGAAACAATAAGACAGTTAATAAGCAGCTAATTCTGAGTGCAGCATGAGTACAGCCTGGTCTACAATACATTTTATATTTATTAACAAATGGACACCTTTTCACAAATGGAATGCTTTGGTCAAAACAATAAAGCCTAACTTGAAATGAATTGCAAAGAGTGATTAAAAGTTATATGTACTTTGATTGCATTGCAATAAAATAAACCCTAGATACACATTCAAGTTACATCCACAAAAAATAACTCACTATTTCAATACTTTTAAACAATGCTTTTAAATATCACAATTTGAAGGAATTGTGTATCTTGTGTTTTTTATATGAATGTTTGATTGTAACATAGGTTAACCAATAAGTTAGAGCTGTTGTCAGTAAATGGCTGTCACCTGTGTTTACTGGGGTCTGTGGGGCAGCTCAGCTCTATGTCCAGTTGTTGCCATTAAGTTACTGACTAATAATGTTGATGAAGTGAGCAAATTTTCATGTACCTATGCATGATCTACTGCTTTCTCTAATGGTCATGAAGTCTTGAGAACTACAATGTAAGTAGTTGTTAGAGTATATGCACCATTAAAGACATGATCAGCTGCCAGTAGCGCGAGTGCCAGTGTGCCAGCACCCAGCACTCTCGTGGTTCCTCTTCGGTAGTCACCCCCCGGGTCGCTGTTATTTTCTGCTGAATGCCCCTGTCGTACCAGCACGCCTGTAAGCCGCGCCGACTGCTTTATCGCGGACACACTGCGTTTGTACATACATCTAGCAGATCTTAATGTTGACATTGTTTTCTTGAATTCACTTGATCTGTCTTTTATGTAACTATCAAATTCTTCTGTGTGATTCCAAATGTATTTTGTGCACGGAACGGAATATAATTTAAAATGCGCCGTATCCACATTATTACTGTTTTTTTTTTGAGTTTTTTTAGCTCGGAAGAGCTGTCATTATGATTTTCCAAGTTCTACCTGTCTACCTGTGCTTTTCTGTCTGATTGACATTAATTATTATTAAGACTATTTAAAATACCTAAGCTGAAAACAAATTATCGGACGCGGCTGACCGCTGCGACGGACGCGGCTGACAGTTGAGTACTTATCCTTATCTATGGACAGTTGCGACTTGCGAGTGTTGGGACTTGCAGTTGCGAGTTTGCGACTGATAGTGATAAGTGTTATTATTACTGTACACAGTCTTTTGAGACGTAGCTTGCGGACGCATTCCGGACGTTTTCGGCTGACAAAAACATCCAGCGCGCCAGATTTCTGTCGGACGTCCGAACGCTCAAGATCAGCCCAAGGTTACGTCCACGACTTACATCCGATAGTTTGCACAGCTCAGTGTACATTCATTATCTAGATACCTTTATGTCGCCAATGGTCGCGGCTGAGAGCCGCGTCCTTCATCAAAATATGCAGGGTCTGTCCGGCAAAGAGCTAGAATTAAGTTTATTTATGGAGAACTATAATGTTCAGGTGTTAAGTTTGACTGAACACTGGTTGAAGGAACATGAAGTCTAGTTTATAAACGATGAAAACTTTACCGTACAGAGTGCATTTGTGAGAAAAAGTGCTATACGCGGTGGGTCTTTAGTTCTTGTTTCAAACAAGTTGAAATGTAAACAACGTTGAGATTTAGTTAATCTTTCAATCAAGCGCACTATAGAGTTGTCTTGTGTTGAACTTGAGCGATATGTTATAATTTGCGTTTATCGACCCCCCTCTGGGGATTTTATTAGTTTCGAATCGGTAATGGAGGATTCTCTCAACAGGTTGAAATCAAATAAAAAAAGTATTATTTTATGTGGAGATTTCAATATTAATATTTTAGATGTTACTCCATGAAATATACTTCACAATCTTTTAAGGTCTTATAATTTAATTAATTTGTTTTTTGAACCTACTATGATCACAGCTTCAGATCTCAACTTGTCTTGATAATATATTTAGTGATTGTGATGCCAAAAATAAATTTGTGTTAACTGACTTAACGTCCGACCACTGTGGTTTATTAGCTAGCTTCCCCATGTCATTACATAAAAAGCCGCATAAACTTGAGTGCAAAAAAAAAACAAAAAGAAAAAGGCCTTAGACAGCTAGTCGTCGCCACAGAGCATCGTCGCAAAATGTTTAAATAATATAGCTCATAGAATTACACCATCGCTAATAGAATACGAGAATACTAATGAAATTTATGGTGCCCTTATTGATGTTGTGCCGTGTTGTGCAAAAAGAGTACCAATCCACTTTCAAGACTAAAACTATTTAACATTAATGGATCCTCTGTTGGCTTTAACTAATGGGCTACTCCAGGTATTTATAAAAGTAGAGCGAGACTATACGAGTTATATGGTTTGAAAAAATACAGGTTTGATACTCCTTTCCTAGAGTATGTCAAAAATTATTCAAAGAGATTAGTGCTTTTGCTAAATCAAAATTTTTAGGCGATACAATCAAAAATTCTACCTATAAAGTAAAAACCACTTGGAAAATTATTAATAATGAAACGGGTAAATCGGTTAAACAAGAAAAACTACTTGAGATTATGGTCGACAACAAATTAGTTAATAAAGCAGCTGACGTAGCTGAGGCATTTAATGAGTTTTTTGCCAACATACCGATAACTACGACTCGCTCCTTAAATTCGTCCTCGTGTAAAGCTGAAAACCTTTTGCACAGTAGTGTACCTAAATGTAGTGCTTTATTTAGTTTCGGACATGTAACCCCGCGTGATGTAGTTAATGTTTTTAATACACTTAAGTCTAAAAACACCGGTGATTATTGGGGCATCTCCACTAAACTTATAAGTAATATAATAGACATCGTAGCCCCCTATCTAGCTGTTACTTTTAATAAATGTGTTGATTTAGGAACTTTTCCTGACCTCATGAAGAATAGTAAAGTCATACCATTATTTAAATCAGGTAATAAGAATGACGTTGGCAATTTGAGGCCTATTTCTATCTTACCTGTATTTAGCAAAATATTTGAAAATTTAATACTCAAGCAGTTGCTAAGACATTTTAATTTAAATAGCCTCCTCCATAATGAGCAATATGGCTTTACAAAAGGTCGTTCAACTACAGATGCGGGTGTTGCTCTGTTGAGACACATATTTGACGCATGGAAGAAATCACAAAATGCTTTGGAGTTTTCTGTGACCTCTCCAAAGGCTTAGATTGCGTGCACCATGACACGCTTTTGCGTAAGTTACGTCATTACGGTGTCCAAAACGAAGGTCTCAACGTAATCATTTCTTATTTACATGATAGGGTCCAATGTGTAGATGTTAATGGTGTGAAATCTTCCGGGCTACCAGTTCAGTTAGGTGTTCCGCAAGGCTCAATACTGGGTCCATTCTTGTTCTTAGTTTATATCAATGATTTACCATTCCATTTGAAGGGGCATCTGTGACGTTGTACTGTTTGCGGATGATACCTCTCTTATTTTTAAAGTAGACAGGAATAGACAAGATTTTGACGACGTAAACAGTGCACTCTCAATAGTTACAGATTGGTTTACGTCAATGTTAGAAACCTAGGAACCAACATCGTCTTAGATAAAGAGGTGCTTGAAACTGTAGGCTCGACTATTTTTCTAGAACTAACAGTAGATGCCAAACTTCAGTGGGGACCTCATATTATATCAAGTCTAGCAGGAAGGCTCAGTTCGGCTGCCTACGCGGTCAGGAAAGTAAGACAATACACTGACGTTGATACAGCTCCTTTAGTCTATTTTAGTTATTTTCAAAGAGTTATGTCCTACGGTATTCTGCTGTGGGGCAATGCTGCTGATATACTTACAAAATATATTTGTCCTTCAAAAGCGAGCTGTTCGAGCAATTTACCAGCTAGGTGCCAGAGTTTCTGGCACCTAGCTGGTAAAAAATAATATTAGCGCTCTTCCTCTCTCTACCCATTTAAAAATTTGCTGTGCCCGACAGGGTCCATAATTGTTTCTATTATTTTCTTTTATTTACCACCTGTAATTGTACATTAAGGATTGCAATAAACGATTTGATTTGATTTGACTTTCTCTAAGAGATTTCTTTAAAGATATTGGTATTCTCACGGTTGCATCACAATTCATCCTTGCCAACATTTTATATATTAGGCAAAATTTACACTTGTACACTAAAAATAGTGATATTCACAGTGTTAACACTAGAAATAAGGACAAACTACGTGCCCCCTTTCACCGGCTTCATAAGGTTCATAACTCATTTGTTGGGCTTGGTATAACCTTTTATAACAAGATACCCTCTTCTTTTCTAGACTTGCCTTTTAATGCGTTTAAAGCTCAACTAAAATCCAACCTTTGTTCAAAGGCATACTATTCCATCAACGACTACTTTTTTTTTTTTTTTTGGGGGACTGTCTTTTGTAATTTTGACGTTCAAAAAGTGCTGATTGAATAAATGCGTAATAAATGACTTTTGATTTTGATTTTGACATAGACTATCTCAATGGTTTTGATACGTTAGGTTTTTGACATCAGCCCTGAACAAACAGCGCTGCCACACATTCTCAAATATGTTTGTCAGTTCCCTGCATGTACGCCTGCATGGTTTCCTCCCACAGACCACTAATACCCTGTTCCTCCCCATTGACCTAAGAAAAGTATGGACTGGAAATACCTACGAAAAAAGGGTGCATACCTACAACTCGTATTGTCTCATAAAATGGCTGCCATTGCTAGGGTTGTGTCAATCAAGTAACATCGGTGTTACTAGAACGAGTATCGATACTAAATACGAGTTTTACTAGTTATCCCGTTTGGATCATACCTAATATTATGTACTTACTTAAAGTCCGTTGTAATTGTAACAGAAAAAGATGAGTAGGTTATCTTACCTTCTGTTATCTATACAAATAAATAAAGTTTAAGTGTCTGTTGGTAATGTCAAAATAATAGCTTTTTACTAAACGCTTATTGTCTAAACAATACTTTTAAGAAAAAAAATAGGTAGGGGAGGACAGTGTAGGTCTGTCAACATGTATCAGGTACTTAACAAAATAGAAAACAATGTAAAAGCCAATTGTTTTTAAAACTGTAACCGTGGAGTTTCGTGCCGGTTCTTCTCCATAGGAAACAACCAATTGTTACCATGCACCTAGCTTCTGACGTTTCATAAGTGTCCATGTAGGTTTATGTGAAATATTTTTATTTTGGTGCTGTAAAGTTTAGTGTGCACCACAGGCCGGACTTAGCGGCTAGCTAGGTCACTCGGACCGAATAAGATGCAGGATTATTTTTGTTAACATCGCAGAATATACGGATATCGTTTCAGCGGAGGAACTAGTTTCGGAAACTATTACAGCAAGTAGGCAACGGTACAACACTATTCCATTATGACATATGTTTGTAAACAAACGAATGAATTAACAAATATAATAAAAAGGCCTGTTATATGGAAATGAACCCAAATATCAATACTTTAGCCATAAATTCATGATCGCGTTACAATTGTATCATCAAATGTGTAATAGTGTATGTATTAATGTATGAAAACCGGTTACTAACCTGTGCAAAGACAATTGAGGTTGATTTGCATTCTTTCTTGCACCACACTTCACAATACAACACAGAGGCATGTTCAATATCTATTTTCCAATATTTACATGCAGTTTTAAAAGGTAAAATCCTCGTAATTTTCTCGCAAATCTCAACTTTACAAAAAACAAACAACCATTTGACAGCAAAACTACCACGAAACTCGTCGCAATCGCATAAGATGGCTGCTACGGCACTTACCTACAACTGTCCCTACCCCTACGTCACGACAAAATGTTGCCATAATTAGCAACAACTTAAAATATAGTTGTCTCTTTTATCAAATAAGATTATCTCACTAGAAAGAATGAGACATAACGATATTTCAAATTCTGAATCATATTTCACTCATATTTGTATAAGCAAATGTATGTATAGATTATCGCGGCGTCTCCATGTTTATTCCTATCTCAATGGTTCCTCCCCCAATATGATTTATACTAGTCTATGATGGGTTCCCTGAGCATTCAGCCTGGTATGTCAAAGTAAAAAACAAAAAAAGGAAAATCTTTGTCTTTGGTAGTTTGGTTTGGTTGATGAAGGTAATTTTTGCCAAAATATACATACGTTCTCGTCATAATATATTTTTATAAATAACCGATTCTGTCTGTTGACCTGTTGGAGAATGTATTTAGAAATTCGCTACGTACTTACTTTTGTAAAATTTTTCGTTATTACTGATCTGGAATCATGAAACTGGAAACGTCCGAGCTTTTTGGCAGAAATGCAAAATCAGGAAAATGGCAACACCAATTACTACTTCAATCTGAAATTCTGAATTTCTGGATGAAGATGAACTATGAAATTTTGTTCTGATTGCTGAATTTCATGCACGCTGGTGAATTGAATTCGAAATGAAAATATTGCTTGTTAATATTTTTCGACTATGCTGATGTTGAGTTAGACTTGCTGACTAAGTCCAGCGCCTGGTAATAATATGTGCTTTGGTGGACAAAGTATTTCTATAGGAATTCGGCCGTTTTTGGAATATGTTGACACTTTAAACTGTTTGTTTGGGAAAAGCGTCGAATAATTGCTGGCGGAAAGATGGCTTTGGGAGGATCGACGTACTTGAAAAGCGCTACAATGTTGGAGCAATTGTTGGAGGAAATAAACTTTCAAAGGACCAAGGAGATGCGTCAGCTGATGAAAGATGGTGAGTGACAGTTTTATAATTTTTGCAATAGACCTGTCTTTATCATTTTTATTTACCGGCACAAAAGAATACTACAAGGGGTCATCCTTCTCGGTCTCTGTCTTTGTTTGTAATTAACAACAGGTATATTAAAACTTCCATAAAATAGATCTAAACTTCATCCCTGGCTGCAACAATAATTATTAGGGCTTTCAACCATTCAACACTTAGTTGTGGCAGTGCCACAACTACGTGTTTGAGTGAGTGGCACTAACTGTGCCACTCAATTTAGACTATTTTCCGTATCCTGTCTCCCCATGATAATAATTATTGTAGAAATATAAATAAAAATGTTATTTATCATCTCATTTTTTTTAAGTCTTTTAAATCCTTTTCTAGTCTCTGCCTAATAATCACTGTTGCATATCTGACTGTATTTACTGTGATATTTAATAGTATATTGTACAAAGTAGTAGTACTCAAATAGTATTTATCACAAAAATAAGTTAATTGCCTATTTATGAGAACACATATATATAATATGAATTCTAATAGATAACTGTAATAGATTGTATATTCTAGTTAGGCCTATTTTTATTGTAAACTATATGTTTTTACTTGAAGATGCAAATAAACTATTTCATTTATTTATTATTATCCTGAAGCAGTCAGCAGTGCTAGCTAGTCTGTTACACCATGTGCTGCTGAGTCAGGTTGCAGCAGACTTAGCTTGCGCATCAATTCCACTAGTCCGATGTAAATTAAATGGTGAAGCTGATATCATTTTGTTATTAATTACTTAACTCGGGATTTATTTTCTATTCCTTAGAGACTCCCAAATACTCTTTACTCTCGTGTGGTGAAGGTGTAAACTTTGTGTATTATAAAAATTACAAATTCAAATGATATTATGGGGGCCATATTTTTATTAAAAAGCATATAGCTGTGCTCAGAACATGAAATGCTGGCCACTGCAAACAGTTTACATGACCATGGTCAAGGTTAATGTTAATTAATATTTTAGATAACTTTCAACAACTTTAGACATGATTGTTACATGACATGACCAACATTCTGAATATCTATTTCTTTGAAAATCTGCAACAACAGTTATTTACCCCCTAAAAATGTATTGCTTTTGCTGCCCAAAATTTTCTCATGCATTGTAGCCAACTTCTTTCTGGCTCCACACATATCTCTAGTTGACAGCTGAAATAAGCAAGGTTTTTTCAGTATTAACTACCTGAATATTACTCAACTAGCTTCTGCCCGCGGCTTCGCCCGCGTGGATGTCGGAAGTTATCCCACGGGAACGTGCTACCAGGATAAAAAGTATGTGCTTCCCCAGGATGCCATCTATCTCTTTGCCAAATCAGAAGTTCAGTGGTTTAGGTGTGAAAATGTAACATACAGTTTCAAGTTCAAATCCTCCTCTGAAAACCGAATTACCCCATTTTGCCCCGTCAGGTGACAATTTTCGACAACTTTACATACTTATTATTAATTATTTTCTGTCAAAAGTATCAATACTGAGTTTCGAGTTAATCGGACCGCGCATTCAATTTCTTCCACACAAACTTCAACACCCCTATATCCCCCTTTGAGGGGTAGTTTTGAAAAACTAATAATGATAATATACTAATGATAAACTTTATTACTTACTTAGGCAAGTATTGTTGCCAAGTTTCAAGTTTATTAACTAAATTAATAAGATGTTTCATATAAACTGTATCCCCGCTTTTCACCCCCACAGGGGTGGAATTTAAAAAAATCGTTTGGGGTATATTCATAACTTGACTAAAAGATTATTTATACCAATTTTCTAATTAATCAAGCCACTTATTATAATCCTCCCCTGTAAAATTAACTACCCCTTTTCAACCCGTTAGGGGTAGATTTTCAAAAAATCCTGATACATGTTATTCTTTATTTTTGGTCTTAAGTATAAACATTGAGTTACGAGTTAATCGGACCGCGCGTTCAAATTCTTCCACACAAACTTTAACACCCCTATATCCCCTTTGAGGGGTAGTTTTGAAAAACTAATAACGATAAACTTTATTGCTTACTTAGACAAGTATTCATGCCAATTTTCAAGATTAGGTACTAATCTAACGAATTGGATTTTTCATATAAACTGTATCCCCGCTTTTCACCCCCACAAGGGTGGAATTTTGAAAAATCATTTGGGATGTGTTCATAACTTGACTCAAAGATTATTTATATACCAATTTTCGAGTTAATCATGCGACGCTGTAAAATCCTCCCCTGTAAAATTGACTACCCCTTTTCAGGCCGTCAGGGGTAGATTTTCGAAAAACCCTGATACACATTATTCTTTCCTTTTAATTCTAGGTATAAATACTGAGTTTCGATTAAATCGGACAGCGCGCTACAATTCTTCCATACAAACTTTGAAACCTCCCGAACCCCTTTTAGGGGGTAGTTTAAAAAAACAAAAAATGCCCAACTTCATAATTTACTTAGATAAGTATTCGTGTCAAGTTTCAAGTTTATTAACTCAAGGAATAAGATTTTTCATACAAACGAAATCCCCCCATTTCACCCTCTTAGGGTTGGAATTTCGAAAAACCCTTTCTTAGTGGATACCTACTCTTCACGAAGAATACACCCTCCAAATTTCATGCCTCTAGGACCAGCGGTTTAGGCTGTGCGTTGATGTCTCAGTCAGTCAGTCAGTCAGTCAGGACTTTGAATTTTATATATATAGATTTGTAGGGGTTTTTTTGTAGATAATAATTACAAAATTTAAAAAGCTAAAAGTCATAAAATGATAGTAATAATTATGTACAAGTATATAAAAGGGAGGGGACATAATCAAAGGGCATCAAAAAATTCATCCACATTGCTGTCAACAGGAAAAGTGCCCAAAAGGCTGGCAGCACTGCCTCATTGTACTGATTTTTGTCCAAAAGATAAGCCAGCCCTCTGGTCACGTGAAGAGTGCAATAACTATTGCTTGGAGATGTCTCGAAAAACGAAGTGGGCACTCAGACCCCATGACCCTAGTATTTCAACCCCAAACAGCTCGAACATTAAGTCCCAAAAAGATTGGAGTATTTGCGCCGTTTGAGGCTTTCCGTACCTGCAGCAGCTCAGCACAGCCCGCCGTGCTAGGAAGATGAGATGACGCAAGGGTGTCGACACACTTTGCAGCCCACGCCAAAGACCTACCTACCTTCCAAGGCATTATGGTCATTCCGTGTGGTCTCTTCCCATCGTCGCGTGCCAAGCCATTAGGGTCTAAAACAGCTGGCACCCCGACGGTGACAAGAGCATGACGGATGATGTCATTGATGCTGGCGTGCCGTGCCGTGCTATCCGGCATGTGTCTTACTGCAGGATAAGCAATGGTGTCCGAGGCAGTTGACACCTTCACTGCATTGCCAGTGATGCGAAGCCACGCAAGAAGCGCCCAGACTTAGACAAGCCAGCCGGAAGATGGCGTCACCTAGCGTAGTGCCCATGTTTGGTGACGGTAACACCTGAAGACTCATCCACAGCCAGCAGGCGGGCCCGCTCAGCAGTATTGGTAGTATCTGCTGTGTAAGACCTACCTGCACTTTTCGAATTTTTTTTTAGTACATTAATAAATGAGAGAATCGATAACTTTCCGATTTAGTCAATCACTAGCGTACATGTAAAATAAATGGCCTTTGCACAGCACAACGATAGCGACAGATGTTTTTGTGTGAGTAAGTTTTACGGTGCATGGTAAATGCACGCTATGTTTGATGAGTTAAGGTTTATAATTATTGATTGTGTAGTACGTTCTGATTTATGAATTGCAAGTGTGTGCGCGACTTTGTATCTATTGTTTTTACTGAACTACATGTGTAGTAGTGGCGCAGTAGTGGGATCGTCTTAGCGACATGCAGTTCTGATACATTTTCAACTACCAAGACATATCAACTATCTGGGCAACTAAAGGAATCAGAAAAAGTAGGGAAAGATTATTAGAACTGTATGGCCTTAAGCCGTATATTAACACGCATACTTTTAATAATTATGTTGCTACTTATTCTAAAACTTTTAAAAATATTTGCAAAGCAGCTAAAGCTTCATTCATTAGTAAGAAGGTTAAATCAGCAGACAGTAAAATAAAGACAGTTTGGGAGATTATTAACATGGAAAGGAACAGGAACAAAACACGTAATACTGATTACACACATACACACTGAACACTTCCCGATCCCGCGGTCTCATTAGCGATAACGTCGATGTTGCTCATGAATTTACAACTTTCTTTGCCAATATCCCAATTAAAACTACAGGAACTTTAAATTCCTCACCCGCACTAGCTATAGAATAATTAAGAGCGAATGTCTCAGCCTGTACGAACTATAGTTTTGTAAAATTTAGAAGCATTTTTAAAATTTTGTAAATGTAAGAACCATGGATCCGTTTTTTATGATACATATTTTGATGTTGACTTGAAAGAGCATGGCAGTCTGGTGGTGGCGCGTGGGTTGGATCATTCGGTTCCCTACAAAATGATTGAGATGGGTGGTGCTGATCCACGCGTCATGTTCGTGAACGGGCGGCGTCGGTTGAGACTGGTCATCTCTTAACTGCCAGGGCTTATTTTTATTAATGTTATATTTTAAATTGTTTCTTTTTTACATTATTCTCACATATAGAAGCAATAAGAATACTGTACCCAGGATTTAGTAATAATATCTTGATTTAAAAGAGTGTCCGTGGAGTTTCTTGTCCGTTCTTCTCCATAGAGATCTACGCTTTGGAATGGGCAACTAGCTTCAACTTTCTGACTAACTGACCGACTATTTAATTTTGACAATTCAAAAGTGCCTGTAAATGGTTTAATTGAAATAAATGATTTGAGTTTGAGTTTATCTCCTTCATTCCTATATCTATGGCAAAGACAGTAAATAATTGAATAGTCAAGCGGCAATCTACTCGTCGTTTCGTTCAGTGGTCGTTCAACCGTGGCCTAAACGCGATCCAGCCGATCATTTAGACAGGGGAATACGATGACTCACGGTAATCACATAACATCACGCTTTTTTCCCTCGAAGGGGGCTTTGCAGGCACACACATTTCGTCAATTGTGTTTCTAGGTTGTGAGTTGTGAGCCTATTGCTACTGAAAAACCCAATAACACTGCTTAGCCTGGGTATCGAACTCAGAACCCCCTCTATCTCATTTGTTGGACCAAAGAGGCATTCGAAATGACTGGTGATCAAAATTAGTTAAGATTGCGTCGTGCTTGTCAATGCTATTAGTAATAGGTTGGGGAAAAAGTTTCTTAGAATTTCTTAAGAAAATTCAAAACATTTTTTAATATAGTTTATTTACATTTAACTAAAGTATGTACATACCATTTTGTTCGAAAACTTTTTGCCATCTTGTTGGTAGGGACATGATCCCATTGCTATAGAAATTTTGGGACTTCTGATCAAAATACCGCGACAAGTGGTTTTGGTAGTCCTCTCGTGATGTTAACCTGACACTGCCTAAAGAATTCTGAAGAGACCGAAACAGGTGGAAATCTGAAGGTGCAAGGTCAGGACTATACGGCGGATGCATTAACACCTCTCAGCCAAACTCTCTTAATTTTTGCTGAGTGGCTAAAGATGTGTGAGGTCTAGCGTTATCATGATGAAAAACCACACCCCTTCTGTTGATTAATTCCGGCCACTTTCTCTCAACTGCTTGCTTTAATCTCATCAGTTGTTCGCAGTAGTGTTCAGAATCGATGGTCCTGCCTGGGGGTAACAGCTCATAATGAATAATGCCCTTCCAATCCCACCACACACACAGCATCACCTTGTTGCGATTTAACCCGGGATTCGCCACAGTCTGTGAAGCCTGAACGGCCTTTGACCACGACCTTTTTCGCACGTTCTTGTCGTACGTGATCCACTTTTCATCACCAGTTATCAGCTTCTTCAAAAATGGTTCGGTTTCATTACGTCGTAATAAAGTGTACGTTACCCCAGCAAGAAAGTGTCTCCTAGGGTTATAGGAGTAAAACGTATAATTTGTGCCCTAACTGCTGTAAATGTGCCCCCACATAAAAAATGTGTGCCCCCTGTCGTTTTGGAAAAAAACGGAAAAAACGATTCCTGCTGGGGTAACGTTTTTCTAGCAGGAAAATTCTAAACGAATGATCGGAGAGAGAAAAATTGTGCATGGCCAGAGAGCTTATATGTGTGCTAAAATGTGCCCCCAAAAATAAAATCTGTGCCCCTTCAGGTTTTCGAGATATTGCATTTCCTGCTGGAGTAACGTTTTGATGAATCGTATATCTCTACAACCATTGCATGTGCCCCTGTGGAATAAACATACACGAGTAGCTCTTAATGTGTGCCCCTATGTGCCCCCAATTAGATTTAAGAAAATATTTATAGTTTTCAAGTTATCGCGGTTTCATGAAAAACCGAAAAAACATCGCAGCGCCTAAATTAGACAAGGCACAAGTTCGCTGAAAACTGTATTCGGTCCTTCTTGACGCTAATAATAACCATACAAAGTTTCAAAACTGTTCATGCATGCGTTTTTGAATAATCTTGCTAAAAGTCAAAACGATGGTGTCATAACTTTGACGGCAAAATACAAGGAACCGGCTCAATCCCAGATGTGTAGGTGTAAACCAAAATCATGTGCCTTTATTCAAAAATATATGGTGAAAATATTCAGCTAAGAATGTTTCGTATTAAGTAAATATTAACAAAAAACCAAAATATGTAAGCAACGGCTGGTTATCCGACCAAATTTGAATGACTACTAAAAAGCGACGGATTCATACATATCGATGACCTTCTTTACTTTACTCACTAACCGGTTCACACGTGTTGTGCCTGAGTACACTGACTTAGAAAAGTAATAAGTAATAAAATAATGTTGTTATTGGATGATCTGTGATTTTTTGTGATGCGAATTTACTAATTATATGTTAGACTTAGATGAAAAACTGATTTGTAATTTAAATAATAATTACTACACAACGCGCAAATAATTTCTAATATTTATAGGTAGGAACTTTGATCTGTGATTTGATGCAATAATTACTTTAAGAATTAAAATTAAGGGAATAAAAATAATAATTTCCACATCAACAAGCTGTTTCATTTATTATAGTCACAGGGTGCATTTAATATATTTTTTAATTAGCCCCCAAAACTTTTGAACGCGACTGTACGGACAACAGCTTAGGTATAATACATCCAATAAAGAAGGTCATCGATATGTATGAATCCGTCGCTTTTTAGTAGTCATTCAAATTTGGTCGGATAACCAGCCGTTGCTTACATATTTTGGTTTTTTGTTAATATTTACTTAATACGAAACATTCTAAGCTGAATATTTTCACCATATATTTTTGAATAAAGGCACATGATTTTGGTTTACACCTACACATCTGGGATTGAGCCGGTTCCTTGTATTTTGCCGTCAAAGTTATGACACCATCGTTTTGACTTTTAGCAAGATTATTCAAAAACGCATGCATGAACAGTTTTGAAACTTTGTATGGTTATTATTAGCGTTAAGAAGGACCGAATACAGTTTTCAGCGAACTTGTGCCTTGTCTAATTTAGGCGCTGCGATGTTTTTTCGGTTTTTCATGAAACCGCGATAACTTGAAAACTATAAATATTTTCTTAAATCTAATTGGGGGCACATAGGGGCACACATTAAGAGCTACTCGTGTATGTTTATTCCACAGGGGCACATGCAATGGTTGTAGAGATATACGATTCATCAAAACGTTACTCCAGCAGGAAATGCAATATCTCGAAAACCTGAAGGGGCACAGATTTTATTTTTGGGGGCACATTTTAGCACACATATAAGCTCTCTGGCCATGCACAATTTTTCTCTCTCCGATCATTCGTTTAGAATTTTCCTGCTAGAAAAACGTTACCCCAGCAGGAATCGTTTTTTCCGTTTTTTTCTAAAACGACAGGGGGCACACATTTTTTATGTGGGGGCACATTTACAGCAGTTAGGGCACAAATTATACGTTTTACTCCTATAACCCTAGGAGACACTTTCTTGCTGGGGTAACGTACACCGTAATAAAGAATCACAAATGAGTACACGGTCCATTAGGTTTCTTTCAGTGAGCTCGTGAGGTACCCAAATATCGAGCTTTTTTGTGTACCCAGTTTTTTTCAAATGCGCCAAAACTGTTTTGTGGTCAATTCCCAGTTCTCAGCTACGTCGTAACTACTGAGATCTATCTTGCTCCACTTTTTCAAAAATGGCATCCATTTTATCCGTAATAGGGTGACCAGAGCGACGTGCATCTTTGACATCAAAATTTCCGGGTTGAAAACGCTTAAACCAAATTTGTGCTACTCTCAGCACAAATTTGGTTTAAGCGTTTTCAACCCACACAGACACTGCACTAGGTCCATAAACATCGCAAATTTTTTTCGCGGCTTGCGTTGCATTTTTACCTTTTTGTAGTAAAATTATCGAATTTCTTCATTATATTCACTCATCTTGACAGTACGAAACACAAATGAAAATCACACATTTTCCTAATTTGAATTTGGAATTATGTTCTTAAAAATTTAAACTTTCAGTGATACCAAAACCAGCCAGAAACAAATAGTATAGCCAAAGAGATTTTATTACAACTTCATACATACTATAATGCGAAAAGACTTTTTCCCCCACCTTATATTTACGTTTTTAGCTTATGTTAAAAGACACTCATTATATTAAGTAGGGAGTACTTACTAATTGAAGAGAACTTATACTGATAACCGCCTGGCGAACTATAGTAAAACCCTTAACTAAGTCTTGTCCCGGTTTTCCGTGTTAATGTTTATTTTAATCCTCCTACTGACTATTTCCGTCATACAACATCAAAAAAGAGTACCTACCTATCATCATAATCCAGACAATATGACGCAAGTCTTCTCCAAGCGAGACTACAACATGGTTCCCTGCGAAACTGCATGTCTGAAGCCCCCAGCATAGCTGGAAAAACTGGAATTCGTTTTTAGTCGGGCTACTGGACTTAATTGAGTCGTATTGACGATGATCTTTCATTGAACCGTAACTATATTTTTTATTCTGAAGTGCGGGCGTTTTTGGGGACTGTCTTTTGTAATTTTGACGTTCAAAAAGTGCTGATTCTCAGCCTAATTTGAATAAATGACTTTTGATTTTGAATTTTTGATATTTCAAACATGCTTACGACCATAGAGTGCTGTTATTTTGAACCGGCCTTTTCGGAATCTGTATGTAATGGTTATTCCTAGCATAGATAAAACAATTCTAGACTCGGCAGAGATGGTTTCAGGACTTTCAGGAGAGAAGTTACTGCTATTCCATGCGTCCCACAACAAATGGGATAAATATGACTATATGAGCCACTAGCTTCTGCCCGCGGCTTCGCCCGCGTGATGTCGGAAATTATCCCACGGGAATGTGCTACCAGGATAAAAAGTATGTCCTTCCCCAGGATGCTATCTATCTCTTTGCCAAATTTTATCGAAATCCGTTCAGTGATTTACGGCACCGTTGGCGCAGTGGTTAAGCGATTGACTGCTGCGCTGCGTGTCGCGGGTTCGATTCCCGCACGGAACAAATATTTGTATGACCTACATGTATTTGTTCCGAGTCTGGGTGTTTTTCTATCTATAATATGTATGTATTTACAAAAAAAAAATTGTATATAAGTAGTTTATCAGCCATCTTGTTACCATAACACAAGCATTAGGTTGCTTAGCTTGGGACAAATGGTGCTGTGTGAAATGTCCAGGGATATTATTATTATTATTATTAAAGGAAAAAGTTTGTTCATATTAACCTTATCCCGTCTTTTCACCGCAGAGGGGTAGAATTCTAAAAAAATATTGGGTTGTTTCCATAATTTGACTCAAAGTCAAAGATGATGTATTTGGTATACATCATCTTTGAGATAATCAATCCACGTAGTAAAATACTCCCCTTTAAGAAATAATTACCCCTTTTTGCCCCGTCAGCGGTCGATTTTCGAAAGACTCAAAAACTTATCATCGTTTGTCTCCTGTCAAAAGTATTAATATTGAGTTTCGAGTTAATCGGTCTGCGCATTCAAATTCTTCCACACAAACTTTAACACCCCTATCTTCTCACCCTCCTCCTCCTCCTTTGAGGGGTAGTTTTGAAAAACTTATAATGATAAACTTTATGACTTACTTAGGCAAGTATTATTGCCAAGTTTCAAGTTTATTAACTGAATGAATAAGATTTTTCATATTAACTAAAATTGCACCCCTGTGGGGGTGAAAAGCGGGTATCCCCGCTTTTCACCCCCACAGGGGTGCAATTTTGAAAAATCGTTTGGGATGTGTTCATAACTTTTTTTTTTTTTAAGTCTTTATTTATTTAGGGGCATTTATCTCATGGACATGAGAGCCACAACGTTACCTAAACTAAATTACATCCTACTAATATTATAAACGTGAAAGTTTGTATGGATGTATGGATGTTTGTTACTCTTTCACGCAAAAACTACTGAACGGATTTGGATGAAATTTGGCACACATATGGTTTATAACCAGGATTAACATATAGGATACTTTTTATCCCGATATTCCCACGGGATCGAAACTTATGCGGGTGAAACCGCGGGGCGCAGCTAGTCCTTAATAATTTATAAAGAAAGGAAAGGGCAAGAGTCACTGGTGCGAAGTTATATTTTCAACAATTGATATTGCTGCATCAGATGTTGGTTCTGCTAATATGCTTAGGAATGCGCCTTGATCGTATTTATTTTTTGAAGGATAATGACCAGAGCGTAATCTATCTAATGTAACAATGTAGGATCTACTTAACTTACTATTGTAAAACCAAGGTACTCGAGGAGGCTGACATTGTATAGTTTTGAACCATATACCCTTTTCTTGACATCTAGTTACGTGGTAGTTAAATATCCTACTAATATTATAAATGCGAAAGTTTGTATGTATGGATGTATGGATGTTTGTTACTCTTTCACGCAAAAACTACTGAACAGATTTTGACGAAATTTAGCACACAGATAGTTTATAACCAGGATTAACATATAGGATACTTTTTATCCCGACATTCCCACGGGATCGAAACTTATGCGGGTGAAACCGCGGGGCGCAGCTAGTATTCAATAAACCATCATCTTTGGCTATCCGTGACTTATCATTCCAGCTAACATACAAGGTGTGTGCGACCCATTCAGCAGCGCATACAATAACATTGCATTGCGTATCTATGCTAAAGTTCATGGATTGGCATACAACAATAGGAAGTCGGAGGTCATGGTCTTTGAGGCTGGGGCTAAAAGTCCGGATGCAGTACCGCCTGTATTACTTCATGGTACACCTATGCAGAGAGTCTACAGGTTTAAGTATCTTGGTCATATATTGACTCCCAACCTCAAAGACGATGATGACATTGCACGGGAGCGGAGGGCGTTGTCGGTTAGAGCGAACATGCTGGCTCGCAGGTTTGCACGATGCTCACTTCCTGTCAAAATCACGCTCTTTCGAGCCTACTGTACTGCTTTTTACTCATGCAGCCTGTGGGCTAGGTATACTCAAAGATCGTACAGCGCTCTCCGCGTTCAATATAACGATGCGTTTAGGATACTGGTGGGGATGTTCGCAGATGCACATGTAGATTGCTTTTACGCAAAAATGCATAAAAGGTGCGTCGCATGGTGTGGGGCGGCTCCAACAGTGTCTTAAGCATGATTGCGAGTCGCCTAGACTGAGTGTACGTGGGTCACTGTTCAATCAATCGTCTTTATTTGTAATCGTTTTATTTGTAGTTGTGTGTTGTGCCGTCTCTCATGGGATGTCGCAACGGTGACCACCCGTTATTTTTTTTGTATTGTTTTCCTTGATTTTGTTTAGTGTCTCTGCTTACTAACATAGTCGTAAGTTTTACTAACAATCTTGTTGAGTCTTTGTAGCTTGAATAAAGAAATTTCTTTTATATTCTACTGCATTACATACTCCTGCCCTTATCACATTTATTAATTTGGGCTCGTCGCAGCGTGTCTTCTCCTTCCATACATCTCTGTCAGTTAACATTTTTCACACAATCCATCTATGGTTTCTTTGGTCTCTTTATTTATTTAAACAAATAAATGGCCACATATGCTTATGGCCATTCACATTCGTACCTACTCAAGACTTTTCTCACAAAATGATTAGCATTCCTCCTCATCACATGCCGGCCGGTAGGCTGTACCGCCGTGCAGTAAATCGATCGTGAAATAATTACCTACCCGTGACTTACAAAACATGTAATTAAATGTAATCAATCCATTGGTACCATGTCCACACTCCATGTCATGTGGCTTCATATATTGACTTAATTAGTAAATCAAGATCAACCAAGTAGCTTTGTTTTCAAGTAAAAGCATTCAAGGTTAATTATAAACATAAGAATTGGAATGATTGTCTACTCGGTACATTGAGATCAAGGTCATGGCGAAATGGGAACGGGTTGTATTTTAGTGTAGAAGGAAGTATACTCTGTTTAAGAAAAAACATTTAATTAACTTTACAACAGCGTTGGTATAAACAGTTGCATGTCCCGTACATTACATTTTTCACAATATATTCTAAACAGGGAACACGTTAAATCTCGGAATGTGGCATCCAACAATGTATTTGAATTCTTGAATAGCCTCAGTTATAAACTTGGAAGTGACTACAATATATTACAAACAAATCGGACAGTGTCTTGTCTCTTTTTGATTGAATCATTAAGTAGGTGTGGTTTACATTCGATCGTGAAACAATGTATAATATCATATAAGTCGGTAACCAGCTATAACTATATAAATACATGTACACAGCATTCAATCAAATATTTTTAATGCGGCATATCATTTACAATAAATATTTACATGATACAAAACAAGGACATCATACGAATATACAATATATTATGTACATGTTATTGTAAACGTCTGCAGAAATATGCATTAGCTAAAAATGCATTGTTCGGGTATAAATAATAATTTGCAATGCAATGTGCACACCGAAGCAGAATATACAGCTGCCGATGAAGAGATTCACCATGACACGACACATGACGGCCACGCAGACTGTACTCATTGTATACATCACAAGTACGCCTGCATTATTGCATGAGAAACAGTGTAACATACGTCTCCAGGATGAAATATTTTCCGTAATATCGAAATTAAGCATAATTATATTAACGTGTAGTTACTTATACTTGTAAACTTGATCACACCTATTTAAGGAACCGAATTAGTTTTAACGTCATGGATGATTTGTTGTGTCCCAGGAATGCTTCTGAGTAGAACTTAACTATTAACATACTTGATATTCGTTATAACTCACAAATTATACTATTTGTTTTTCACATAATTATTCGTAGGTAGGTACACATCTTGTTCAAGTACTTACATTGTGTTTAATTGTTCTTCTAATTCTATTTACTTATCCGTCACAAATTTTGAATGAGATGATAACATTGTAAAAGATAATAGATTTACAGTAATGATGATAAAATTAATAAAGATTTAGGAAACATTAAATGTGGTGGATGATAGATTTTGAAGGCACTTTGCAATTTACATGAGTGGACATCACAGGAGTCAGTTGCAACAGTCGCGTCATTACCACTCGTCTCTACTCAACACTCAGACTTATTTGTGCAACATAATTAGAGTTTATCATATTTCAGATTGTGGTTTCGTAGTCCTGCAAGGAACGACATATTGGACAGATTTGTTTGTGCGCCACTTTCTGTTCCAAGAGGAGCAGTCGATCGACTGCGACGACCTGCTGTTCTTTGTTAGAAAGCGCCACGTGAAGGGCTCCTCGCGCTACCTGCCCAAGTATGAGGTAAGTCTTCACTTCGGCCACCGAGCTCGGCTTTCAGTAGCATTCTGTTATAATCGCAAGTGGCGGGCACTGCACACCTGACACACAGAACACAGTGACTCGCTTTCACTACGTATCACACAAACACTGTGACATTATTAACATTCATATATTTATCCACTACTGTTTGTTATGATGGCATCACTTATCGAAATTTTGATTTTTTGTTATCAATATCAGGATACGTTAAGATAACTTATCGAATGGGAATCAAGTGTTTTTTATTATCAGCTATGCGTCATTTAACACCCTCGTGAACTTTCACAAGCCCCCAAAGCTGATGAATACAAATTAAATATTAGAACTAATATTTAAGTATTGAAGTGAAACAGAAGCGGTAGCAAAACCTAAAAACGATATATTTAGTATGATCGCGAACATGCAACTCTTGCGTTTAAACTGAACTGTGTTGAGATATAAAAACTTATCAACAGCTTATGTCCTAATGTAAACATGCGCAAGACCACTGATACACGGGTTTTTATTTTCACTACTTTTATATTTGTTCTTAAATTCTTGTTTACAGGACAAAAAATCTATGTAATTGTGTGATATTTAAACGATATTCAATGATAGTAAAGATAATTGTATCTTTCTCTAACATTGAATATCGTTTAAATGTATGTTTCTAGGTCTCCAAATGGCCAAACCATATTAGTAAATAGTTGGTTTGTGAGGGTGGAATGTTATTCTGAGTTGGTGGGGGTGCCGCTGGTAGTGGTAGTTGCTTCATTTCATTTGATTCCTAATTTAGCACCATTTTTGATGAATGTTACAAAACTAGATGGTAATATTTTGGAATACAAAAATTATGCATTAACAACAGTTAAGTATGTACTTTATTTTAAACAATATAAAAATATTATTTCTTATAGTAGGCTGCTGGTACAACAACTGGATGTACTTACATCGAGTGTCGCGACACACTCGTGTCACGTGCGTACATTCGTTCGACTCCAACTATACATTAATCACAGTATATTTTTTTTCTAATAAATACTTAGTAAGTTTTTACTTTGATTCGAGGTTGTTCAATAACCACTTATAAACTATACAATTTATAAAAACAAAAATTCTATCAACAGTTGACAGTACATAATTGATCGATTATTGTTCTTTGTCAAATAAAATCAAATCTTACAATTACATTCAACAGTAAAAGCATACGAGGTTGTCACTTTCTATAGAACAGTTTGCGATAGTTGTGAGGAAATAAATATTATGCTCACTTGGCGAATTATCACATTTCACACGCAGCGGTCGCCCAAAGTTCACTTGGTTCGCGCGAGCGTTCTTAAGCACAGCCGATAACATAGAGTACGTGCGAGGGTGCTCGGCACGCCTCGTGCTCGTGACACTGACCGCTCTGGCCTGCTGCGCCTGTTCGCAGACTGACGTCGAGGTGTTCCGCAAGGATTCCAAGAAACTGCCCATCGGAGACCCGGAGATCGACTGGGAGGAGACGGTCTACCTTAATCTGATCGTGCATCAGTTCGACTACACAATAACGCTGGCCATATGCACGCGGACCAGTCCCAAGGAGCTGCAGGTCCTCAAGCGGCACTCGCAAAAGGTGAGCGTCATACGCGTTCCGGCGGCGGCAGCGTCGCGCGCGCGCGTCACTAGCTGAGCCGACTGAAGAGCTTGGTGCGTGGCCACGGCAGCGGCCAGTCGTAGCGCCGCGGCACCGGCCCGCGCACGTTGCGCTCCAGGTACGTGAACAGCCAGTACCACCACTCGCGCTGGATCATGTAGTGGTTGTAGCCGTTGCCGCTGCGGTGCGGCGTCACCAGCAGCGAGTGGAACGTCCAGAACAGCCTGGTGGTAACGTAGTACGCGATCACTACGTCCACCGTGTAGTGGCCGTGCGCCAGCAGCACGAACGACACGCCGAGCAGCGCCGAGCCCCACATAGCCCAGTGCATCGGCCACAGCTTCTTCGGCGAGTACTCCGCTACGATGAGGTAACTTAACACGAGGACCATCGTGTGCCCCGAGTATATGTAGTCGCCGCAGTACGTGTGTTTGCCGTTTATCGACAATCCGAAGCCGGATATTAAGTAGAACATTCTCTTGATGACTAGTAGTGGCGTAGTGTTGTTACTCTTGGGGCTGCAGTAGTATGTGGTGCTGGACACAGGAAGCACAGTCACAAACATGGTGACCGACCGGTACAGGTACAACAGGCCGATGATGAAGAACAAGCGCCGGGCGACGATGAACCGGTGCTTGTGGAACACGACCACCAGCATGGCGACCGTCGTCGATATCATGATGAGGTACTCGGACACGGCGAGGCCCCAGTCTCTCGCGGCAACGTTGTCTAGTATTATGTCGTTGAGCGGTGGCGTTGTGTTTCTGTCGGGCAGTCGTTCGTGGACTAATGACAGCGACATCATGTTCACACAGACGCATAGGAACAGGAAGAAGAACGATATGATAGTTTTCCATATTTCTTTGGGGTATCTCTCCTCGCGGACGGCGCCGGGCGGAATCTCCACAATGAAGTCGCCGGCGTGCGTGCGCTGCGGCGAGTGCTCCTGGTCGGGGTCGGACTCGTCCGTGGTGGGCTGCGGCGCGTCCGCTTTCACGGTGCGCGCCAGCAGCGGCTGTCGCTGCATGAGCTCGGCCTGGCTGGGCATGTCCCCGTCCAAGCGTCGTTCGTTCTGTTGTCGCGCCGCGTTGTTGTTTAGGTCATTCCTTTTGAGGCGCGCCTCGAAGTTGATCCCTTTGATCTCGTCGTGTGCGGTGTGCGCCGCTATGTCGACATCGCAGAGCGGCGGCGTGGCGGGCGGGGAGGGCGAGGGCGGCGGCGAGGGCGCGCGCGGCACCAGCGCTAGCTGCTTGTGGGGCAGCTCATTGGCGAGGTACACGCGTACCGACTCGACCAGCGGCTCCGCGAAGTTGATCTGCTTTGGCGGCGAGGGCTCCTTGTCTGGGGAGCGGGATGAGATCGTCATCCAATCACCATTCGGCTGGATCGAACCTGGAATATAGAGAAAAAGCGTGTTAGTTTATTCTATTATTTTTTTAATACCAGCGTGTTCTTCGGGATCAGTAGCTCAAGAAAAGAGAATAATTCTTTTTCTGTTTACTTTACAACGTTCCATTCGTACGTTCTTAGAAGTCATCTAACCATAATTGGTTTAAATTAAAATATTGTTATTTAATTAAATCATCAACGTTACATTTATCTACGTTGTTATTATCTGTATGGGTTTGGTGTCATGTCTGCAGTGTCGATACTAACCTAACTGTTATCTGGGATAAATGAGATACAAGTCGTGGTTTTACATCGTTGTTGTGTAAATATGGCGGTTTCTAGAAGATACATCGTAAACAAAATAACTCAAGGCACGGTTCAAAGACCGAGGGTTATGATTGCGCGACACGGAGGCGCGGTGAGCGGTGCGGCGAGCCGGCATCGGCGCCCCTCCTCGCGTATTGTCAGATGATAATAATTAGCCGCCGCTGTTTGTTGTGCTCGGCGCGGCCGCGGCGGAGCCCCGACCGATCCGCCCCTTAGCTCGCGATCATTGCGCGGCCCACCAGATTACAATTGTCTATTACTCGAGACAATTATAGATCGTCTCCCTAAAACAGATTTCTCTTTGGCCACTTGTTCCGCGAGTTGTTTTCGGTACGCTTTAGAAAGCTCGTTAGTAGGGACCGTCTCCCGCTTTATTCCGACTTACCCGATCAATGTGCGAGCCGTCATTCAGCGGGAACGCGGGGATTCATCGATTGGATGCCCCGGTCCTGATATGCGCCAGAAAGAAAGCCGGAAAGCCAGCCTCTCATCCAGTAAAATCACAGGCACGTAAACGAGGTCGAAATGGAAAACGATATGCATACACACTTCACTGCACGGCTAACGGAAGTTCACTCACAATTGTGCATTAGAGCTTCTGTAAACGAACTTGCATTCACATAGATTTCCACTTCACTGTGCGAAGCCCTTAGACGCGATAACACAAAATAATATTTTGTAACATGACGGGTTTCGCCGTTGCGAGCGTGCGTGTACAGTGGCGACCGCGTACTAGAAAAGATGTAGCACTGGTTGGCTTCGGTCCGCCAGCGCTCGGGCGTCGTCGGGCAGGTTCGCGCGCGCTCGGCTCAATGGAAGCAATTACGCGCGGCGGTGACGTCACAGCGAGACGTTCCAGTCCCCCACTCCGCGCGGGTGCGGGTGCACCGGGCCGCCGCGCGCCGAGTGAGGAGCAAACAAGCCGGCCACGGTGCGGTGCCCACCGCGCCGAGCGGCTCAATGGAATATTAACCATCGCATTTGAAGCAGACTTCAATGATTTTTAACTTGATTTTTACAGTATGAGACGTTCCAATTCGGTTTACGAGGTTCGGCTGAAAAGATTCGAAAAAGTGAAAAAAAAACCCAAATCGCTATATCGCGTTTCTATAGAATAGTGACCTTTTTGGCACAATTTCAATACTTGGAATTACTCAGATAATATTTTAGGACTTGACATGTGCAACGATAAATTGAACATGATCAAACCTGATGTAAATAAAGAGATATTGTATTGTTGGTAAAATTCTAGCTCTTATGTCGGACATATTACTAAAATGGGATTCTCTAATCTGCCGCTATAGTCGGTAGTTCATGGGTAGTGGAAGGTTTTGCAATAAATATGTTCCGTTCTCAGTCGTTAGGAATGTATACTTAAGTAAGGTATGGGTTACAAACCGGCTGTGGACGAGTTCACTACTTCATATGATGCCCTTAACCCGGGGGCTATCGACATTTCTAATTTTAACTGATGTCGCTTTATATCTTACGTGATATAAATGAGCGTATAGAGCTTTAATATTCAATGCATTGGGATTTCCTATTTGGTCAGACAATTTACAGACAGCTGCTGCGGGCTTTCGATTAATCTCAGATGGCAGAGATCAAACAAGGTTCACAGTACAATGTGGCCTAAACGTTGCTTTTTCTTTTGTTGCATCGGTGCAAAGTGGTCTACCCTTCGTGAATTTTTCTTCCCCTATTTTAAATTGAATATCGGCTATAACAACGCGTTCTTTTCTTTAAACGCATTTTTCTAGTATTTTCCATAACGGTCCAGGTCGTTTTGTAAAATATTACAGCAATGCCTCAAAAAACGCGTTGTCAAAGGAATCCTATAACGCGCTTAAATTTCGACGACGCTTTTCTGCAAAGCTCATTGTAAGCCAGTACCTGAGTACCGCTATTAAATACGAGAATATTCCGGTTAATATTGTGTCACGCTTCTGGGATGACCTTGTCTTCCCAGAATCGAATCCTTCTTCAGGAATCGTCGAATTCCTGAAGAAGGATAAGAATAGTATTAACTTGTAAGTCCACTAAGTGACTAGTTAAGCTGCTTCAATGACGTAAAAGTTATTGACGTTAATTCGCAGAAGAATAATTAGTAATTACAGTCAACCTCGATTACGTAGCCATGTAATGTTTCAATGTGCAAGTAGATAATACAGCCCACTGTAAATATTAGTGTACCAGTACGTATTTGTATGCAGAAACGTGCAATATACGTTTGTGATTGGATTTGGGTCAAGGTGTTCGACTGGCGTGCGTTACCTGGACACCGGTCGGCGACACCGATCCGACGGGTGCATGTGATCCTTTGTTAACGGTTCACAAGCCTGACGGTGGGAACTAAACAGAATGTTCGAACATATTGTCAGTGACGTGCAGCGATGCTGCAAGGTCGTGCACTCTACAATTTACTTCCTCACTGTCATAGACGATAGTTTGAACTGTTTGCTATATGCCACGGTTTTGGAAATCCTTGTAATAGGTGCGACGTTTCATCTCACTATTGTTCGTTTGATGACAATGTCTATTGTATTATGAAGGCGTCGTAATTCAAAGTCGAATTTTAGACAACTTCTAAAATCGGTGTTACTTTTAATAATGCCTTCGTTTTGTAATAATGCCATCATATCTTTGAATGCTACGACTGTTTTAATGTCCAAAGGGTGATTGGCATAGGTAGTTTGTCAACAAATATTGGGTTCAATGGGAGCACGAGTGTAATGACACCCTGCTCAGGTTCAGTGCGAATGTGTGGACATGTGCGATTCGTGCCAGCACTAACACTCGTACAAAATCAGCCTATATTGCAAAATAAATCATTTGAATTTGAAAAATTGTTCCCACTGCTGGGACACAGGCCTCCTCTCTTGTGAGAGGGAGTGGGTCGTAATCTACCACGTCCAGTGCGGGTTGGTACTGTTGGTAGACTAACACACGTGCCTGCTTGTTATTAAAATATTTTTTTCTGGTAATTATTATTCGTAAATGTGAAGAATATACTGTATGCGTTGTATGGCTCCAGTATTTGCATCTACTGTCGCTGACACAATCGCCATTACCCAAACGAAAAACGGGTCAAGCTAAGCCAAGCCGGTGCGGTATTATTCAGATGGTCTCGTCCTTGTTAATCAATCTATCAAGTGACGAAAACAGATACTTACCAAAACATATTCTTAGTCTAAACGTATAATTTCTCGTTACTACAATTCCTGAAATAAAATCAACTACGTGTGTGAACCTAACCCTCGGCCTTTCATAGCTCTGCGTCATAGTTTGTCGGAAGCTCAATATTTTGTCTTGAACTATCTTTGCTCGATGCAGATATTCCGAATGCAGATTTTCACTCTCCGCATATTACACGGTTTGTACGAGAAAACCTAAGTCAGATTATGTTGAAGTTTAGTTCGTTTGTATTGTACCTACGTCATGTTTGTGACAATGTGTACCGGTGCGGGCGCTAAGTCTTGAGGTTTTTTTTTTATTCTGAGCTTTGATTAGCTATTAAGGACATGTAATTGGTCGAACGACTGCTACCGTTTATGATTTCTGCACATCATATATGCAACGTAGATTTGTTTCAAATCTCTGTGAAAGAATCCCCCGCATTATGGCAGTTATATACTGCTCAGAACGGGATGTAAGTACAGTATAAGTATCACTATTTATAATAATTATAAGACAAAGTACCCTGGCCGCCTTTGTTGTCTGTCTGTCTGAACGCGATAAACTCAAAAACTATCGAACGGATTTTCATACCGTTTTCACCAATGCATGGAGGAAGTTTTATGTGAAAATTTATAGTTTTTGTGTAAATTGAATGAAATATGACGATGGATGTTGAAGACGTAGAAAAAAACTTGCCGACTGGGAAGCTTTACTGGCGTGCGCCGCATAAACATTAGATGAAATTTGACACACAGGCAGTTAACCTGGATTAACACATAGGGTACTTTAAATGCCGGTAGTACCTACGTTCCCGTGGGATATTTTCCGGAATCCACGCGGGCGAAACCGCGGGCAAAAGCTAGTCATTACTATAAATAACAGTAATCTAGTCATGGTAAATAATATATACATTACTGTCATTAGCTCTGACAAGAGTTATTAGATGAACAACTCTGCATTCTCTGGGATTTGCCTGCTGCGCTCAATAGATATCAAATGTGGTTAGTGGTTATTGCAGTTGCATCATGATGAATACTTTACATAAAATAACCTAATCAACCTACGGAAAGACATTACAGAGTACAGCTGCATTTGGATGCCAAAATCTGCCTATCTACGCCGCAGCGATGACATTGCTTTAAATAGGTTTAACTAACGGCGACATACCCGAGTTCGCAATACTTTTGACTAATGTAGGTATACTTTATTATAATATCAGAGTTGCTGGCCGAACCCTATATATTGCACTAAAACGCTAATGAATGAACACTTCCATTTAAATCCTCTTGTTGATAAAAATTGCTTATAAGAGTGGCGTTATAATGTGATAAATTTGTGCAGGTATACGCGTCACCCAGCCGGCGCAAGATGGACACGAAGGGCGAGGGCGAGGAGATGACCTACCCCCACATCTGCTTCATGGTCGACAACTTTGACGAGGTCAGTAAACACTGCTTGCTATTGCTATTCTAGCGACCAACGAGATAAATGTAAGACTAAATAATATCAACATCTCGCTCAGATGTTCTAACAAGTTTAAATTAATTCTGTATCTTGTTCTCAATTGGATCATATAGGTAACTCGATGAGAACCTGAAATGGTCGAGTCGCGTCCGGCTTTCCGGGCGAGATCGGGCGATTCCGCCGAGATAATCGTTGGGTGAACTATAGCCTTTAACACTACTGGATTGATGAACGGCGCGGCGTGTCTTTATGGACAACTCTCGTGTATTCAGAATTTCAGATGTTATAAAAGTTCACTGCTATTAATAATCGCTCCTAGAAACGGTCACGACGTAAATATTTGTACGTTGGTATTTCGTTTGTATTACGCCAGCTTATCAAGCTACTACAATCTGTCAAATTTGTATAGATTTTCAACTTTATCGCTAAAGCATTAAGGTTCAAGGTTGATTGGAAAAATTTGACAGTTTCGGGTAGCTTGACCTGCTGGGGTCTGTACAACTAAATACCAACGTAAAAATATACGACGACATTGACTGGTTTGACCAAACTGTCCCAGAAGCAGGGTAATGTCTGCCCGATCGAAGAATTAAACAAATCTTGATACTCATAGAAATAAATCATATCAAATATCGTATAATGCATATGCATATGGTGGGCCATCTAGTGTTTTAATTTTGAAGTACCGATTACTTTGACTTTGAAAGGTAGAATGACAATCATTTTTGACAGGAAGTTAGTTTAACGTTTGACATTTGCAAAATGGGACGCTATACGCTCGAACAAAATTGGGAAACATAAAAAGGAAAATTTTCGAGAAATGATCAGCCTTCAGTTCAGTTTGTGCGTCAATTTGTGAAGCGAGATCGTGAGCCGCATACGGGGTTCAGAGAACCCACACGTGACTATTGAGAAGCCAATGCATCCACGAGTCACAGTTTGGTGTGGATTTTGGTCTGCCGGCATCATTGGGCCATTTTTCTTCGGAAATGAGCAAGGAGTCGCCGTTACCGTCAACGGTGAGCGTTACCGTGGCATGCTTAACGAATTTTTGTTTCCAAAAATTTAAGAGAATGACATGGACGACATTTGGTTTTAACAAGATGGGGCCGGCCGCATGTCACACAGCCAACGTAACCATCGATCTTTTGCGCACTGTTTTTGAAAATCGAATAATCAGCCGAAATTCTGATGTCAAGTGGCGGCCTCGGAGCTGTGATTTGAGCCCTTTGGATTATTTTCTGTGGGAAACCATTAAGGATAAATGTTATGCAAACCATCCAGAGACAATTGAAGCGTTGAAACATGAAATCGAAGTTGCCATTGAAGAGATTCAAGCGAAACAATCGAAAATGTACTGAAAAATTGGGTTGATTGGATGGGGTACTGCCGAGCCATATGAATGATATTGTGTTCGCCATTCTTAAATGACAAAGTTCAACCTTTCCAATAAAACCAGAAATTTGAAAAAATAAACAGTAGTTTTTTTTTTATAGCCGATTCAAATTTAAAACGACCCACCCTTTATTTGACTAGTCACCCAATTGCAAACCAAGTTATTTACCTATAATTAGTCCTTATTATGCGTGCATGCATTATATTATCATACTGTGGTTTACCTCTACCTAGTGCTGCACAAAGGTCCTATAATAGCTTCACATTTACTCTTAGAAAGGTTCCAAAAAATTCTGTAATTCAAAGCACGATCATAATGGCGGCTGCCAGTAAACGATATAGTATGACGTACGTATTTCTCCTAATAAAACCGAAAATAACCGAGCGGTTCGTCTTCGGCGTATAACCAAAGTTGTTTATATAAGGTGTGCCTCAAGGCTAGTGGCGTGTATTGCTGTTCAGAATTCAGCAACAACACCCGAACATGGAGGTGATAATTATCTTCTAAACGTTACTCAGAAACAATTTGCACGTAAAAAAACAGAGGACTGAATGAAGTAATGGGCTGTTACTAAAGCAATTATGAGAATCATTATACAGTCTCCTTGTAAACATGGTCACTTCATTTGTCTGGTGCATGCAGCACATATGCTTCTGAGCTAAAATACGGTAAATTATCCAATATATAAAACATTTACTACTTAGTAGCTAAGCAGCTGTTTTGTATAAAAATCCTTATAGGGCTCTGTGTGTACACTATTATGATGATCGAGAACAGAAGGCCAATTCTAATCAAATCTAGTCGCAATCTCTCTCAGCGACAATCAATGTCAAAAATGTGGGGAAATTAGAGGTATTTTTTGACAGATTGAGACTGAGATCAGACTGTGAACGTTCTTATAATTACGAGAATTGCCCCTCAGGAGGATCCTTCTCGAGCGCTGCTTTATTTGCTCTCAGTGGACACTGATTATGGTACATTGTGTACTCATGCAGTCGACAGTCGGCAGTTAGATTGTCGCCTGTGCCTCAATTCTGTCTGTCGATATTATTAGACTTGGCGCTGCATTCGTTCAGCGACTCTGTAAACGGCCGTCCTTTGTCTCTCCGTCGTCTGTCTTCATCATGTCGCTGTCATCAACGGTGTCTTCAACAAGAAGGTATTTAGGACTACACTAGTCTAATGCGTAGTATTAACCTGTTGGAATTTTGTGTTGTTTTATTTTGCCACCTCAAAGCCATGACTTTAAAACCTGGAATGTCAAAACGTTTATTTTTTTATTATAATACTCAAAAAACTTAGAGTAAACTCTTAAGTTAATTAAGTACGCTGTCTTGACTCTTAAGTACACTTGCTTTTCTGGGGTAAGCCAGGGCAGTAATTTGGGTCCACTGGAATTCATTATTATGGTTAATGATCTCCCTGGGGTCGTGAGCAGTGCGGAGTGTATGCTATTTGCAGATGATCTTAAAGTATTTATCTCGGTAGCGGGCGCCTCGGACTGTGAGCAACTTCAGCGAGATCTCGATAAGGTGGTACAGTGGAGCCAGGAAAACAAACTGGTCTTCAATGTGACCAAATGTTGCGTGATGACGGTACAGTCGCGCGCACGTCCCGCTGCACAATCAGTATGAGATGGACGGCACAGTGATGCCGCGTGTCACGCATATGCGTGATCTTGGGGTTCATATGGTAGCCGAGTTGACGTTTCGCACTCATATAATGGACTTGTGTAGCAAATCCTTAAAAAATTTGGGTTTTATATTGAGACAATGTACGGATTTTAAAAGTGTAGCAGTGGTAAAAATTCTTTATACCTAATGCCTTAAGGTTCGTAGTCATCTCGAGACAAGTGCCATTATATGGAATCCGCATGAAGACAAATATATTCTAATGGTTGAAAAGATACAAAATAAATTCACGAGATATTTATATTTGAAGAAATGTGGGGTTTACCCATTCTACCCGTTGATGTATCCGAGTCTGTTTGTGTTGGGCATGGTCGGGTACACTAGGCTGGCGGTTAGGAGGGACGTCGCGTTAGTAAAGTACGTGGCGAGGGTGCTGCGTGGGCTGGTGCAACACCCAGATGTGCTGGAGGCGGCGTGTCCCGGACGGGTATGTGGGGGCGCGCCGCCGCCACGCTGTGTTAGATGTGCCATGGGCTAGGACGAATTTACTCAAGTTTGCTCCTTTGTCCTTGACAAAGGAGCAAACTGAACTGAACGAATAAGCCGCACGGATTATAAATAATATGCCGTCGGAAGATGTGTTCGATAGCCTGCCGAAATTTGTATTAGGAGCACAAATGTGCATTGAAGGCGGCATAATATTGTAATTTTTAGATATTATTAAATTTTTATGGTTGAATTTTGTTTGTATAGTTTATAGATAGTTTTATTAAGTGTGTATAGCATCGTCTTGGAATACTGTAAGATGTGGTACTTAATGGTGTGAATAAATAAATTGTTAAACTACGATTTGTATGCATAAAACCTGTCTCAGTTATTCCTGCGTTGAAATGTTGGAGCTAGTCATTTCCATCAGTCAAGTCGATGAGATTAGCGTGTTAAGCGTGTTATTACACAATTAGCGATTAGCAGCTGACTGACTGGTGATTATGCCCTGAGTTTCGATGTCCATTAATTTATTTTTTTGTCCTAATTGCTATCGTAGCTTGTTTTATTTACGAAATGGCCTCCTCGTTGGAATGTATGTGTTATTGATTCGACGTGGCTGTTGCAATGCGATGATGTTGTAGGCCTCCAACGGCACCAGCACCGGATTAATGACGTTACCAGTGACGCTATACTCGAATACCTTTTTTGCACTGCGCAGTAACGGTATCGACTCTTGACTCAACGAAGTTTCACCAGATCGAGGCAAGATCTGCAACAGATTCGTTTCATAAAACATTTCTAAACGAAATCGATTGCTGATTCGTTGGTTTCTTCTGGTAATCAAAATGCTATTCTAGAGATGATACTTCGTTGCATTCATATTAGCTGTCGTTATGCAAGCCAATAAAATAAACATTACTACAGCTTCAAACATAATGAAACAACGGCAAACTGTACTTGCAAGTTTCCTAATATAATTTTAATTGTTACATAATTTCGTAACATGTATTAATTGGAGAATTGATTGCATAATTCTTCGGAACCGGAAAAGCTAGAGCTTACTAATGGTATTGAATAAATGAAAATTGTTACCGGCCGACACAAGTGCTGAATGGAGAGCATGCGGTGACATGCTGAGGAGTGTAGGATCAGGACCGACTGAACCAAATAGTAACTTCGTAGCAGGAAACGGCCGAACATTCGGCCGATACGATACATTTACCACTTCGGAGTAGTCACCCGTGATTGTTCACGAAATAGCCAATTCCGTAGTTGACCGATATAGTAAGTTATCTGACTAAGAACAGAGGAGGCGCGTGGGAGCGTTGGCGTCGCGGGCCGGCTGGCCGGCCGGGCCCGGTCGCGCGGCCGTGTCGGCTGTGGGCATCACGACCTTGCGCACGGGCATTCTCGCTCGGTTTGTTTGTTTTCGTCGCCTGTTGACCGATATGCAGTGCGACACAAGTGCCAACTCCGATATCGTATGTTTTGACACTTCACATATATTAATAGACACAAATAAATAGGCAAGTAGGTACTTATTTCAAAAGTAGCTACACTCATACGAGCCATTGAATGAATCGCCTCTTATCAGAACTGATAACATGAACAAAAAAAATATTAGGTTGGGGAAAAGTATTTTCGCATTATAGTATGTATGAAGTTGTAATAAAATCTCTTTGGCTATACTATTTGTATCTGGCTGATTTTGGTATCATTGAAAGTTTAAAATTTAAAGAACATAATTCCAAATTCAAATTAGGAAAATGTGTGATTTTCATTTGTTTTTCGTACTGTCAAGATGAGTGAATAAATAATAAATAAATCCCTGGACATTTCACACAGCACCATTATTTGTCCCAAGCTAAGCAACCTAATGCTTGTGTTATGGTAACAAGATGGCTGATAAACTACTTAAATACATTTTTTTTTTTTTTGTAAATACATACATATTATAGATAAAAAAACACCCAGACTCGGAACAAATACATGTAGGTCATACAAATATTTGTTCCGTGCGGGAATCGAACCCGCGACACGCAGCGCAGCAGTCAATCGCTTAACCACTGCGCCAACCGTGCCGTCATCTGATGATGAAATTCGATACTTTTTAAAATTTTACTACAAAAAGGTAAAAATGCAACACAAGCCGCGAAAAAAATTTGCGATTAGATTAGATGTTTATGTGCTAGTGCAGTGTCTGTGAGAGTAGCACAAATTTGGTTTAAGCGTTTTCAATCCGGAAATTTTGATGTCAAAGATGCACGTCGCCCTGGTCGCCCTATTAAGGATAAAATGGAAGCCATTTTTGAAAAAGTGGAGCAAGATCGGCATATCAGTAGTTACGACGTAGCTGAAGAACTGGGAATTGACCACAAAACAGTTTTGGCGCATTTGAAAAAAACTGGGTACACAAAAAAGCTCGATATTTGGTCACGAGCTCACTGAAAGAAACCTAATGAACCATTTACTCATTTGTGATTCTTTATTACGACGTAATGAAACCGAACCATTTTTGAAGAAGCTTATAACTGGTGATGAAAAGTGGATCACCTATGACAAGAACGTGCGAAAAAGGTCGTGGTCAAAGGCCGGTCAGGCTCACAGGCTGTGGCGAAACCCGGGTTAACAACTGATGAGATTAAAGCAAGAAGTTGAGACAAAGCGGCCGGAATTAATCAACAGAAGGGGTGTGGTTTTTCATCATGATAACGCTAGACCTCACACATCTTTAGCCACTCAGCAAAAATTAAGAGAGTTTGGCTGGGAGGTGTTAATGCATCCGCCGTATAATCCTGACCTTGCACCTTCAGATTTCCACCTGTTTCGGTCTCTTCAGAATTCTTTAGGCAGTGTCAGGTTAACATCACGAGAGGACTGCCAAAACCACTTGTCGCGGTATTTTGATCAGAAGTCCCAAAATTTCTATAGCAATGGGATCATGTCCCTACCAACAAGATGGCAAAAAGTTATCGAACAAAATAGTACCTACATACTTTAGTTAAATGTAAATAAACTATATTAAAAAGTGTTTTGAATTTTCTTAAAAAATGCGAAGAAACTTTTTCCCCAACCTAATAATAATACGATAACAATGATAACTCATCGTTGTTATCGTATAATTTTTCTTGTTGCATAATTGATTTAATGCAAGATAGCTTGATAACCGCCATTGTGTGTCAGATAGCGATATAAATCAATTGTATTTTATAAATAGGGTCTTCCTCTGGATTTTTCTATGTTTACCTCTTTTCAGTTTCCTCGCTATAGATTCACCAAATATATATTTCGCAGCGAATTCGCGCAGCACCTCGTGTTAGTTCAAATTACGGAATGTTATACTTAGTTTATTTCTGGAAATAGGCAATGAGTGTAGGTGCTGTAAATATCTTTTCGCGGTTTCTCACCGTGACACAGTTTGCGATTTGTTATTAAATAAATAGGTATAAAGTTCCTATTTTGCCGCCTGCATCTTTTATATAGACTGTAAAACCTAAATAAAAAGGTATAACCTGCTCACTTGAATATTAGTTTTTTTAATGATCTTCAATATCTAAGGGTTAGGTTAGGTAGCCAACTGATCAACTGTATCGCACAGGCCTCCACCAGTGTGTGACGGGAATGGCTAGGTGTTCCCGGCCATTCCCGTAGCCCCCAAACCTGGGGGGCATGCGGGGCCCGCCATACCAGCTAGGCGGGCATGCGCCGGGAGGGCTATGGAAGTAAAGGCTATGCGGGTTTCCCATGGCCCTCCCATCACGGCGATGTGGGAACACCGCTGAGTTTTAGTGGGTATACTGTCATTCCGACAGGGAGTCCCATATACCCCGTCTCGTCCCCCGCGAGACGGGGATGCATAAAGCATTTCTCAGCGACAAAAAAAAAAATAAGGTAGCCAACTGACGCAGCGTCTCGTATGTACCCACATTGTTTTTTTTTCCTTTTTTTTAGAGGAAGCTCCATTATATTGGATCTTCTGTAAATCATTAGGGACCTATCCTATCCCTACTAATACATTTGCCTGCCAACGACACGAGTGCTGTGATAAGGAACACTTGTCCTCAACCATGCGCGTTCTACAGTACCTACGGCTTTCCGCAATGACAGGTAAATTACTCTAATGAATGGCCAGCTTTGAGGGGTTCCATACTCTTTATGTCAACCACATAAAGGCCATTGTTGCAATAGTCGAACACAAGACGGTCCGGGCTTACTGAACGAATCAATTCAATGAATGTTTATAGCGCCTATTCAGTTGATTCATTAGGTATAGTCAAATTAGTTACTATTCATGTTGTTATTATCAGTCCTCAAAACATTACTTTTGTCATTGACCAGATAAAAGAGATAAGAGATGCATTTATTTGTATAAGCACTTGTAACATGATACGATACGGATACGATATGCACATATGAATGGAGACGAGTTTAATATTGCTAGTTCAACATGTTTTGCCATATTCGGCGTACAAAATAGTTTATAATATTTAATTGGGAAATAATTAAATTATAATCACAATTCAGTCAATTCAAATACCTATAATTACAGTCAATACAAAAATACAGTCAATAAATAATAATAATTAAAACAATATTATGAATAAAACTAATTAAATTGTCAAAGTTAAAAATTTCTCATTCAAAAACTGTGTGTAGGGTCAGGTGGTAAACAGTGGCCCAGTAGTACACAGTGCACCACCACTCATATCCCAAAAACGCGACGTTGCCAAACCCTACTGCAAACGTGAAACAATATTTGCCTTCTACCACCTCCCGCACTCCCTAGTCGACGGCGAGCTCACGCCCGTAACGGTCGCACAGTGTATGGTTTTCTTCTTGGAGCCAAAAAAAGTAAGTAAACGTGTTTTCATTTATTTTTTCTCTAGACTCGTTGTATATTGAGTTACATTATATTGCACTGTTTCTATGTGTAAAGTAACTGTTCCTTAATAACTTAGATATATAAATATCCTTTGAATTTGGTATGTTTAAAAGTTATGTAACCTTATAGGATAAAAACTGGTGTCTGCACACAGTGGCTCAAAGTCGTAGGGTACACAGTGAACCATGGTTCACTGTGTACCAATCACTTTGTTCATTATGTCCGATACAATTTATGCATAAACTTTTCAACTGTGATTGTAATAAGTAAACAAAAAAGGCGTTAATAGAAGATCTAATACCTACTAATAATAATAATCTTTTTGTTTTAGAATGGGTCGCACTAAAACAGAAAACCGAAAAATTGGCGGACATGATGCAAAAGATATGAAAAAAGCTGTAGATCTTGTAAAGAAAAAAGATCATTAATGTCTTTTTTTCCAATTTGTTTTTGACATAATTATTCATTAATGTGATTGTTGCTGAAGAATACAAATATATAAACAAATTATTAAATATTACATTACTGTAGTTTTATTTAAAGACATTTTATATCTATAAATATTTTTAAATATGCGATATAGGTAGGTAATTAACATGATGGTTCACTGTATACACATTGGTCCACTGTCGACTCACCCCCCGATTCACTTTGTACTTATACTGGTACACAGTGGACCATTCACCATATTTTAAAAAAACCAATATTACCAATAAACTATTAGAATTGGTGTTGAAATTGATATGCAAAACACAAGTTTAATAAATTTCCTTTCGTCTAATGTCAATAGTTCTTAATTACATTTATTGTTTTTTTTGTGACTTCTTCGTTCGTAGCCGAACTACAGAGAAGAAGTCAAGGTGGATCAGCTTAAGGTGGATGAGCAAAGTTAGCCCATGAAATTAAAATTTTGTTACGTTTTTGCATTTTGAAGATATGTACCTACCTATATCGTTATTGTTTTTTTGTTTTTTATGTTAATCATTATAAAATCAAAATCAAAAGTCATTTATTCAAATTAGGCTGAGAATCAGCACTTTTTGAACGTCAAAATTACAAAAGACAGTCCCCCAAAAACGCCCGCCCTTCACCACTTCCTAGTGCTATCGCTGGGAAGAAGAAGTATACATCTCTCTAAGTTAAAATTGGTCTATTGGTTTATTGGTTCACTAGCTTTTTCCCACGGCTTCGCCCGCGCGGAGAAACGTATTACCGGAATAAAAAGTATCCTATGTGTTGTATGTTTCAAGGTTATAATAAACTATCTGAGTGATTTTATGGAAAAGACACGGCACTATAGAGTACATTGTTTTTTAGGAAATTCAGAAAGGTTAACATAATAACATTATGACGACTTGCAAGAAAATATTGAAAAACAAAACTGTACAACTTTTGTGGTATTTATTCAACAATGTGAATGCCAAGTTTTGACGAATAGGTAGGTAAAATAGTTCTGTGACTGTCAAGTAAACTGATCTGTGATGATTACCGTACCTACCCGTCCCGACGACGTTTCGCGAAACGGCGGAATTCAATGCGCCCGTTTGCAAGCCCGGAAGATCCGGCGCCAATATAATGTAAGCTGTAGAAAAATAAGAGAACAATATTTTACCTGGTGAATGTATCCATTGAACAACTCAAATTGTTATTTATGATAAAAATATACGACTATTACAAATATTCTTGATTTATCTATGTTTAAAGGACAAGGACCAAAAGTCTTACCAAAAAGTCTCATGCGTCAAGATCAAAATATTATAGCAATTATTTTCATAATATTTTACGACATTAGGCGTCGGGGATTTGATTTTTGAACAGGAAATTTAATGTTAAGTAAAAAAGTGTTGATATTGTTTTATTACCTCTACATGACGTTCCATTTCAAATGATATGATCAATATAACCTTGAATTTTGAAAGTGTCATGATCACGTCTTTCTAAAGGCTGATTTACAATGATCAATTAAACCGAATGATTCGACCGAATACGAATACCTCAAATTCTCCCGATTACGCCGAATACCGAATATAAAACTATTATTCGGCGCATCTCTAATTATAATCATTGGGTGACGTTTTGTGGAAGTCATTAAAAGCTGTATTGCGGGTCGCGTCCCTGAACTCTGATATACTTATTTACTGACGCTAGCTTATCTAGTCCATTGCGAGACACGGGGACAATTTTATAACATTGTTACGAGATGTATGGGCAATAATGTATGTATGTATATATGTGGCGCTCGGTTGATCTGTGTGGCGCATGGCGTGCGCGTTGGCGGCCAAGTCATGGTCCTCATCTGCTGACGGAGCGGGGCACACGCGGCAATGTCCTGGAACACGCTGGTTTATTGCTTACCGCAAAAACAATGACATAATTAAAATTAATTTTGTCATTGTTTCCTTCATTCTTTTATGAGCAATTACTCGAATAATATTTTTTTTGTTTGCTTCCTTGATGGCATGATAATGTGATGTAAGTCTACATGATGATGGTTATCTCAATGCCTTTTAAATACGAGTATTACATCTAGAAACAAGTTTTTGGTAGAAAGAAGATTGTACCGAAACGAAACTTACTAATAATTGAGTGAATTATTTCCAGTT
The DNA here is from genome assembly GCA_949629185.1 of Apamea crenata. Taxonomy (NCBI): domain Eukaryota; kingdom Metazoa; phylum Arthropoda; class Insecta; order Lepidoptera; family Noctuidae; genus Apamea; species Apamea crenata. Next base: position 19,606,499 of record OX451359.1, on the reverse strand, counting down.
TTAGCGACAGCTAATCAAACAGTCTGTAGATAATAGGTCAACGTACATGATGTGTCGCTAGGTTCTCATAAATAAATTGATGCGCCACACTGGCCTACTTCGAGCCCCACTACCCCACACGAGCAGTGTACAATAAAAGGCAAAACTAAAGGTCTCGTCTGTTTTCTAGCAAACGAAATGTGTCACTTGTTGGCTTTACAGCATGTTGTGTGACAACACACTCTGCAGTAAAATGAGTCACAAAAGAAATGTTGTCTTTTGCCAAAGCTAAGCATCATTTTTCAGGACTAAAAATATGGCGTAACAATTTAAGAAGAAAATAAACGACGGGACGTAGATTACATACACAGTTGATGTATTTTATACCAACAATAAAATATATAAGTACTATAGGTAAAATGAACGAACAGAAAATGGATGCCCAATCGATGGAGTGTGTAGTATATCATATCTAAGCAGTGTTGCTACTTGCTAGTGACATCAATACTGTTCCATCCGAGAGTGAAGGTGTGTTGGCTGGAGCCGGCTATCGCGCAATATCAGTGCACTCGCTCACTGGCGCACTCGCTTGCCGCTTGGAAAGGCTCCAGGTGGCCCAATTGCATTGTGTTCCTATCAGCTTTTGGCCACAGCGCTTACGTATCTTGTTTACTTGTCTACATGTATGTAGTGTAGGTATATTGAGAGCAGTTACTTCTATCTGAGTAAAGACTTGCTCTCAATAAGACACTATTTGGCATGATACGAAACTTTTTCACCTACGTCTTAAAAATGTTAGCATACCTTATTAAATGAATCAATACGTGTGACTGAACTAGTTTCGCACATTATAATAACAATTAATTAATAATTTATCTTTATTTCAGTCATACGTCCACACAAAAAATAAAAATGATGAATTATACCAATGAAGTAATCGTGATGGCAGTTCTCCGAGTGGAGTTAAAAACAATAACATTGATTCATGTATTCACAGAAGCGCCATCACGTTACCGATGCGTACACAGATCATATTATTATCATCCGCAAGTCGTCTGTTTAGAGCGGCGGTGAATCATATAGTGACGTCATCGCGAAAAGTTGGACGACATCCCCACAATATTCGCGGTTATAAGCATCATAAAGTATACAGGCCATATATTAGGTACATTGAAAATACCAAGTTACAGCATACAGGAGCACGGCTATGGTGCATCAATAGGCGTAGCACGGAGGATGCCTCGTGTTCCGCGTTATTGACATCACAAACATTCTATAGACAATCATATTTTACCGAAGAAAACGTTCGGCACTTTTGGCATGCCATATTAAGTACTTACGTATTGAAACACACAGTGCAGTGTATAGGCGTTTTCGGCGTGTATTGTATTGATCTGGCGTGAACCTGTGTGCAACAGTTTCGACCGCGATGCTCCGGAGCGAGCGAGCCAACCGGTAGTTAAATCCGGTGCAGCTCGGGCCCGCTATCGACCAACATTTGTCTTATTATGAAACTGTACCAAGAGTCCATGAGCCTAACGTCACCCACAAATGGTTTTTAGCACGAGACATCTAATTTTCCAGACCTTGTGATGTCTCCTCGTCTGTTATATTAGCGCTGCGCATAGCATATTAATGATGTGCTTCATTAGTTTGTAGTTATTTAATTGTAGTTTAAGTAAACGGCATCAACTGCAGTTGGACACAAACTGCGTTATGATGACTAATAGTGCACGGATTACGATTATATAAAATGCAACACCAGGCACCTTTTCTTTGTTGTTCGTATCTTTCCGGTTGCGCTCGAGTTGCAAACAGAATATAATATAACTGCAGGCCATCGATGTAACGACACACATTTATTGTTCTCGATATAGACGTTAATGGCGATACAATCTCTTCATGAATAATACGGTAGTGGATTATCTCGTAAACGTGTTATTATGCTATAGTGAGGAGATTGCCATCTCTAAGGTGATTTACATTGGCGAGCACGCAAAGGAGACGCTCGAGTAAGACACGCAATCACGGTTTTATTAGGAGAAATGCTTCTCAAAATTCAATCTCCTAACGAACAACTTCATATAGACTTGCAAGCAAAGAAAAAGTTAAGTAATCGATTCCATTAAGGCTGCCTTCTTAATGAAAACGATTAACTTTTCCTCGTTCAATATTTTTATTTAAATAAAATGAACAGACCACTCACTCGCCTAGCCTTTTTACTATGTTGGGGTCGGCTTCCAGTCTAACCGTATGCAAATGAACAGACCACAAACAGGAAATATTTAGAAAGTTTAATTTCCGGTTTTAATTTTTTCCGAAATTTGTGGTTTACTATATCAGTACAGGCCCATTTGTTTAACTTAGTCCATCGCTAATAAATGGCGATCCCTTCGTACTGCATCTAAACAATTTCATTGATTTAAGTTCCAAGATCTAGCAAACTTAGAGGCAGGACAGGAGACTGCGCAGGCGCAGTCCTTGAGATAGAGCCAGATAGACCGGCGCTCGGTGCACGGTGTTCAGTTATGTTCTCACGGCTTGCACCAACAGCTTGCATCGCTAAAAGCCTTCACCGCATATGAGTAAAACTTAGTAGCTACAGAACAGACCTTACTAGCTATTTAAATTAGATACAAATAACGCATGGTCAAACTGCACGCTAATATTTTCTTTAGCAAAATATATACCAAGTCCATTATTGCACGTTATTTGGCTCAATATATAAGAATACTTGAATCGGAAGTGAGTGACCATATCCACTCGGTATATGAGATAAAGATAATTATATATATTAGAGGATTTATGCACACGGTTTGGCTATCGATACGCTGTCGAAGTGTTGATATTATGTTTAGCGTTCACGTGTGAGGAAGTTTGCCAGGAAGTATCCCTCCTATTTCTCTTTATTCCGTGATATATGGAAGTGCATAAGAAGCCGAGCGCTCGCAACAGCATTATGTTGCAACCTCCCAGATATATTACAATAAATCTCGTACACAATGAACAGAGCAACGAGTGCTTGTGAATAGCTCCACAGTTGATGCACATTGTAGCTCTGTTAATAGATTATATTGTCGGCATTCAACCGTTATCTCAGTTATATTCATTTGCCTATTTAGCTGAGAATAGGCTTAGTGATTGGAAGCATGTGATGGCAATATGTTACTGGCTCGAATCAATTGACAATATGATATTGAATTGAGTACATGCAAAACAAAATGTCGGTTCTATGAAGCACCGAGCGACTTGAAAAAGTTAAAAGGCGAATGTCCGAGAACTATTCGGAATTTCAGAAAGTAGTTTTGTGGATAAAGTTTCTTTTCGCTCCATTATAGCTGCTTTGTCCTTGAGTGTGAACAGGTTCATTATCAGTCATGTTTATTATGGTCATGCGAGTTATCTGGCGACCTATATGCTCATTGATAGTCATGCGAAAGCAATTGTTGATATGTCAGGCAATATCATGGACTTTAGAACGGCGACACCTAATTGCGTATTTACTTGAAGTAGTTAACGTAATTATTTAATTATTGGTATTCATTTGAAAACAAGCGACATAGGTAATAAATATGACTAATGGGATAAGGTGGCACACTGCCTACGAGGAAAAAATATTATGTAAATAATATTATAAAGTTGGTCCGAAGTGATCTTTACTACATACATAGCTTAGGGAAGTACAATCAACGTTACTTCAGCACTCGCAATTTATAAATTATATGCTTCAGTTCAGTTCAATTCTATGCATCAGTTCAGTTCAGATCCGAGTTCTAATTAGTTTTTAGTCGCTAATTTTCAAATTGTATGGACGGAATTATTTTATATATGAGTTTAGAATCATTATTGGGCTGGATTGAGGTCAAGAGTGAGCCCAATGTCAATAAAAAAAAATAAAAAAAAATATTCTCATTATTAAACATTTTCGCCTTCCATTTTTATTTACTGTAGGACGTTAAAGACTATTATAAAATGAAGGATTTTTATTTGATCGATTGGTCAACCTGAATAACGCACAAGCGACAACTGACTTGGATATTATTGTGAGCAATGTTTTATTTGCGGCCAAACAAGTAAACGTTTCTCTTGCGATCATTCTGTTGGATTTACCTACATTTGTTATCATAATTATAATCGTCCTAGTATCGCGAGTTTTCACGCGCTAAGGCGAGATGATAGTGACAGTATCTGTAGTGCTATTCTGTAAAAATCTCACCGCGAAAACTTAGGTGAAGTGAGCTTGAAGTGAGTGGTCAGTAGTGTCAATCCCTAGCGTCAGGTGGAATGACAGCTCGCTTCACCTAAGTTATTACGGTGAGGTTTTTGCAGAATAGACCGGCTGTAGTTAGCGAGCCATTCTATTGCCACATCACATTGTATTAAAATGAGTAAAACTGAAGGCGCTCGCCAAGGTGAGCTCGGTTATTGTGTGTTCGTCCGTATGGCGCAGCTTTTTGTACGTTATTTGCAATTTTAGTCAACGCCAATTACCTGCATTACGCTACCTTGACACTGTGTCAGGTGCAAATTACTTATAAATAATACTTTAACGCGAACTTAATAACGCTTATGTAATACATTTCTAAGTGGCAAATATGTTTTATACTACTGAACAATAATCATGCACCTATTTATATGGACTTTAGTTCCGACCTTTGATTTCCCAGTTAGGTACTTGAGTACACAACTCACGACTTAAATTACATTTATTGTCTAACAAAAGATCTAGTTACACATCACAATTATGGAAGTCTATGATGATGACATCATGACGGCTAGTTATAGTTTTAAATGACTAACGGTTAAAGTATTTGCATGATACGTTACACGCTGTTTAAGGGGATTAGCATATTTAAATTAAATTAAAGGGCTTAGCTGACGATATCTCATTACAGTTAACTACATTTGCGCATTCGCTGTTCACTCTTGCTTTGTCACAATGTTATATTGTATTCAAACTGTTGAAGACAGCATAACTGAAGATAGTGTATGCTCTGCTTCAGTCTTGTACTGTATGTTATTGGGGAAATAGGTTCAGTTCATTTATATTTGTATAAATTAGAGTAGATATTGAGAGGATCACGTGTTTCCGTTCGTGGAGCGGCACAAGCTTGACATTCAGGCGAGCGTTATCGCCGGATCAGTGCTAATTACCTAATGTGCCTCTTGTAAAGTGGTCCGTACCTAATATACTCGTGTATTCGTGTCTGACGCCTCATTTACTTACGTAACCATCGCTAAGTTTTCTCTGCCACACGTTCGATAGCACGGAATTAGTATTTCAAAGAAATGAGCTCTTTTCTGTTTCGTGAGGTTAGGTGTTGAATAAACATGATGCATAAATTATGTGTGTCAAAGCGTGAATAATTATGAAGTATTATTGTGGTTCGATGGTCGTAGGTAGGAAGGAAAATCATAGAATTTTGATAATAACATGTGAAACTAGTTGGAAATATCATAAATATAATATTTGATTAGTCAGTAAATACAAGTTTTCTTTCTGTTACGGTCACATGTCAGGTAATATTGTTATTTATTTCTGCCTTGGAAGATTGATTCTTCGTTCTTTTCCCAAGGCAACCTCGTGGTCGGTGCTGAAAGACTTGCTATAGAAATAAGCATCAGCCACCAATACAAAGATAGAATCAGGATGTCAGTTCACTGAATCGGAACGGTCTTTATGATCGTTATCCACCTACAGCTGGTGTACCTGTAGTGGGCGATAGAACCTTTAAGTTGTTCGGTGGTAGATACTGTATGGTCTGGTCTAGTAAAAGTATCTCATGAAAATGTAAACAAATAGATCAAAAAACGTACAATCACGGGCATAAATATGAACAGCTCGGCAATAATATCTGATTTCATGATTCATCCTTTAATATCTGCCAAAAAATGGCAAAAATATGTGATTATTTGTTGAAGGCATACAGGTGGCAGCACAAATATGTGACATTGAAGGAACACCGGAAGTATCTGACGAGACAAGCGATGCGCAGATATAGGATACTGCATCGGCAACAAAAATATGTGTCCCCCCTCTTAGAATACTGAAAACTGAAATTCTGCCAGTATCAATTACCCATCTTAAAGTACATAGGTGGGTAAGGGTATCAATTTCATACTTGAAACTGGCAGTATAGTCGACATCGGCTCCGTTGCCAAAAAGAAAAATCGCTAATTATACATTGATCCTGAACAAGGGTTGTTTAGAATAGAATAGAATAGGTACTCTTTATTGTACACCATACAAATTACAGAAACATAAATAGGTATATAAAATTTTACAAAGGGTGACACAATGGGCGGTTTACACTTTCATTAGTGACAAAATATCGAAATAATGTAATGCTTTGTGTTTGCGTGCAGGTATTCTGTGACATCGTGGTGCGCGATGGCGAGATGGTGTGCGTGGAGCTGGTGGCGCGCGGCCGGGGCTGCGCCGCGCAGGCCGTCATCTTCCTCGGCTCCATTCGCTACGACATCCTCACCAGGGTCTACGACTCCAGGGTAAGCTTCACTTTCTACTACATGCATGACCAGGAATCTTGGCTATTTAGCTATTGCTAGCTCATGCTGTGTTGTCTTGTATTAGGTAACCAGAGTATGCAGAACTGTTCATAATCTCATATTTTAAAGGAGTTCAGACAGGCAATGACCGAATGGACGAACGTTCGCATTCTAATCTCAGTCTCAATCTGTCAAAACAACCTCTAATTTCCCAACGTTTTTGACAGGTTTTTTTTTAACATTGATTGTCGCCGAGATGACATTGCGAATTGAATTTAAACGTTTTTAATGAGAAAATTGGCCTTCGGTTGTCGTCTTAAGTTTCTGATTCTGTGATTTTCTCATCTAAGTTATTTAATTAATATTTATTAATTTTAAGATTTCACTTAATCCTAACCCTCTATATTGGCGAGTAACTGTGAAACCTTGCAAAGCCGCGTGTTGGATTATCATTCCATTAACACGATTGTCGAGACGATGACTTTCGTTTATTATCGTGTAAGCTTGGCTTTAAAGGTTTACAAGCGGCGCGCGGCCAGAATTGAACAAATATATGAATGACATAATATAAACTCCATACGCCGCGTCAAATACAAATATGTGCGGGTATTGATTACCCGTAGGTACGAAAGCAAGAAATATTGCTGCATGCCGATGTGATATCTAATTTATGAAATAAGCAGCACGAAGTTAAATATTCATAACACTAATAAAAACTTGAACGAGATTGTGATTCGAGTCTTCTAGTGAGGAAGTTGTCAAGAGAAAGAATGGTGGCGAATTATAATAATTATATACCTATTATAATTCTTTGGCGCAGAACTACCTAAGTATTACATAAAGTAATGAAATAAGATATTTTTCCAAGTTATATTGAACCATGTCTTTGATAGAAATAACACCGGTTGCGGTATCGACAGTTTCCCACATGCTGAGATTATTTAAATTCTGAATGCTCTGAATTAATCAGGTGGTGCCCGCGTAGATATGTATATTTTAAAACGGGTATATCAGGTTTCCGTGTTTGTGGGTTAGTGTCGAGCTCGCTTCCTAAATGCCGTGGTCGGAGGGCGCAAGTCCACCGCAACAAGTGTCATGGCGACGGCCGCTAATTGCCGGATACGGGCTGTTTAGTGTGGCTCCCGGCTGTCCGGCCAGCTGCTCCCGTTCCCGGCTCAAGGCACGACGACGCTTGCAACATTTGCATGTTGAATTGATTCAATATCTGACATTGGATTACCCACTGAATATAGATTTATCGAGCACATCAAATAGCTAAACATCACTCACGAAGTGCACTCGATCCAATTCACAAGCAGCTTAAATCATGAAATCAGATCTGTTGTAGTGTCTCAAACAGCAGGAAAAGAATAAATGTCGACAAACGCTCCCGTGCCAAGTGCCACGAGAGGCTCTTTGTACGTGCGACAGTGGCGCCGCGCCCCGGGGGTGGAAGTGTGCCGTGAGAGCTCACACTCGGCCTCACTGACTGACTGAGCAACCCTATTGTGCAGCTCTTATAATACGACTGTTTAGCGGGTGCATTGTTTTACTGACAAAAACAACTTGACAGCTTTGAGATCTATTCTGAATACGAGTTTTACTCCAGGCCAGCCGCGGCAAGCAAATTTACGTGACGAGTCCTAATGATGAACAGTTCATCAGGTTCATCACAGTTCATCATACTTGTTATCTGTTATAGACTCACGTTTGACCATGTCCCACCTGATGTAAAGTGAAAATGACTGCTAATCATTGCCATCTCTTCATTTCATAATCCATTTAAGTAAATTATATATTTCTTGGGCATATCCGGATAAGTAATACTGTTATCATCATCGTAATCTTTTCTTGTAAGTATACGAACACTTACGATACTTAATACATACCTATACCGAGGAGTACCTCGTGGGAGCGTGCAAGCAGGCGGATTTTTGTCGTTCTGATAATGAAAGAGATATGATAAAGAAATACTGCAACCTAGTATTTCTCGCTAGCCTGTTTGTACATTTGTAGAACATGAAAACAATCTATGCTTACTAATTACTCTGGCGTAGCACTTGGTGCGCAATGAATGTATGCTGAACAGATGTGTGGCAAATGAATTACTTACACCAGTAGTTATTGATGTGTTTCGTGATTGTGCAATAATAGTAGGAACCTCTCGGCAGGCATACCGATTACCGCAGGTGTGCACAACATCTAATCTGCACCGCATTATTCATTTACCTTTTCATTCTGCGTATAGTATGACTGAGTAACATCACTAGAGCCAACAAAAGAAAGCGTGATGACAACAAGCTTGAAGTGTTGCCCTTATCAAAAAAACTACCCCACTTTAACGAAAAGAGTTCCTGGAAGGATATAGGACTAACAAAAAAAATATATGATTTTTATGAATATGGATAGATTATAGGTAGTAAGTATTACTATTATTTATTTTATTATTTAATAAAAACAGTTTTGGTTACCACCTAAGACTGTGACTTATACCTACATAATAATTATGTTTTCATATTTGATAACACCTTACGTTTAATGAGTAGGTATCTAATCCCGCCGAAAAAATAAGTTTGATCTTAATTATTTTTGAAAGTGTGATGACAACAAGCTGAAGTGTTGTTCCTGTCAAAAAAATTACCCACGAACATTTTGGGGAAATAAGACGTCTTATCACTTGTCACCCTTTTAACTTTAACTTTTTACATGATGGTGCAACAACAGATAGTTAGATTCTATGGTCATACTTATTGTTAAAATTAACTTTGACATAACTATAACGGAGCTTTTGATGCAACTCACCCTAAGCAAATAACGAGAAACTAACTGTTACGTAGGGCAGCAAAGGAACGGTTATTATTAACTGTGTGCTAATTAGAAGCGAGCCGGCTTCGCGTAGGGCTTCACGAGTGTCCGCTAACTAAATAATATACACTAGGCTGCTATACGTTGTATTAAGTCAGAAACCTGGACAAATCCGCATTCAGATTTTTATCATTGGGCTGAAAATAAACGCCCAACGTAGTTTATATTTGAAGGTTTCTTTATATCGTAATGGTTTGTTATTATTTCAATTTCGACTAAAGGTCACCAAACTTACTGTTGCTTCTAAGAATTTGTTTAAAGTGAACAGTTGCCATGATAACTTGAGGCTCAAATATTTAGTAAAGACCGCTGGTCCGATAGCTGTTATCTGTCCGACTTGAAGTAATCGCCGGATTCCATGCCGGTAACGTCATCCTTATCGTGTCACTACCACAGACCACTCACTGACCATTCTGCCGCTTGTAGATCAAACCAACGGATCAAAGCATATTTTAGTCGGCAGATACCTGTCAATATCCTCAACGTGGACCGGATGCTAAGAAATAAGGATATTGATAATATGCGAAAGCTACTTTTAATTAATACATGACGTTTGTTGTTTTTAAGCTCGTCGTATAATAGGTACCTATATATATTTAGGTGTGTGGCGTAGTAATCAACCACATAACAAACTTGAATGTTTATGAAGCGGATCTGACAAGGATTGTTATTTGAAATATAATAAAAAATCTTAGAATTTCTAATAAACAAATAACATCTTAGAATTTATAATATTCTGAGGTATTATCGTCCGTGTCTTATGATCCTATGTTGACTTTTCACAAGATGTTCTTCCCGTTTTGGTCCTTTTTGAACAAAAACAGACCGTTCCGAATAAAGATAACATGAAGACCGGTTCATTGATAGAGCCTACTCATCGTCGATGTATGAGAGCGAAGCAACGCGTGCCGACTCGATGCCTTTGTACTCTGTGAATCAATTTAATTGAATGACAGTAAAAGGTTAAATAAGTCAAGTTGCTCCTTCAAAGATGAGGTAGGTGGGTTTTTTTAACAGGAAGCAAACAAGTTTTACTTAATTAGTCAGATCCTTTTTAATTGTGTATATTTAGGAACATAATCTTATAAGTAAATGAACAGTTCATCTTTGAGTTTATCTCGTTATGTACAGATTATGGCAGTTGTCGCTCTATTGACAAAGCAATTAGGATTTTGGCGACAATTATCAGTGTGAGGTCGTGGATCTTTCCTCAAGGAAACCTTACAAGTGGTAAGTAGTAGCGGTAGTGGGTACCTACTGCCTACTGTCGGCGACCCTGGCCTTGGAATGAGTCCTTTAGATACGTCAAACAAAACACACACACTCGCATTTTTGCGTAATGGAAAATTAATGTTTTTATCGACGGTTTTTGTGTTATCCAAATACAATTTGCGCGACACTTAGATCGTATCGCTGAAAAAATAATTTATCGGAATTGCCACAGAACCTAATTCTGTAAACAAAGAAACTCAATTACCTACACTACTGTAGTCCGTCATTCGAATGCCATAGAAGCACGCCATAAAACACGAATGTATACCGTCGGAATACAGATGTGTGATGTGATAATGTTTGAAAAGCCAACTTTAAAGATAATGGCTCATTGTCTAATTCCAGGCAGATTACCATGGAACTGATAAGTGATAAGCATCTTTTGGAATTATCCATGAGGTACTTCACACGACTCATGCTTGTAGCATGAAGAATTTTAGCATTTAGAATAAAAGTTGGACCGAAGCGCTACCTAACCGAAGTACTTAGTCAATATTCGGACGTTTCCTACTTCCTAAACACTGTTTTATCAGTTTCTTAATTCATACTCGTATGTACTGTGTGTCTTCTTAAGTTCGCTAGGTATAGGTACCTACTACGTCGACGTCGGTTAAACAGACCACGTGAGAAATAAATCATCAATACTTACCTACAAATGTAGTTACAATTAGGAATGCCAGATAATTACCTCAGTTTAAATTAAACAATTAATCAATTGCAAATTGAATGTTGTTGTGCCGATGTTTGTTAATTCAATCCGAGTTAAAATAACCTGTTGAGTCAAGTCTACACAACCTTCCACGTTTCCTCGTGGAATGCTTGGTTGCTTGGTGATATTTTTTTACTATTTAGAAGGTAGTTTGCGTACGATCGGAATGTGGATAGTACCTACAAGGTCACAGTTTCAGATCTAACTTTGTGATTGATTCACTTTGTGACATTGCTGGCCTGAAATCCTTTCAATAAGTGCACTGGGCATTTTATGAGCACATTTTTTGTTTAGTCGCCAATTAAAAGTAAAACGACGGGGCTTAGGTATCACCGGTTTGTTTCCACGTCGACATATCCTAAAAAATTACGGATCTGCGATAAATGCTTATGACAGCCGTGACCTTGCCACGCTGCACGTAGGTATTGGCAATTTGACATATCGTAGAACCGCAATTCCACAACGACATAACTTTAAACTAAGCTAACTTTAAGCACAAAGATGTAGATGTAACATCGACTCATCAGTATTTCTGTATCCAATAATAATCCATCATCTAAAATTCTTCACAGTTACGTACGACTCACACTGACGTAAGTGCTTATAAATCTTCCTATACTTACATATTTTTCAAGCTGTTTATAATGGATATTATTTTTTTCATAACTCATAAATAATTTAATTATAAGCTGTTGAGTTTCATAATAAATAAATAAATAGATATTTCGAATGGTGTGATTTTAAATTTTTCGCGTTCCTCTTTCAGACTTTTGAACGTTCAAAATAGTCCAAATACTTATTACTTCCGGCAGATGTTATCTAGTACATTTATGTATGTTATCTAGCAGTACTTAGCTACCAGATAATGCTTACGAACCTATATTTGGCAATAATGAATTCGGACGCACTAAAGATAAATGTATTATTTGCTTATGCTATATTTAACTTCTGTAATGCAGTGCTATTCTGATTGTATTGTGAATTGGTCATAACACACTCTTTAGATTTCTTAATTAATAGTTTTTTGATATTGATTAGATTGCAATAACAGCTACTACTAAACTAACGGTCAATCAGAAAGTGGTCATAAATTTACAATCACCGCACAGTTAGCAGACGAATTAGTGATTAGGAAATAGCCATTAACTTGCTAACACTTCAATATAACACCTCTTGAAAACGATATTGAAAAGTTTTACTTTCAGTTAAGAATTCGAAAAGCTTTCATAAAGATCCTGACATCAATATATTTTTACCGTATCTCAGTAAAATCCGTGTCGCATCGGATCCCTCCGCGCTGACGGCTCGGTTTACGAGGTGGGTTTATGGGGCGTCGCCGCCGCCGGCGCGCCGCGGCGACGTCACTGGGCGCCGGCCTTGGGCCCGCAGCCTACAGCCGAGGCATACATCTCACATAACACCCTCCATTATCACTGCATGCCTTTCAGGGACTCGCATGATCCGAGTGGGCAAATAGAAACCAGTTTTGCCTTAGACTACCCTAACAGTGACGTTATCTTGGAGTCCTAGATAGGATTACATTATTTTTGCCAGCTATTCGGCTTGGCTCAGGAATTTTCGCAATTTGCTTGCAATGTAGACCGTTACGGTCATTAAGTAGCGGAAGGGTCTCCTTTTGCGTCGGTGTCGGTGGACGTGTGACGCGGCACCCACTGTCACTCACCGTGTCACCGGGGCTAACAGCTCATTGACGAACACGGCGCGTCACGGCGGTGTGACATCAGTTCTTCGCCATTACATTAGCCATCAGCATTCATTATAATCAGGTGACGTACAATGTTTTGTATTAGCATTCCACTCAATCTTTTTTTATTAACGTCATCAAAGTGTTAGTCCGCAGTTCGAAAGAATTTTCAGTCCTTATGAAAAATTCTAGGAACTAAATTACAAAACCAATAAGAGCTGTCCCTCAGTGTGCCGGGGTATATTAACAAGGCCTGATTAATGGCAGACTAATTGATCGGTGCCTGTAGCGAGCAAACAGGCTGGCAGGCTGTGCCGTGACGTCAGAGCAGCCCCGCCCACGCTCTCTCGCGGTCCCGTTCAACTGGGAGTTATTACTGACTACGACACCCACGGGCTAGGGCTGCCCTATATCTAACGTACTGTATACTAGGATAGTTACATTCATACTGGTGACTCTCAGCAGCATCACCTGGGGAGCAGAGCTGTTTGACGTAAGTAAAAACGGTAAGTACAGTAAGGTAAAAACGAGATTGAAGTTACTGAAATCAGAATTGAAAACGTATAAAACTATAAATTGTACCTAATCAGCTACGATTGTTATCGTTAGTGTAGCTATTGCATTTAATAACTCAATTTCCTAGTAGTATTGCGATTAAAACGTTACATCACACAATAAACCGCGTTTCATTTCCTGAGAAATAATGGTTTGAATTCCTAGTTCAATTTTGCATGGTTATTTTGGCTCATTTATTTGTAACAGCAGCCCTGATCCGCCGGAGTGTCACGTGGCACTCAAGGGCGCCTGCTAGGGTTGACTCCTGGCGCTGACATCATGACATCAGTGCACACGTCGTGCCGACACGCGTGATCTCATCACCCAGCCTCCCCCTCCGACTGTAACGCGTAGCTACGCAACGAAAGTGTTTCACGCCCCATTGCCAAAAACTTGCGCGATGACATCACGGGTATCTTCCCCGATAAGCAAGGTTGTACGTCGTACGGTTGGGCAGAGGTGTTTAAGTACACCCACATTTACATAGTATAACTGGTGCGATATAGGTGTACAAGGACTTGTGAATTGTAACGTAAGTCTAGACCTAACGCAACAGGTAGGTACTGATCGGTGGCCCCAACGCATTGTACAAAAGGTTTAATCGCGTTAGAACAATATTGGTTGGCGACGCGATGGCGGGGGCTTGCGAAGCCTCTCGTCTGCCCCGCTTCAATCTGCGGTCGGTCGCTCCCTCGTTGTGATATTATTCACAACAGCTAAGGTTACGTGCCGCCAAATCGCCAATCAATCGATAAACAGTCGACTGGAGAAAAAACCCATCAGAGTGAATCTACTACTCGTATAACGAGGCATCGGTAGCTGACACTTTGCTTCCGGTCTTCACATTCTCCACTTGTATATATTCCGCTCGATATATTAATTGACACTTGAGTAGTTCATACTTATGTTGAAGTAGTCCCAATAAGTGGGTTCAAGTTCAAGTGCCTCCTTGGCTACTGTCTAGTGACTGTTGCTAAACTTGCCGACGTTATAAGTAGATTGAGGTTGTATGTATAAAAAATAGAACAATCGTTATCAATGGGACCATGAAGTTATTGTTATTGTTGTCGGGCGGAAACTGGTTTTTTACTTCATTATTCATTGCACCTCATTTCTGCACTATCACGTAAACGATGTCAAAGGTCTCAGTTCGGTCTAGCAGTTATAATTACGTATCGATTCATGTAAATGGCGGTAGTTACTTTCTCTGATACGTATACATGATGAATCATGAGTTGCATGTCGGGCTCGGAACGGTGTTGGCAGCTCGGTGCGGGCTCGACACCCGCCGTCTTTGACTAAGGGCGTGCTTGTCACCTTCACTGTAGGGCACTGATTCAGGTTTACGTTGTTTCTTTAGTGACGGATCACTAAGGGACCAAGTCCTCGGTTCATGTCTCGAGCTAACCTTTTTTTTTCTTGACTCAGTTATTTTTTATTATTCATCGCAAATGAGGCTTTGATTCTACTACTTATGAATCACTTGAAAGACTCCCGAATCAGTAGGCACTGCGTAGCGCGTTTTCTTAAACTTCTCGAAGTGACACTTCCTTTTTTTGTTACTGAGTCATCATATAATAATGTATGTTATTATGTTTTGTTCACTCTTCGATGAAGGGCCAAAATTAAAGATTATTCAGCTGTTTCTGGAAGCTTTATTTTCGGTAAACCCGTTGTCTAATCATATAAGTAAATACTCCATAATGATAATTTTGTGAGATTTCGACTGATTGCTTGCTACGTACTTACGAATTAACGTAAGTATACAAACTAACGACTGATTGATAAAATTATGGCGACGATAAACTCCTTGCTAATTTTGGCTCACAATAATTGTTACAATTGAGTCCTATTCTCTTTTATTAATAAATTCTAAATGGGCAAATTGAAATAATTGATTTGACTTTGTCAACAACAGAGTAGCAAATAGCCGTGGTGAGCAGTGACTGGTGAGTAGTAGGCCTCCGCCCACCGATGTGATTCAGTGTCTATGGGACCGGTTTATCATACAACACTACCACTATGGCCAACAGTACATTGACAACTTGTTCTACTAGCTCAGGAATTTGTCGTCATCTATGCTGAATAAATATCCGCTTTTTGAGTGCCTGCTTATCTACACAATTTTTGTATCTAAAGATGTGAGAGAGAGACAGGCTTTGTCTATTCAACAATTGGCAATTATTAGCTCATTGTTTTAAATTAGAAACACAGCAGGGGTGTATTCCTGTACCTTGTTAAAAGTTATTTTTGTCGATAATTTAGCTTCGCGGGCAGCCATCAGCCAAGTAAACGCCACACTTCGACTATACGAGTATCTTTTTCCGCTAGACTGAAGATTCAGAAGCTTAGTGTCACAGTTACAGTAGAGCAGAAGGTCGACCAATCAAACTATGTGACAGCAAAAATGTATGTGTGTACGTATCACTACGCAATTCATGGACCGTTAAGTCTGCCTTACTTCTTTATAATAACTTGTGACTCACTCGATGTGTGTCCCGACTTCCATAAGAACGAATTAGCGTTAAAATAATAGCGTATTGTCCAATGTTATCAAACATTTGTTGTTAAAGTGCCCATCAGCTGAGCTGTGATGAGCAGTCGCAGCAGTCCCGCTGGCGGCGCGTGCGTCTGTTTATAAAACACGCGTGTTCAGCCGGCTCTGTTTACTACGTCTAAAAATAAACAATTACGAAGTTCTCACAACACCGTGCGCCGGCTGCTCAGTTCCCGCTGCGACAAAGCCCCATTATTACAGCGCGGTAAATAGCCGGTTGCCATGCTTCCTTTTCGTGCGTTTTTCCCCTTTTTCCGAATGAAAAGTGAATGTTTGTGTTACGTGAGAACTGAGCGTCGATGTAAGCTATCGTTTATCAAGCAAAACATTTGCTACAATAACAATAACACAAGAGAGAAAATCGAAAAGCGTGGTTTCTTTCTTACCAAAAATTCAAAGCATAAACGTTCACTGTATGTGAACTGTGTGTGCTGTGTGTATTGGGAAAGGTTACTTGTGCTCTTAGAATGAGAACTTATTCTTTAAGACAACAAATTGCTTAATGTTGTCATCATCCCTCAATATCATCGCATCCGGTATCAAGTACCTATCAAACATTCCGTTCTAGGTCTTCCTCTTTCTCTTCCAATTTTGGTTTGTGGATAAACTGTTGTTGGATGTATTTGAGTCGTCATGAGTTTTTTTGTACGCCACAACAAAACAATTTTCCCGTAAACTTTTCCAGCAAACATCCCTTTCAACAAAAGTGGCACAGCGCATGTCGTTCGGTTTACTGGGCGGCAAGGCGGCGGCGCGCTGCGAGTTCGTGCGCATGAAGGGGCCCAGCGGCAAGGGCCACGCGGAGATGGCAGTCTCGCGGCCACGCGCCGCCGGCCTGGACACGCCCACCTCCGAGCCCGGCGTGTCGGCTACTGACATGTGGGACAGCGACTGGGATGACGATCCTGAGGAGATGTTCATGTATAGGCATCAGGTAAGACAGAGACGTGTTCATGTCATTAACTTCATCATCATCTGCTCTTAGGTATCACAATTTATATGGTATCTGCGCAGCGCATCTTTTTCGTTTATACATCTATACGTATATTCGCCGTTCTCTTCTTTATCATACCACGCACCACGCCAAAAGTTTTACATGGTTACCAAATAAGTCGCACTAATAAACTGCTATTTCTGGCGGTGGCATTGTCATAGTGGTACGAACGAAAACCGTTTACCGTTTCTAGGATTCTAAGATTTAGCAGTGTCTGAATTGTGCACTAACATGCCCCGGGTGACGTTCCAGCGCCGGCTGAGCGACCCGAGCGCCAACCTCAACAACTTCGTGCGCGGCGGCTGGCGCACGCGCGACTCGCGCGACAAGAGCCGCTCGGAGAACGAGGGGCTGGACTCGCTGGGCAGCGGCGTGGCCGAGGTGGAGGCCGGGGACCTGCGCGACGGTATGTACTGCCACAGCACCACGAGACGACTTTCACCAGGAAAATCGCCCTTACTACTACGAAATAAAGGCGCGGCAAACACATCTCCACTCACACTATGTTATTTATTCTTGAGGAACCTTAGTCTAATAGGTATGTAATGGTTTAGCTTTAGGTTAGTCTAGTAAAAAATAAGTTAAAATCGTATTGGTCAGGTAGGTAGGTAGGACTTCATTTGTATCCAACCACAGATATTATTTCTAGTATTTTTTTTGTAAGTTAGACCACCAATGTGGGTCAGTTGTTGTTCATTGATGGTCTTACCTACATACCGACATGGGCGTATGATTGACTGTGCACACTAATACACGGGCCCGTTACAATGTTGATGAAGCTTTTAATTCTATATGAAACATCAAAGGCTACGAGAGCTTTGAAATGTTCAAGTGGAACCGGTCACACCATCTAACGCTAACGGTCGATTCAAGAGACAACTACAAGAAGTTTACTATAGTTCATCTGAATTCGGTGGAGAGATACTGTTAAAGCACTATAATAAAGCCTGTATTTTTACTGGAGTTCGATTCACTGCTTTGTTTTTTAATCATCAATGGTATAATATGCGAACCTTTATTCGTGTGACCACTGCCTACTCTTGCTGTTAGGATAGTGTTACATATCTCGTTAATTATTCACGCGTCCGCAGCATACGACCGTAGCGAACCAGCGCGTACTCTGAATACATACGTTCAATTGGAATTCTGTCGATGTCAATGAGGGCCTTTAATGGAATTGATTGTATAAATTAATCCGACATTGAATTGCGTCGTAAGTTCTCGGTCAATGATTTGTCCACTTGATCCATATTGAGTCCATGATAATAAGTAACTTGCACTCTCACACTTATATTATTTTGTTATTTCAATGTACTTTTCAGTGATGCACGAAACATGAATGTTCATTGTGAATGTTTTCAAAACTGCTTGATTGTGTGTTTGTTGAACTGCTGTCGTTAGTTGTGGTCGCTCCATACGTCATAGCATGGCTATAGTCGCTTGTGGCATGTGGCGGTGCGGGGCGGGTCGCGTAGTGTCGCTCGGGGAGCAGTAGTCGCGAAGAGGGACGCGTAGTGTGACGTCACGCGGGTAGCACGCGTAGGGCGTCGTGCACGTCACACGGGTCACTCGACATGTTTGGTGGCGTTTTTAATTACGGACATCGACCGCTTTGTATTTCATATGAGGTGCGGATACACCCTCGTATGAAGTACCTATGATCGATGACGTCGTTAAACTCGACGCAAAACATACGTGTAGATCCGGTGAGGTGCGCGAAGGTAGTGATGCGGGTGTGTTGTGTGTAGGTAGAGGGCGCGGGGGGCGCGGGGTGGGGCGGGGACGGCGCGCCAGCCACGCGGCGGCCACGCGCAGGCCGCGCGCCAGCCAGGCCGCACCCGGGGCGGCGGGCCCGGCCGCGCCCGGGGCGGAGGGTCAGGCCGCGCCCGGTGCGGCGGGCCTGGCCAGCGCGCGCTCGCCGTGCGACCCCGACGGCGCCACCATGCGCGCCGTGTGCCCGCGCGCGGCCTCGGACGTGTCCAGCCCGGCGTGCCTGGCCACGGTGTGCCCGCGCGCGGCCTCAGACGTGTCCAGCCCGGCATGCCTGGCCACGGTGTGCCCGCGCGCGGCATCGGACGTGTCCAGCCCGGCGTGCCTGGCCACGGTGTGCCCGCGCCACAGTCCCGCGCCGCGCGCGCAGGCCGGCGCGCCGGGGTGGCAGCCGCCGCGCCGCACCACGCCAGACGGCACCTCCGTGTACTACTGGTGCGACGTGCCGCGCAAGGACCTCTCCGGTACTCCGCGCACACCTACACACTCACACTACTTCCCTCCCCTACGACTATGCCGATTGGAATAAAACTAAATTCTGCTATAGTATGCTAGGGACCTCTGCATCCATCGTTTGATATGAGAGCGGCCGCCGCTCGACATGCCCGCCGTGTGTCCCACGACAGTGTCCTACCGGTGCGGCTCCGCGTGCCTCGCCTAGCTTGCGATACCACTACCTCAGGTCACCACATCGCCACTACACCCGCAGATCCGTCCACACGACTTGACGCGATCTTCATCTTGAATGCTCATACTCGCCTCACATAATTTACAGGCCATGTCCCGCAAAATTTTATCTTTTTTGTTAAACTTACTTCGAAATTATTAACGCACCTTACTTTCTTAGAAATTAGTTTAACAACATCACATCACAGTATCACCAATTGATTCTTAATGAAACATTTTAGACAACGGTATCGAATGTGTTGACGTCCGTGATGATGTACCTAAGTTTGTCTGTTTGTGCGCGCACAGAGCTGGACGACGGCGCGTACAACCCGCTGTGGGCGATGCGTGGCTTCACGCAGACGTTCCACCTGTGGAAGGAGGGCAAGCGCCAGCAGTCCACGCCGATCAACGCGTACCTCACCTACGTCACGCTGCCCTGGTGGACCATCGCCAAAGGTCAGCATGTTACATCTGTTGCTATCGACTCTCACTA
The DNA here is from genome assembly GCA_949629185.1 of Apamea crenata. Taxonomy (NCBI): domain Eukaryota; kingdom Metazoa; phylum Arthropoda; class Insecta; order Lepidoptera; family Noctuidae; genus Apamea; species Apamea crenata. The sequence continues at coordinate 19,586,424 of OX451359.1, read as the reverse complement.
GAACAAGCCACCGACTGGCAAATCATCGTCACTCTAAATACTTGTATGGCCTCTTACCTGCTATCCCAAACATTCTCTTCTTCGACGGCGATATAACCTTATTATTGAAACCTCACAGTGCAAGAAGGCCAGGGATCCCTTCTGATGTTTATTCCATAAACGCTGTAGCAAAAATAAAAGACAGCTTCTTTGGCAACTAAGAGCAAAACCTAATAATAATAAACTCCAGCAAAATAGCGAACGCATTTAATGATCACTTTGTGGATCAAGCAGAATTACTTTCGAAGGCCTCAAATTCTGCATGCTGTGAGACTCCGAATACATGTTGCGAATCAATGTTCTTGGCCCCGACTACACCCGATGAAGTGTATCGAATAATACAGAATTTAAAAAAATTAAGTTAGTGTAGGATATGACGATATCTTAACAAAAGTATTAAAATTTGTTTCCGATGTTATATCTGGCCCCATTTGCCACATCATTAACGTTAGTATCTCCTCTGGAATTTATCGTGATAAACTCAAACCAACAATAATTAAGCCCTTATTTAAGAAACATGACAAAACTGATATTAATAACTACAGACTCATTGCCCTGATACCAGTAATATCAAAAATATTCGAGAAAGCTATTTATCACCGTATAGATTCCTTTTTCACGAATCACAACCTCTTAGTAAAGGAACAGAAGGGTTTCAGAAAAAATAAATCCATAAATATGGCAATCTATGATTTCCTTAATATTATAATGACAGATATCGATAAAAGAATTCCTATTAGTGCTGCATTTATGGACATGACAAAAGCTTTCGATTTAGTTGATCGTAATACTCTACTACGGAAACTTAATGCGTATGGAATAAGGGGCATAGCACTTCCCTTATACAATCTTATCTGGACAGTGGAACAAAGTGTACGGAAATTAAACGAATTTCTATAAAAGCAAAAAGGAACTTAAATATGTATCTGGTAAAAACGTGACATAACTTTTGGCGCACCACAGGGCAGCGTGTTGGGCCCGCCATTATTTTTGGTTTACATAAATGACTTTCCAAAACACGTCACTTTTCCTATGGTTCTCTTTGCTGATGACAGTACGATAATTATTAGACAAAATAAAAAAAGAAACTATGAATGTGACATCAAAGACTCATTGCAACAATCAATTAATTGGCTTGATCATAATAATTTAAAATTAAATATAAGTAAAACTAAAATTATGCAGTTTAGACAAAGATTAACTACTCCTGACATAAATATATTATTTGACGATAACAGAATTGAAGAAGTAGAGCATATAAAATTTCTAGGCTTGACTATTGACTCTAAACTGACTTGGAAAGAACATGCATCAATCCTTATAAAAAAATTAAGTCGCTTTTCCTTTGCTTTATACAAGTTTAAGAAAATAGTTAATCAGGCAGCTGCGATAGCTGCATATTATGGCTATGTGGATTCCACATTACGCTACGGAGTAATTTTTTGGGCGAAACCTGCGAGAAAAATAACATTTTTACAGCACGAGGTGCATTACATCGATGTGTAATTTAAAACCAACGGATAGTCGTAAACCTTATTTTAAATCCCTTAGAATATTGACATTGCTTTGCCTTTATGTATATGAGACTGCATTGTTCGTCAAGAAAAACAGTAAATTGTTTAAAAAAGCTTCAGAGGAATGTTATAGATCAACAAGACCAGAATATCGACACGAATTATGTCTAAGAGCTTCAAAGACGGCGCTTATGCACAAAAGCATTCTCTGCATGGTTCCAAAAATATATAATAAAATCGCTATCAAAGATTTGAATTTGACTCAATTTCAACGGATATTTAATTATTTTTAATTGAAAAATGCTACTATACCATTGACGAATTCCTTCTTGACAAAATGTAATAAACTGACAATTATAATATATTTATGCTTAACACTTTGACAATTTATTGATTGTATTTCTAATGTTTGTAATAATAATTAATTGTATTTTAATTTGTATTGTAATCTAAATTTTGATATTTTTGTTTTGTATACCATATCAATTTTAAATTCTTATATTATTTATTTATTTATCCATTTATTTCAGGCATCAAGGCCCATATAAAACACATACAATAAAATATTAATAATAACTTATAAATACTATAAATACATACAACATTATAATTACACTAAAAACTAACTAACGCACACGAAGTGTCTGCGTTGTGTTTCTCTGACTGGTGTCATGTAGCCGGCCACGAAATCGGCGGTACACAACACTTTTCGGCCAGAAGTCTTCCTTGAGGTACTTCTCGAGATGATGTGTCACTACGAACGACTTGAAATTCGTGTTGTGACGCGACTCCAACTTCTCGACCCTCAAAGTCCAGTTGGACTTCACACGCATGTACTCCACGATCTCCTCAACCTTCGTGGAGTGGTGCAGTCTGGACACGTACAGTTGCGTCATATTGTTAAAGAGTGTATGCCCAATGTGTAGCTTTTTGAGTTTCCTTAAATTAACTGTAAGACCTGCTGTATCACCAAAAAGCACACGAATAAATACTTTGACTTTTGACTTTGGTAAACTTCGCTAATCAACATGTGATATCATTCCAGACATCCTGGACCACCGCGAGGAGCCGGTGCTGACGTTCTGAGCCGACTGACGACCATGTTTTGTACTCGTATACTGTAACGTAGACGCACGCCCTCACGGACCGACTGCCGCATGTACGAGACCGCGAACTAACGCACAAGCAACCGAACCCTGCCAACTGTAATGTTATTCAATTTATTTATAAGTCAGATTGTACCTACTGTATAGTAGACCTCGTTATTGCTTTACCAGTATTGACAACAGTTGCCAGTAAATTGAAACTTCAGTAAGGTTGAAACTATCTAACTGTGACATTGCTCCTGAAAGCAAAATTAACCATATTTTTCTGACGTGCAAATAATATTCAACCGGTAGTTGGTAAACCGGTTACGAGGTACACTACACATTAAGTACTATACTCGGGTCAAAACTCGCTACACGGGCTGTCAAAAAAGTAACTGACGCGTCCATCGTACGGCTTTTGATGAATGGCCCTAAGTTATCAAACTAAAACAGCGTTGTGCACTTCTCTGTGTCTGACCAGTAAAAGCGAATTTCACCAATGAAACTATTGAAGTTTTTTTTTACTATTATTAAACTAAATGCGATTAGCACATCTATTAACTGCGTTCAAAGCGGCCAGTGTCATCATCGTTGTGGAATATTGACACTGAGCTTTTGATCAGTTTCATTGGTGTAATTCGCCCTAAACCGCTTCCACTTTTTTTGTCGATTCGTGAACCGAGTTTTAGGCCCAACTATAGCCTCCAATATTAAGAATTTCTCAGCCAATTCATCAATTGTGGCTGACTAGGGCTTCCACAATACAACCGTGAATGAACTGCACTGCTGTCGGAACTATATTAATACATTACCAAAACTGCCAAGTTGAGTGTATACTGTAATATATTGTGTGTGACGTGAGGGTGTGACCATTGCCTTATAATCGCGGCGTGTCATTATGAATATTTCGGTGTCGTGTGTCGTGATCATCTCATACTAACGTAGGCTTGCGCTCTTCACCTGTGATCATTTAAGTTACAACGATTTATAATTTTATCAACTAATTACGAGTATAATAATTAGTGAAGATTATCGAGTTCTAAATAAACCGAAAAATGTATAATCTACCTATATTTTACATTTATTTTAAAATGTTGATTAAAACGATCGTCAAGATTTAATCGGTTAATAATGACAGGTAGAACGGCCACGAGTAGTCTTATGTATATTTAATTTAATGACCACCAAAGTAACGTTTACGTTTTAAATATTTGCGTATAAAATTAATTAGTGATGCCACGCTCTGCTCATGAAGGAACCTTGTGTATGTTATACTGAGCTGTTATTTGAGCAGGATATTGGTTTTAGCATCGTTTACATGCCGGTCGTGGTAGAAAACGTATAAAATACATAAATGTAGCGTCATTTGTAGAGTTTGACACGTTTATCGTAAATCTATCGAGTTTATGTCCGTCGTTTACTGAACAATGTGTACTCTATTTTATCTGCGAATATAGATATTAAGCACATACTGAACAGCTAAATCGATCTGAGACCACAAACGATGATTGGCCATGTTGTATTTTATTTATATGATCTTATCAGGAATTTAAAAAACAAAGACAGAGTCATGCGCATTCCATCTCCGCAACAGACACTCAAATCGGGCCCTTAACATCACGTGGCGAGGCACTAAGGTTGAACATTGCTCAAACCCGAAATACCTAGGAGTAACGTTAGATAGGGCTGTAACGTATAAGTTACACTTCTACAAAACCAAGCAGAAGGTCGGGACAAATAATCTTTTACTTCGCCTAATTTCCACTAACTTGGGAGCAGCACCCGATGTCCTTCGCACAACTGGCATGTACTTGTGCTTCTCTGCTGGCGAATTTGCGGGTCCAGTGTGGTTCGCTCACGCCAAGTAGGTGGACACTACCCTGAATGAGACGTGTCGGATCATATCGGGCTGCTTGAAACCGACTCCACTCAATAAGCTCTACCCGCTTGCAGGAATTGCACCACCTGTCGTACGAAGGGATGTCGCATGCGCGCTGGAAAAAAAGAACCAGGAATCCGATTCCCGACATCCCCTCTACGATTACACAACCCCGGATAGGCTTATAAGTCGTAAGAGCTTCTTACGCTCCACGCAGGCCATCCAGGACAAACCACCCAATGAGAGAAGCAAATTGTGGGAAGAAAAGCATCCACCACCTTCCGACTTCGTTAAACCCCAGGAACATTTGCCTCTCGGCTGTGGTCTGCAGTGTCCTATTTGGAAAGTTCTGAACCGATTGCGTGCCCAAGTAGGGCGCTACAGATACAACTTGTCGAAATGGGGCATTACTGACCCATCCAACACCCAGTGCGAGTGCGGTGCCTCTAATCAGACCATGCCCCACTTGCTGGGTGCCCTAAGTGGCCGTTCACCTGCACCTTGGATGATTTAATGAATGTCACTGATGCCGCAATTAACGTCGCCACGTACTGGGCTCAAACAATATAAAATATCGAAGAAGAGTACCATCGACACAAAAAGAGGAAGAAGAACAGGAATTTGTCAGTAGGAACCCGGAGTCTGGATTTGTGACTGGAGGCAATAGACCAATTGTACCCTCTATTACATGGCACTTACACATACCTTGCAAAATCTAGGTGTACAGGTGTATGTAAGTACACCTCAGCGTAACCCTTCGGGGAATACAGGCGTGTTGTTTTTATTTGATGAACTTATCTGATCACATACAAATCATCTCATTCGCAAACATCAGTTTTATGAACTTATCTGATCACATACAAATCATCTCAGTCGCGAACATCAGTTTTATGAACTTATCTGATCACATAAAAATCATCTCATTCGCAAACATCAATTTTATGAACTTATCTGATCACATACAAATCATCTCATTCGCAAACATCAGTTTTATGAACTTATCTGATCACATACAAATCATCTTATTCGCAAACATCGGTTTTATGAACTTATCTGATCACATACAAATCATCTCATTCGCAAACATCAGTTTTATGAACTTATCTGACCACATACAAATCATCTCATTCGCAAACATTAGTTTTCGTTGTCAACTGTTTTACATTGCTTAAACAACGATATCCTGAGCGACCGTCGTGCTAACGTCAGTTCGCAATACATATCACACCGTTTGGCTTAGCTAAGAACACTGTTCCTATTATTAAATTAGCATTTACGGGAATACTTGAACGTTTTTTGAATATTGTTTGTAGTTAAGTCTTATGACCTATACACACACGGTACTTTGATGACATACGTATCTTATTGTGATTTATCAGTGTGCGTAGGCCTAATACGAGATGTTTATAAGGTGAGTGATTCAAACTACAAATTAGTATGTTTTGTGTTGTGTTTGCTCGAAATGAGTCTAAACAATAGTTGCGTTGAGTAACATTTCAGATAGGTAGGCCAACAAATTGTCTCATACTGAATATAATTCCTTTTATTATAAGTTATATGATTGTACGGTCAGCAACGAACTCTTACAAGTTTTACCTATCATCGGAATCGACAAGTCATAGCCTGACTGTAACAGGATTTTTTAAATTCAGATATTCAATAAAATCTTGTGATAATTAAATCTGAAGCGTTCGTTACTGACTGTGCATCTATTGGTACTAAAGTGACTATTATTATATTTGTTCTTTATTAATAGGGCTTATTCGACGAGACAGGATTGTCCTATATCTACAAATAGATAGACCAGAAAGATAAAATATTGATCTCTGACTTACAATAATACCATTGTATGTCCGTGGCCGTGTATTGTAATGAATTTCCGTCTAAAATGGTTTAGATTTTAATTTAAAAGTATGTGAAGTGAAATGATTATTATTTGTTAATGATCAAGTAATTTATTTGATTACATTGGACATTTTTTGTCAACTGTAACAATAAGGGCTTCATGAAAGCCGAAGAAAATACTCTAGTCATCATTTTATTTGCTAGTCATCACTTAGGATTATAATTTATTTATAATTACGCTTCAGCCACATAGTTAAATAATTTTAATCATGTTGAAGCAATTTTAACAAATCTGTTTTATTTTTAAAGCTTTAGTAATCAAAATTTTATAATTATATTATGCACATCTTCAGACGTAGACGACGTCAGTTTGATTTAACTAAACCATATAAATGAAAGAAAAATTGCATTATTTTTATAGTAGCTAAGATATATTACCATGTTTATCGAATTAGTTGAACATATTTTTATATCAAGCATCACATACCGACGAGTGAATAGTTTCCCTTAATTGATTAATCTACTTTTGTAAGTAATAATAACTGGATTTGAAACAAATGTCAGATGATAAACTTTTAACCTATGAGCATGTTATATACAAAGTTGTGTTAGTGTGAAATATCATATTTTTGTATTCAAAGTTATAACTCATTATAACATTATGTCTTAAGCCTTAATTAGTGAGAAGTATCATCATCCCAACTACAATGGAGGGTCGTGTACGGGGCTGGCTGCAGTAATAACATCGTTCTGTTTCCCTAGACTTAAACGGTGTAAAATTAATAGTTTAGATCTTAAAGCATCATCTTGTTCCCAGTCTCGTACACGAACATTATTGTGGAACCATAATATTATATTTATCAGATATGTTTTGAACGAGTCTAGTCGATATACTTAAAACGTGCATACTTTAATATTTGTATAATATGACTGAATTAAATAATTGCAACAGCAGTGTTTTGTTTCGCTCTCTCCCTTCATTCCCGCGGCACGTGTGGTCGAGTGCGTCTGCGCAGTTTGCAGCATCCTAATTGCAACACACGATCAATTTGAAAATTCTTTTTTTTTTTTTTTTCAATTTTTTTTTTGTCTATTTTAGTGTATTGTATACCTACATAATATTTGCACCAACGACGGTCCCATTTTGTGTCCAGGGAAATCGCTGTCCATACTGAGGTTGCCTGGAAGAGATCGCAGTAATGCGATAAGGTCGCCCATTGTATATTTTGTAGTGTATCATGTGTTTTTTGCTATGTATTTTTGTGGTGTACAATAAAGTATATATATAAATATAAATAAATAAATTTGGAATAGGTTTCATTTTGACAGTTCAACAAAATTTATTGCGTTATTTACGTGTTGAGCAGACAAATTTTACGAACTTATGAAGCAATGGATTGGCAATTTGCTTCAAAATGATTCAGATTCCGATTCATCGTGTGTTACGCAATTAGGGTACTGATCTGGGTTAGTGGCGGCGAAGCTGTAATCTTAATGGGGTCATGAGGTTTAAAATGTTAGAAGTCATTTTACAAACTAAACTTGGCGGATGAAATAGTGTTCCAAATATTATTGGAAGTGCAACAGATTGTTATTGTTTACAGATACTACACCGATGGCCACGTTGCACGATTAGTTCTTATACCATGCCGTTCATTATTCAGTTATAGTTTCCTAACTACGACACTGCATAAGCAGACAGCGATCTGCGCTTACGGCAGTTGACGGACGGAGTCTGACACCAAATCATTATAATCACAGGCTTAAAAAGGTGGACGTTACAGAAGAATCTACATTGTGACTGCTATCTAATATTTGTAGGCAAAGTAACGGGAGACCTATGACCGTTATGAATATTAGGTATCCCGATATATGTCCTGATATATATTATTGTTATAGAGTCACGCTGCAAGCTATCTAAACAAAGAGGATTTAATTACCTGCACATGACCAGATCAAGTACTCCCAAGATGAAGATGATCAGATCGAAATCGCACGCCAGTGAGGAGGTGCAAGCAATACCAATCTCATTCTCGAGAGGGTGTCCACTTCCTGCACTGTCGATGAAAATGTGCTCAATACATCAAGTAATGTTACCTGCAACAAAAGAAATAAATATTTTTACTGTAAATAAATCGAAAGCAACATTCTGAAGACTGCTGGTGTGAAAGCGAAATGTTTGAATCCTTGTTTACGGGTAATAACAATACATGTTATCGGCTAGCAAGTGAGCTAATACTTATCTGGAGACGAGAAATACGCGAAACCACAATCTGACCTATGTGCGAGTAGTATGTGTCAATTTAACATGAAGTTCTGCTCACCCTATATCTACCTACATACCTACATATAGGTACTTACATATGTAAGTAAAGTTACATTATTTGAAGACTAAACGAAACTGGGATTCGTATTACATCTAGAGTGCATTAGCTATAACAGTAACTTGTACTGTTTATCTCATCAAGTTTAGTATCCTCTGTGGTAATTTCATCACAGGATTGTGTCATTCCATCTATAGGATGCCAAAGTAAGACTTGTAAAAACAACTCCCTGATCTGATGATCGCTAACTACTTTCTTAAGACATTACGTCCCATATTTTAAGATGGTTATAAAACGTTGCGAGTAATCACGGTAGGTACCGACATCCGCAGCCTTGGTTCACCGACCCTCCGAAAAGTACCATCCTAATTTACTAAGGACCTCGTCGTAGCGGAGGAAGTGTTCAATTAATTATGTAAGACAATAATAGGGTGTGCGTAATCTGAGTGCTGCAAGCGCGGAGTGGGCGCGAAGGTATGCGCACGCGCGGGTAATGAGTGCGGCCGGAAGACGTCACTTGTCGCGCGGAGATGCCGCCGCTGTCCGCGCCTCACCGCACAGAGGTAACTGCACCGCAGTACTGAGACACTCCGCACTTCCTACATCACTCGCCCACTGCACACACACATACCGAACTTCGTCTCAACAGGTCCAACGGTTAGTAGACCCAGGCCTCTCGACCGCCACAGTAATACGTCTAAATGAGGGTGACGTATGAGCGCGCACCAGGCGAAGAATGTGGGTAGTTTAGCGTAGGTAATCAGTGATTGCAGGCACTCCCACTGGACCAGGGACCAGGTGCCACATACCTATCTATGGTCAGGCGCCTGTGCCTACGGCGCGCAAATTGTGACTGGAGCCCTTCTTACAAGAACAGTGCTAAGTGTGATGTAAGGACGATTGTACCACCGCGCAGGAAGAGACAGTTCATTTGAAAGGCGGAAAGTGAGACGAGGCGCGATATCCGGTTGAAGATCTTGTTGGGCCGAAAGGTAAGTAAACTTTATTTCTTCTTCCTGCCTTGGACTCAGTTTAATAGGATATTTAGATAGATACCTATCTCCATTACAAGATGCGAATGACATGTCAAGTTATTCTCAAATGGGACATGCATGTCATCATTATGATAATAATGGGTCTAGTAACTTGGTAGGTAAGTCTTGTAAAAACAGAAGCTATGAGGTACGGGTAACTACTAGGCGACTTTGACCGATGTTGAGGCAGGACGGATCGACGAGGCGTGCGCGTGCCCGCTAGACTACCTACTAGGACCATCCTAAACCAACAGTCGGCTATAGATAACCATTTTGTAGCTTATTTTCTCGATTGGCGACATCGGTGATGCAAAGTTGAGCAGCTCGTAAACTGATAGCGGAACTAGAGCATGATGATATTTATAACTGACCGATTTAACTGTAGTCTGCAGGAATATCGGTCAGTTATTATCGCGCACTTATCATCTTAAGGGCTTTTCCACGTATTTGCAAATAGCTTCTGCCTGCGACTTCGTTCCCCCGCCCCACCCCGTCGAATCGCATCGCCTACCCGCGCTATTAGTTCGTTTTCGTATTTGCAACTAGCTTCTGCCTGCGACTTCGTTCCCCCGCCCCACCGCGTCGCATCGCATCGCCTGCCCGCACTATTAGTTCGTTTTCGTATTTGCAACTAGCTTCTGCCTGTGACTTCGTTCCCCCGCCCCACCGCGTTGCATCACGTCGTCTGCCCGCGCTATTAGTTCGTTTTGGCCCAGCGATCTTTCTGACTTTTTTTTATTCTACGCGGTTCTTAATGGTCCTGCCATGATGTCAAGTAGCATATAGCTTTCCTCTAGAATTGGGCTATCAAATCAGACTGGTAGTTCCAGAGATTAGCGCGTTCAAACAAACAAACTCTTCTGTTTTATTATTTCTTAGTAGGTATAGATATCTCAGCACTTTTTATTCGACTTCATACTTACCTGTGCCTACCTAACTATTCCTTAGATATGAAATATGAATACTCGTGTAACATTTATCTACACACCTACCTACCTAATGTTGGTAAATCACATGGATAACGAGAAAAGATCATGATCTAAGTACCTAAAGGTACCCCGAATGATCTTCTATGTCAAGTAAAACCACGACCTACACGCTGGCTTACCTACACACAAAATGGCTGCTACTTGCGACTTTAAGGAGGATATGATGCGGCTTCGGGCTTCCTGTAAGAATGAAGACAAAGCAATTTTATAATTTTAATGAAAAATGAGTGTTTCGTAAACAATATGTACGCGTTAAATATGGCATGATTTGAGGCGAGGGGTCGGAGATGTGACCCTTTATCTGCGGCGCAGGCGGCGCGCGATACCACCGCACTCTGCTGCCGACGCACGCGCCAGCTGGTGAGCTCACCGTTCCTTAGCTAACGGAATATTCTAGTAACAAATATTTGAGTTCCAATAGTACAAACATGTGCCATGTTACGTGTCTCTACTTCAGTAACCTGCGTTATTGGAAAAGTATTTCACTTCAACAGCGAAAAGCTTCTTTTCATAGGTTCACTTTGTTTGATACCTAACTTTCTTAAGTACCTAAAATGTGTGTGTTCTTCAGTAGGGTAAGATGTGGCGGTTTTGTGTGGTGTTACTGGTGGCTGCGCAGGCGCAGGCCTGCGAGCTGGCTCCAGGCGGGGGCGCGGGGCCCAAGGCGCCCGGAGACAACTTCTACCGGCTCATCGTCAACGGGGAAATAGAGCGGTATGCGCCCGGGGAGAGATATGTCGGTCAGTAAACCTTTAAACCTCCTTTGATTATTATTATACTGGTACTTAACCAAAATAAGGAAGTAATGATATAATACTCGTACATTATCCTTGAGTACAATACGCCAAAAGTCTTTATCATTCCTAAAAAAATAAAATAAAACATATTCCGCATGAGTTTATCTCTTTCACATTTCCGCAAATTATTGAAACAGCGAGGTCAAAACGAGCAATCAGTATTATCTTGAGAGTTGTAGGGCACAAAGTAATATGCACGATTGATAGTTGACTATATTTCCAGATATCTTAGTAAACAATTCTCGCATGCTCGGTGAATCTGCAGATCATGATATTTTTTTTGTACAAAAACATTCATGTAGCGAGGACAGTGGCGATCCACCGTACCTACTCACTGTTGATTTTGCGAAGCGCATGCAATGTGATATCACATGACACTGTATGGACTCCTACTCGTAGCTATATATCATAGTAGTCACATATGCCTACATAATTTTATGAGATGTGATAATTGACTGATTTTTATATTGAAATACTCGGAAAATCTTATCACTTATGTGCCTTCTGTACACATAGGTCAGTAAACTGTACATTATGAATGATGTTTGCAGTACGCTGAAGCTTTTATTTGGAGCAGATTTCAAGTGCCACGTCGAGCACCACCTCGAGTAATAGAAACAGAGAACTCTTTGAATTCCACCAACATATTCGTTTGTCTTTGAAAAACGTTGATGCTGTAAATGTAATCAAGTTTATTTTGTTTTAATTGAAACCAACTTAGTTTATGCTTTGTAAAGCCAATCTGCTCCCAGCTATCACAAAGAGAAAAAAACGAACAGTTCCTTACAAAGACGCGATATTTGCACAAAGATTCAAACAATCATCTTCTTGCAGTGACACTCGTCGGTTCGCGCACCCACGACGTGGTGCAGCAGTTCACCAGGTTCCAGATGAAGCTGGACCCGCTGGACCCGGCCGCCCCGCGCGTGCCCAGCAAGCAGGGCCAGTTCCAGCTGTTCGCCGACACACTCACCAAGTTCGACGAGGAGTGCACCAACTCCGTCATCGAGTCCGATGACCTGCCCAAGACTGAGATACAGGTCATGTGGAAGGCTCCTCCGACTGGCTCTGGATGTGTGCTACTCAAGTAAGTAATACTTCGAACATACGGCATAGCACGCTTTTATTAAAACCTCTGATTTATACATTTTATAGGTGATTTTATACATGATTCAAAATCAAAATCAAAAGTCATTTATTCAAATTAGGCTGAGAATCAGCACTTTTTGAACGTCAAAATTACAAAAGACAGTCCCCCAAAAACGCCCGCCCTTCACCACTTCCTAGTGCTATTGCTGGGAAGAAGAAGTGGCGCAACAAACTCCCCAGCAGCACAGCTGTCTGTTCAATTTAAAAAAAAATACTTGAATGTATACAATACTAGGTACTTATGTTCGGTAATTAACATTACAAAACCAGAACATAAAATTTAATTATTTGCCATAATATGTCAGCTAGCCACGCCAATATACCAACAAATATAATAAAAACTATACGTACTCAAGCTAAAACATAATTAATTAAAATGTAAATAAAAAAACTTACTACCCAAATAAAAGCCTCCAGGCATAAAGGGCGTGACAGCTTACACATTTATGCATTGCTGGGTTCTGCAGTAAGCTAATTCTGGAGAAGGAACATAAACATTGTCTTGCGTTAAACTAGGGTGACCAACTATTCTTATCGTCTAAGTAGTCGTTGATAGAATAGTATGCCTTTGAACAAAGGTTGGATTTTAGTTGAGCTTTAAACGCATTAAAAGGCAAGTCTAGAAAAGAAGAGGGTATCTTGTTATAAAAGGTTATACCAAGCCCAACAAATGAGTTATGAACCTTATGAAGCCGGTGAAAGGGGGCACGTAGTTTGTCCTTATTTCTAGTGTTAACACTGTGAATATCACTATTTTTAGTGTACAAGTGTAAATTTTGCCTAATATATAAAATGTTGGCAAGGATGAATTGTGATGCAACCGTGAGAATACCAATATCTTTAAAGAAATCTCTTAGAGAAACTCTGGCACCTAGCTGGTAAATTGCTCGAACAGCTCGCTTTTGAAGGACAAATATATTTTGTATATCAGCGGCTTTGCCCCACAGCAGAATACCGTAGGTAGGACATAACGCTGTGAAAATAACTAAAATAGACTAAACGAGCTGTATCAACGTCAGTATATTGTCTTACTTTCCTGACGGCGTAGGCAGCCGAGCTGAGCCTTCCTGCTAGACTTGATATATGAGGTCCCCACTGAAGTTTGGCATCTACTGTTAGTCCTAGAAAAATTGCCGAGCCTACAGTTTCAAGCACCTCTTTATCTAAGACGATGTTGGGTCCTAGGTTTCTAACATTCGGTAAGGCGAACTTTACACATTTGGTTTTCTTGGCATTGAGAACTAAGTTATTTGACGTAAACCAATCTGTAACTATTGAGAGTGCACTGTTTACGTCGTCAAAATCTTGTCTATTCCTGTCTACTTTAAAAATAAGAGAGGTATCATCTGCAAACAGTACAACATCACAGATGCCCGTCAAATGGAATGGTAAATCATTAATGTAAACTAAGAACAAGAATGGACCCAGTATTGAGCCTTGCGGAACACCTAACTGAACTGGTAGCCCGGATGATTTCACACCATTAACATCTACACATTGGACCCTATTATGTAAATACGAAATAATTACGTTGAGAGCTTCGTTTTGGACACCGTAATGACGTAATTTACGCAAAAGCGTGTCATGGTGCACGCAATCAAAGGCTTTGGAGAGATCACAGAAAACTCCAATAGCATTCTGTGATTTCTCCCATGCGTCAAATATGTGTCTCAACAGAGCAACACCCGCATCTGTAGTTGAACGACCTTTTGTAAAGCCATATTGCTCATTATGGAGGAGGCTATTTAAATTAAAATGTCTTAGCAGCTGCTTGAGTATTAACTTTTCAAATATTTTGCTAAATGCAGGTAAGATAGAAATAGGCCTGAAATTGCCAATTGCCAACGATTGATGAGATTTATTTGTTTTGAGACCTTAACTTGTGGTTCGTAGGGCGATGGTGTACGAAAACGAGAGTAGATGGTTTGCGGAAGACGGCCAGCTGACCAAGCGCGTGTGCGAGGACACCTCCCTGCAGACCAGCGATTGCTGCGCCTGCGACGATGCCAAATACAAGGTTACATTTTGATATGACCTAGCAGTGTAACCGGCTCCAATTATTTCCTGTTATTAAAATTCCTATCTCAGCTCATCAGATGGGTGTTTCTTAAAGCTGACCAAAAGTATGTAGTGGCTCTCGAACTTTGTAACCTACATTACAACTTTGTATTTTATTACTAGATGGTGTTCGAAGGTCTGTGGTCTCCACAAACGCATCCGAAAGACTTCCCCGTTCAAGCTATGTGGCTGACGCACTTCTCTGACGTCATCGGAGCCACGCATCCTAAGAACTTCAAGTTCTGGGGAGAAGGAGAGATCGCTACTGACGGATTCAGGTGACTGCATACCTTTTTTTTATGGGTGGGAAATCATCATAGTATATGACTTCTCCCGCTCTGGGCGGAGCAGGAGGGCTTTTAATGACTAAAACCCACCCGTGTTTCTTCAGTTGCCTGTGCCAGGGGCCACATTAACTCTTTCGAACAACCCGCGGCCCCGGCAGCCATCGGCCCTAGCGGACCCCGTCAGTTCGTGCTGACATCTCTTTGAGGCGCGCGTGGAACACAACGCGCCGTCGACCCGGGCCTGCACCCCAATTGCGTAACACACAATCAATCGGAATCTGAATCATTTTGAAGCAAATTGCTAATCCATTGCTTCATAAGTTCGAAAAATTTGTCTGCTCAACACGTAAATAACGCAATGAACGTTGTTGAACTGTCAAAATGAAACCGATTCCGATTGATCGTGTGTTACGCGATTAGGGTGCTGTTCCTTACCGGGCGGCGAGCTGCCCATTGCTCGCCGCCCGCAAGCCCGCGCCTACGGTGGCCGGGAGTCGGCTGTTGACTCCCGTCCAGGGCGTCTCCTGGGGCGACTAGGAGCGTGAGGGCGCAGTGATTGCCTCTCCCTCACGCGCTCCGCCTCCTCCTTTGCGAGCATTACTGCTTTGCAGAAGGAGGTGACGGCTTCCCATGCACTCTCGCTCCGTACCATGGCCTGGACCAGGGCCGGACGCGAGAGATCGCCGCCACTAGGACGCGGCGGTGCTCCGCCCAGGCCGGGCAGACCTCCACCTTATGCTCCACCGTGTCCTCTGGGCGATCCACATAGTGGTGACACCCTAGCGTATCCTCCCGCCGTAGGTGACTGCATACCTTGAATGGTTATTTGTCTGCAGGTTTTGTAGGGGTGTGTTCAGCCTTCATTAGTAGGTACACCCAACATAAAAGTAAGTACGTCGAATTACCTAAACTGCGTTCGCAATTTATTTTAAATATTGTTTATGATTTTGAAAAAAATACTTCATTGCCTGGAGTGCACATAATATATAATTATGTATATTTATGCTGTCGGTGTGCTCATTATATAAAATGCTACAATTTTAATATTGAATTCTACCATAGTACTAGAGTACCTACTAGTATTAGTCAATCTGAAATACAATAAATATTGACATCTTAGCATCGACTGAGTACTAATTTGTGTCGCATTCTTCAGATCTCTAGCGGAATGGGGTTCCGTAGGGCTCCTGGAGCGAGAGCTCCGGCAGCAGGGCTCCAAGCTGCGCTCCATCGTGAAGGCGCAGGGGCTGTGGCACCCGCGCGTCAACGCCAACACCTCCGCCGCCTTCACCACGGACAGGAAGAGGCACTTCCTCTCACTCGCGTCTATGTTTGGTACATACCTGATCTGTTACATTCTGTAACTTTTCTTATAAGCCTATTTAAGCTAATTCACTTTCTTAAAATAAATTGCTTATTTATTTTGACACCCATACAAATATGAAACCGAAAACCTGTTTCATAGTGTATGCATAGGCAGATCTGCCAGACAAATAAAACTATTGAACAGCGTTGTCTGGAATTAGTTGCTAGATAATTTAACGGGAAGTTTCACTTGAAAGAGCTTGGGAGTCCCCTTTTACATGTTTTTGATACTAGCTTTGGCCCGCGACTTCTCCCTCGTGGAGGTCGAAAATTATCCCACGAGATCTTACTACCGGTATAAACCAGTGTCTTAAACCCGGTCAGGTATATCCGTGTGCCAAATTTCATCCAAATCCGTTGAGCCATTCAGGCGCGAAAAGGCAGACAAAGTTACTTTCGCATAGTTATATAAAAATATAATAAGGTTGAAAATGCCTGTGGCATTAAGTCCGCCTCTGTACATTCGTGTGCTTATATAAATAAATAATAAATAATATTAATAGTATGGGTACTAATATACAGGTCACAATTTACATTGTTGTAAGTTTCTCGTCTCGTTGTGGTTGCAGGTCCATCTCCGGACTGGGTGGTCGGCGTGGACGGCCTGAACCTGTGCCAGAAGGACTGCACGTGGGCCGAGCACAAGGTGGTGGACCTGTTCCCCTACGACGCCGGCACCGACAACGGCATCTCCTACATGGTGAGCATAAATGGTCAACACTTATTTATTGCACACTCAGGGAAATTTATTTTTGAACAAATTGACACCTTATGTCAATTTGTCGTGTTATAGCCATATTATATCATTTGTCAAGGAATGACAGCTGTAATTTGAGTTTACCAACAATTTTTTTGAGTTTAGTATATTTATCCTGTTAAAAGCATAGTAGATTTTTCCATAGATAACTTCCTATGTCCATGGTACAACCCAAAGTTGTTAACTTTTATTAATTTATTTACCATGTATATCCTGTTGACATTCTTATTTCAAATAAATTAATAGACCCTTCCCACCAGAGTCGCAGTTCAAACCACCTCTGATGACTTTTTGAAGCGATTATGTAACCTTGTTTTCGTTAGTTTCGTTACCTATTTCTGATATTTAATTGTAAAAATGCTATTGGTATTTCCAGTCACCAAACTCAGAAACCAATCCCCGCGAGAAGATGTACCGCATCACACCCATGTACCCGGAAGACCCTCGGGCTCCGTTCTACGCGCCTGGCACCACCGGGGTGCCGCCCATGGCGCGCCTGTACATCACCAGGGAGAAGCTCATCTCCAGGTCCTGCGACGAGGAGGTGCTGCTGCAGCAGGTGGTCGAGGAGGAGGAGAACACTCAGACTGTTACTAGACGTGAGAGCAGAGAATAATAAAAAAAGTTGTTAGCTAGTCTGACGAGGTTTGACGGATGTTTAGTATCCGTCAAACCTCGTCAGACTAGCTGAATTTTTTTTTTGTGCTCCATATTAAAAAAAAAAATCATAAAAATTATGAAAGCTTATTCAAATTAGTCTGACAATCTACAACTAGCCAACAAACCACAACAGCACATTCAACTATCGTAATACAGGGTAGATAGGATTGCAGGCGGGAAACGTAACTTCGGGAAAGGATTTTAATGTTGAATTAATAATTATAAGTACTTAGTTTGTTGCTAAAATTATTTTACTTCACAACAAGGTCGATCATTCTCCACCTTGTTACAATAAACTATAGTATTTATTTATTTATTTATTTTATTAGGTCTACCAACAATTGTTCACACTGGATACAGCAACACAATTCATTCTTAAAATTAAATTACAGCGCAACAATTACTTAAAGGTAAACACCACATGCATAAAACAATAAATTCAGAAAATTAGCTAACTTACTAAGTACTAAGCGCAAATATTAAATAACATAAAATTAAAATTGGAAATAGTGAAACACAGAATTATGACAAAATCGATAACAATTAAATTGATAAATTTTTGGCAATGACAACATTGGTAAGTAGATACAATAAAATTAAAATTATATTGCATTAGTGAATTGGTAAATTATAAATAATAATTGACATAAAATTAAAATTAATTGAATAAAAATTGATAAATTATTAAACTAATAAGAGAAAAAACTTTAAAATTAATAACAGCGATAAAATTGACACAATAAATAATTTCATTGAATATGACTATGGGTTGCTTGGTAAACGATTAAGGATGGCTTTTAGTTTAGCAAGAGAGTCAAAGTGGAGATCGATAACATCACTGTAGCCATTTACTGCCTTACACATTCTTGCAACAGGCGAATTGGCACCCAAAACTGTTCTTCTAAATGGCGTACAAAGAGGTGTAATGGCACTACGCGGGATTCTAGAGGGTGCACGAAAACTGAACAGGGCAAGTAAGCTGGGACTGTCTATTATATGCTTAAAAATTTTGTAGGCAAACATGGTATCCAACAAGTGTCTACGTCTGTCTAGTGAGGTCATGTTAAAATGTTTCAGTCTTTTATTGTAAGAGTATATTTTTTTGGCGATACCATTGGAAAATGCGAGGTGCCAAGCGAAGCGTTTCTGGACACGTTCCAGTCTCAATGAATGTGTCGCGTAATGTGGACGCCAAACCACACTATTATATTCCAGGATGCTACGAATAAGACTGTTATACAGCAGTATTTTGGTTCTATTATGACGAAAGGTTTTACAATTTCTTAGGACGAAACCTAACATTTTCGAAGCTCTTTTTGTAATACTATCGAGATGTGATGTGAAAGTTAACTTTTTGTCAAACAGTACACCGAGGTCCTTTATTGTTTCAACTTCCTTAATTTCAACTCCGGATATGTGGTAACTACTGCGTATTGGGATGTTCCTTCTTGTGAATGTAACATGGTAACATTTTTTGGGATTCAGTTGCATTTTGTTACTGTTGCACCATTGAACGAGACGATTTAGGTCACTTTGAAGCTGTAATGTATCATCATCAGACTTAATAATTCTCAAAAACTTTAAATCATCAGCGTACATAAAAAAGTCCGAATGCAGAAAACACCGTGGAATATCGTTTATAAAATAAATAAATAATATTGGCCCCAAGTGCGAGCCCTGGGGCACGCCGGAAGAAACGCATTGCAGGGTTGATTGATAACCGTTAACGACTACAAAGAAAAATCTATTCGTTAAATACGAACCTAGCCACTCCAACAAAGACCCAGCGATGCCGTAGGCGCGCAATTTATTCATTAAGATTTTGTGTGATACTTTGTCAAACGCTTTGCTGAAATCCGTATAAATAACGTCGGCTTGATAGCCTGCATCGATAGCCCTTACAAGAAGTTCTGTAAAAGGGACTAGATTTGTACTAGTAGAACGGGTCCTAACAAATCCGTGCTGATGGTCGCTTAAGAACATCTTTAAATGATCCTGAATGTATGGGCATATCAGTGACTCGAATACTTTGGCAAACGAAGATAATATTGAGATAGGCCTGTAATTGGTTACAACGTCTTTGTCATCCGATTTGTGAACCGGAACCACTTTTGCGATCTTCCACTTTGATGGAAATATACCCGTCGACAATGATCTGTTATAAATCAACATAAGTGGGTAAACCAGCTCAGATGAACATGCAACAATGAATACTGGAGGTATTCCATCTGGCCCAGCCCCTTTTTTTGGATCTAGACTTTTAAGTTTTTTGTGGAGAAATTCACAAGAAATAACAGGTGTAGTTAGAACCAGACTATTCTTTTCTAAAAATTGCATGAATTCGGAATTGTATTCAACACCACTACTATCATCCGGGCTGTAAACAGACGAGAAATAGCCTGCAAAGAGGTCACATACTTTAGACCCGTCAGAAGTAGCGGTAGTTCCATCGGTCATGGTTAAGGGGTAAGCACTTGAACCTCCTCGTTTAGCTTTTAGATAAGTCCAAAGTAACTTAGGGTTAGATGCTAATTCGTCTTCTAGATGTTTTATGTAATCCTTGTAACAAGTTGATGCAAGGTTTTCACATCGTTTGCTAATTAGTTTGAGCTCTATTGCATCTAATGGGTTCTTATACTTCTTAAAACGCTTACGAATCTTATTCTTTTCATTCAATATTTTAATCAATTTACGACTAAACCATGTCGGGTATTTTCGGTTTTTAGGTTTACATAATGGCAAAAGTTGTTGTATCGCAGCACCAAGAGTATCGTAGAATACCTCCAGCATCTCATTAACACCACTTTCACCGAATAATGAATTCCAGTCAATCTCTTTTAAGAAATTACGAATTTTATGATAATCAGCCCTATGGAAGTCAGGAGTGGCCTTTCTTATGTTGTAGGGGAGACTTGCTGCCCTGTCAAATGAAATAACAATGTCTAGAGGGGGATGCTGTTGATCCACATTACTTAAAGGATACATGCTTTCATTTACAGAGCATAGTGGTATGGTGGAGAGCACAAGATCCAATATACGACCAGCGGTATTCGTAATAAAGTTACATTGTTTTAGCGTGTTAACGCAAGTAAAATCCATCAAAAGTTCATTAATACTGTTCAGTCCAACGCTATTCCCGGTGCCACCCACGCATTTCCAATCGATGCCACTCAAGTTAAAATCACCCACGAGGCAAACGTCACAGTCAGTTATTTGTTCAAAGACCGCACCACAAGAATCCACAAAATGTTTCAAAGTACTAAGACGCACTGGCGGAGGTAAGTATACTGCACAGAGAGCTATTCGACTGACTGTTCGTGTCCATGGTAGTTCTACAGAAACCCAGAGATCTTCGCAATTACTTTCCCAGTAATTCACGCGTTTGGACTTGATGCTCTTCTTAATAGCTATCAGAACTCCTCCGCCCTCTTTTTTCCCGCCAGCTAAAGTACTATCCCTGTCCCTTCTATAGACTACGTACCTGTCGTCGAACAGCTCGCTGCTCAGAACAGAACTATTAAGCCAAGTCTCTGACAATATGATAACATCAAAGTCGTTACAACATAAATTCCGATAGAAGACATGGGTCTTTGTTCGCAGGCCACGACTATTTTGGTAATATATTTTTAAGCCATTGAATTTAGTTTTTAAGTTATTCTATATAGCATGCATAAGAGCGATGAGAAAATAGTAATAGTAATATAACGTGGATTTTTGTTGACAAATTTTGTTCTTATTTCCCCCTTTAGTCGTTTTCCTCAGTTTAATCCGGTTGTCCGATCTTGTCGCGAATTACGAACACAGGATACTGGGATTCGCTTTTCCAGTAGTAAGACATCCTTAATATGCAGCATATACTTGTCCTATGTACAACTAATGAACCACTCTCCTCTCCAGCGGAGTGCGCGGTGTCCGAGTGGAGCAGCTGGTCCCAATGCTCCGTGAGCTGCGGCAAGGGCCTGCGCATGCGCACGCGCGAGTACCGCATGCCGCAGAAGGCGCAGATGTTCGCGTGCGAGCGCCAGCTCGTGTCCAAGGAGATGTGCGTGGCCGCCGTGCCCGAGTGCGAGTGAGTGCTGCCGCGTGCGGTGGGATCTGTCATCGCAAACATGACGAACTTCCACACATAACTTTCATTTTCATATTTAGCCCCTTTGGAGAGTGTATTATTAAAAATCTTTAGTCCTCACTTTGGTTATATAAGAAACTCTCGTGCTAAATTTCATATTTCTAGGACCCAGCGGTTTAGGTCGTACGTTGTCTGTCGGTGTCGGAACATTTCGCAGGGTTCAAATCTAACTTATTAATTAGACAATACTCATCCAATCGCGCCTGGTCGCTTTGAAGAGCATCCATGTCGTAGTCTGACGATATTGCAGAGAAAATCTTCATATCATCAGAGAAAAATATAGTAAATTTGAGTTGTTGAAACACGAGTCGATGTCGCTAACATAAATAATGAAAAGTAACGGACCCATTAAGGAACCTTGAGGAACACCACTGGGAGCTAAAACCCAGCTCGACATGTAGTTACTGATAACGACAGCTTGAGATCCTTAAGAAAACCGTGCTGATTGGGCTAAAAGATTGACTCAGTGCTGCATAAACTTGGCCGTAAATAGCCCTCTCAAAAACTTTAGCTAATATGCACAGTTTTGAAATTATTCTGTAATTAATTATTTCATTTTTGTGCCCCTTTTTATGTTCCGGAGTTATAATGGCCGACTTCCAGATTAGGGGAACAAAACTTGAAGAGAGGGATTTTTGGAACAAAAGAGATACTTGCAAGGCGATGATTTTAGCTCATCCAAGCAGCAATTTAGGTGATAAGTGGTCCGGACCAGCAGATTTAAACGGATCAATTTGACTTATTAATTTAACTATAACATTTAGGTCAATCTCAATTGTGTGAATATCCGAGCGTATATTATGGAATTTATAGCAGTTGAGGGAGGACAAAAATTAGCAGACACATCATTGGTAGGATCTAGAAAAGTGGAGTAAAAGTGGGATAAAAATGCATTACAAATAAGACTCGGGAGAGGAAACCGTCAAATCACCATATTTAAGGAAACTGGGTATTGCATTGGACTTAGACCGCTGCTTCACAATTTTCTTAAATTTATTATTTTCTTAATTTTTTTTCTTATCTGTATTTACTTGTATCCTCTCTTTCCCTCTTCAGAGGCGACAGTGCGGTCCCAGATGAAACAGACAACAACGCGACGCCCATCGAGGCCAACGAGGGCGTCTGCAAGACCTCGGAGTGGGGAGCCTGGTCCGAGTGCTCCGTGACCTGCGGCGTGGGAGTCAACACCCGGAGGAGGCACTTCATCAACCACATGGGCATCAAGAAGTGCCCGCTCGTGCAGACTGGTACGTGACTGTAGTTGGTGCTTTCGGTCAGCATGTTGTTATTATAGTCAAATACCGACTTGGACGGTCATTAGTTGGTGTAACTGACAATCAAAAGGAATTTGTTACCGGCCCTAACTTATTTTGATTCTGCTAAGGGAGGAGGTTATGCATTCGACGAGTTTTTTTTTCATGTACGAACACCGATTTTTTAATTCAGTCAAAGCCCATCATATGCTGAGATCGGTGTCTGATGAACTTAGAAGATCTTCACACGTCTCTCCTTTACAAACCACAGACATGATGATCACTCCACTAGCGCTACAGTGTATTTATCTGTATCAATACTGAACTAACTTCACAAACTACGTATTGAATCATGCTTACTCCGCTTATTAGTTCACACAATTCCCGCTAGATGTCATCACACGTACTTAACATCATGTCCCTAGACCTCTAAAAACAAATACTTCGC
This sequence comes from Apamea crenata, assembly GCA_949629185.1. Lineage (NCBI taxonomy): Eukaryota > Metazoa > Arthropoda > Insecta > Lepidoptera > Noctuidae > Apamea > Apamea crenata. The sequence continues at coordinate 19,562,809 of OX451359.1, read as the reverse complement.
TTCTTTCACAGATGAGAACCGCAAATGCATGCAGCCACAATGTACCGAGCAAGAAACTGAAATATCCGACCCGTCCTGTCCCACGACCGAGTGGGCGGCCTGGTCGCCCTGCTCCGCCTCCTGCGGAAAGGGAGTCCGCTTCCGCATGCGCCTGCTGCTGGTGCCGGCCGACAGGCAGCAGGACTGCTCCGCCAAGGTCGAGCTCATGCAGCAGCGGCCCTGCCAGGAGAGGGAGAGCTGCGCCATCGACATGCTGACTGCTAAACGTTAGTTTTTGTCTAAAAAAATTAGGTTGAAAATCAGACTTTTTGAACGTCTAAAGTTTAGATAACAAAACGCCCACCCATCACCACTTCAAGGGCGAAATTGACCATCGAAATCGAACGCGGTTGCGCAACTATGATGACACCGACAGCACTTGGACGATGCTTGGAAGTGCTGATCGCGTTCAATTGTATTGGTGAAATTCGCCTTTTAGCGATTTAGCCGGAATAAACCAGTGGTGTACAACAAACTCCGTAGTTTAAATTTCACAGTCAAAATCAAAAGTCATTTATTCAGATTAGGCTGAGAATCAGCACTTTTTGAACGTCAAAATTACAAAAGACAGTCCCCCAAAAACGCCCGCCCTTCACAGTCACAGTGCAACCTAATAAAGATCTTATTTATGCAGGTTTTTCCTAGTGGTTGACAGTATTAAGCAAAATTACCAAAAGATTAGCATTTATGAGGAATATAACCTACTCGTAACCGTAAAACATATATACAAATAGGTATACCTACGTGTCGCCTTATCTAGCGATGCTCGTTGACGCATTCGGAGATACATAACAATGACCCGCCTGCAACCGACCAGCCGCGAACATCAACTGCAGAGCGACTGCTGCGTGTTGCGATAATTGCACATTTAACAGATTACATTGTAATTGAGAGCGCGCCTCACAAGGCTACGTTGTGTAACGCTAAGATGCTAGTCAACTGGCTGCCATTATGGTATACTTACCTAATTATGTGGCACATCTAACTCTGCGATACCTGTGTCTATCCGACCACGAACAAAATGAGTGGTTTCGAAAAAGTAGCAAGCACCATAATAAATCAATGTGAAAACAGTTTAATCTCTAGCATACGCGAGATGCAACAATCTATGGTTATCATAATGTTATCATTGCTATGTTTAGCGAAAACAGACACATTTCCCAGTACAGTGATGTTAATGAAAACTGCACGAATTCTGGACGCAAATAAAAATGTAACGTATATCGGCACAAGGTTATCTCTCCGTGAGTTATGGCTTATCAACAAACTAGTACATGAATGTTAATGTGCACTCAAAGGTTGCACCGAGCTTTACATCTGTGTAGCATGAATGAAGAGTCTTTGTTGACATAGAAACAAAGCGAATGTCTGTGGATTGAAATAAACAAAGAATGACTGGTTTTGAGATAAGTGAAGAATTTGTAAAAAAAATCTGTTATCCATTCTGCAACAAAACAATAAAATAGTTCTCAGATAACTTCAGTATTTTGTAACTGTTTTAAGTGGCTATTATTTACAGAATTAAGAACATAGCAAAATGTTAGGAAAGTCAAGGCGCCTTCAGTTTCAAACTCAAGATGCGTTGAATTAGATTATATGAGTAGTTAAAGAAGAAAGTACAATCTTTCAACAAGTGGATGTTTTTTTATTTATTTATTTATCTGCTTACATTAACCATTACAGGATTTAACCCAATGCGGTAAATGCGCTTATCCTAACTTAAATTATTATACTAACACCTATAACTTATTATAAATAATGCATTCCTTGTGAATTCACTCAGAGAACAACAGAATAAGTCCGTCCCACTCGCTATGAGGTTGAGCGTGCGGAGTGCGCGCGTCAGGGGCGCCTCCCTTAAAAGGTTGGTCCGAGCGCGCGGTTCCACTAGCAGCGGCGGCTGCCGTCGTCGCCACACGTACCTGTCCGGAACACACAGACTCACCAGCTCTAAAATAACTGCATTATGCACCTTCCCTCTCAGTAACTTAAATATATATGAGGTGAGTGCAAGATCCCTCCTAACCCTTAGCTCATTGTATCCTACCATCCCTAAAATAAATAAGGTTGGATACATTAACGGGTAAAAAGGATAGACTCCGTAATAACGGTTATATAAATATCTTATAAACTTATTTTGTACCCTCTCCAGCATGAGACTATATTTAGCTTCATGCGGAGCCCAGATGACTGCATTACATTCTAACTGACTCCTCACCAATGCATTATATAATGCTATAATAGCTTTCACATTCGTGAACCCTCTGACCGTACGAAGCATGAAACCTAAATTTCTATACGCTCTTTTACAGCTACGCATGATGTGATCACGAAAAGTCAAACCTGTGTTAAAGCCTACTCCTAAGTCTTTGACTTCTGTGACCCGTGCCATAGGCAACCCATCCATATGATAGGTATGTGTTATGGGATTGTGTGCGCGAGAAAAAGTGATGGTCACACACTTCGAGCTATTAAACTGCAAGAGGTTTTCTTTGCTCCAGCGCACTACTCTATCAATGTCCCCTTGCAGCCTGACACAGTCATCACCGCTCTTTACCGCGAGAGACAATTTGAGGTCGTCGGCAAACAACAAACAATTGGCGTCTTGAACTACTTCCGGTAAGTCGTTTACCATCAGAAGGAAACCCAAAGGGCCAAGGTTACTACCTTGGCTTACCCCTGACCTCGTGAAATATGGATCTGACACGTGCCCCGCATATTCCACATATTGTTGTCTGTCCCTCAAATAACTGGCAAAAAACTGGAGTGAGTGTGGGGTGAAACCAACCCCTGCTAACTTTTTAAGCAACATGTCATTTTCGACTAGGTCGAATGCTTTCCTGAAATCAAAGTAAGCAGCATCCGTTTGTCCCTCACTATCCACTGTCGGCACCAGTTGAGCCATGTGACAAAGAAGATTGCTGGTCGTACTTCTTCCCGGTCGAAACCCATGCTGAGCGTCTGACAGCTGCGCGCTCACCTGAAGGTATATGCTCTTGTGAATAGCAGTTTCTAATATTTTTGCCGGCGTCGACAATACTGCGACTGGCCTATACCCATCTACCGATTCTCCTGACCCTCCCTTTGGAACCGGAACAACGCGGGTCACTTTCCACCTCTCCGGAAACACGGCAGCTTTTAGGCACTGGTTATAAATATGAAGTAGCGGCTTAGCTAGTACCAATCGACAATCCTTGATTATGTAGGGTGGAATACCGTCAGGCCCTGCGGACCGTTTCGGCTTAAGATCTTGAAGCGCACGACATACGTCTGCTAGCTGTAGTTGGTCCAAGTGCACCCGCGCTGCTCCGTTTTCGCTACCTGCTTGAGCTATAGCCGCGTCCACATCCAACTCCGGTCGCTCTGCCCTATAAACTGAGTAAAAATACTTCGCAAACTCTTCCACAGACCGTTGGCCAGACAATGCCACCCCGTCTTTCAAAATCGCTTGCGGGCTTCTCCTACCTCTTTTAGACTTGGTATAATTCCAAAAAGATTTAGGATCACTCAGCATTTGATTTTGAACACGGTTCCGATATTGCTCCTGTGCCACTACTAACATATTTTTTATGTTGGTTCTACATCGAGCAAACGCTTCGCAATCAACCCTTGACCCGCTTGCCTTGTACTGTTTATGCAGTAAAGCCTTCAATCTTATGTCGCGAATTATTTCAACAGTGTACCACTCAGGATAAATGTACCTTGAGTTTACACGACTTCGCTTTTTTTTCGGAACACAGTCATCTAAAATAGTATTAATAATATCGTAAAAATAATTTAAACCTGCTTCTAAGTCCATTTCATACAACGGAGTCCAGTCTACGGCTGCCATTAACGAATACAATGACCAAAAGTTGGCTTTATTAAAGTTCCAACCGTCTGGTGCACATGCTTTACCGTCAGATGCAGCTAAGCCTGCTGAGCCGGGGTGCCGGCGCAGGCGCGTGTGTGTACTCACCGAAATCTCGAGCGGCGGGTGGTACCCGTCCACCGGTACGAGCGGCGTCTCCGCCGCGCGCACACTCACACTTCCTCCCTCCGCCAGTGTACTCAACACCAAATCCAAATAACGACCATTGCAATTACCCACTGCGTTACTCTGAGTGAATCCACAAAAATTATGAAAGTATTCGTAGTAATTACTTATGGCTACAGACGCTGAATACAATTTTATTATGAATAAAGTCTTTTCAACCCATTCGTGTAAGTCCATTCACTAAGGAAACGTTACAAGAACCAACGTTCAAAACCAGAATTGAACCTTATTCATTCGAATAAGGTTCAATTCTGGTTTTGCCGTTAAACAAATACATACAATATAACCGTCTTTTAAATGAGGAATGTTTTTCTAATCCCCCCCCCCCCCAGGTATCTGCATGGAGGAGGCGGACCCAGGTCCATGCCGCGGGCTGTACCAGCGCTGGACGTTCATGGCGCAGAAGGGCATGTGCGTGCCCTTCGCGTACGGCGGCTGTCGCGGCAACCAGAACAACTTCATCACGCAGGATGACTGCACCAGCACCTGCAGTGTTATACTAGGTCTGTACAACACCTTTCTGCAGTAGCTATTGATCAGCTGGAGGTTTGCAGACAGTTTCCCAATAGTTTCTCCATTGTCCTACTCCTGTTCTTTTACCAATTTATTTGGAGTCGTCGCAGCATTTTTTTTTTGTTTCTATAAACCGTGGTCACAGTACCGAAATCGTTTCAACGTAGATAATCAAAATGAAATCAAATATGCTCATCTCAGTATGCTTAGACCCAAGTAAAATGACGTGATGACGCGGACGTTAAGGAGACCGTTTTCCAAGGTTTAGAAGTCTTGTATGTTTGTAGCGATCTGAATGTTTCAATTACGAACCAATGAAAATATTAAAATACAGAGGGACATTTGATATTGTATCCTGCATAGTCAATTAACACTAATTGGATTATAAAGTCGCTGCCTCCGATCCATTAGATTAATTTATATAAGTACGTACTTTGATACGACACGTGTTTAATTTGTTTTATGGAAAAATATTATCACTCATTATTACCACAGTAATCTGTGTGTATAAGTTAATTTTATTGAGTTTGGTTTACACCAGCAGTGTGCCTTTACGCGATAACCAGCTGAAGTCTATTAATCTATAGGTAAACGTGGGTATAAAAGTAAATCTCTGCTGTATTTAGAGTAGGTATACAATAACGTATAGCATCACAACAAACCCACGCTGGCTCCAGGCGGACATTCCCAAACTCGGCTAATTCGTATAATTACAGCGACCCACTCCACTACCCTATTTATATAAAACAGAAATATGTGGTGACAGTGATTAATATCTTCGCGGATTTCGACGGCTGACATAAAACATTGGACAGTGGGCCAGTGTGCCGCGACAGGGACACACATAGCCATGAACACGTAATGTAGCGCAGTGGGGCGGGTGCCCGCGGATCTGACGTCATCCCGTCTGTCCCCCTGTGACGTCACGGTCACGGCCACGTCATGAATTGTGATAGCTGTTTGTATTGACATTTTCGGACCGCTCGCGTCCCTACCGCTGGCTATAGTCACTAAAGTTCCTTCGCCCTGGAAATCGTTCAGCCTTGAGCCGAGCAAGTTTTGTAGTTCCGTGGCTTCAGAGTTTTTGTGTAACTACGCCAAATTGCTTTCATGTCGCAAGCTGTATTTCTTAAACCCTATCATTACTGGACAGAATATTGTACATTAGGCATAATTTGAAAAGCTCGCAACACATTTAGAGGTAGCGTGTCACTGTACCCGTTATAATGTTGCTGCAATGGAGTGGTGTCCGTGGACAAAGGTCTTTGTTTGAAGAAAATTATGACACAAAAACAATTCAACATTTATCTGTTGAATGAACGGTATTCGGCAACAATTTAGACCCTAATGACATACATTAAAGTGTTTAACTTCGGCATGTAAAGATCACTATCATATCCACATCCGTTAACGTCCACTAGCATAACACACGACGCTAAGTGGTTTACACAATATTAAAAAAAGAAAAAGAAAACTTAAACTCGTGACAATACAAGAAGTCGGATTTTACGTTCCTCATTATACATGCCGCGATAACTTTGTATGAACATTTATGTAAGAAATATAAGAATCAAATTCGATTCAAAATGACTTAGGTAGCTAAACAAAAGTAAGTCTGAGTAGAAGAGCTATCCCATGTTGAAGAAGCAGGGTTTGTCCGAAAATATTACGAACCATCTTCCATCAAACCTCTGACAAAGGTCCCAAAACAAACTCAACAAGTATGTAACGGAAGCATAGCGATAACGTTTTATTAATCCAATGAACATCTTAGCTACGGCGTCCCCGGCGTCACAGCCACGCTGGCACCGCGCCAGGCACGACACAGTAGCCAGGTGCTTCCCACCTCTCCAGCGCATTACTCCGTCACCACGAGATCTGCTGACACCCCTTGTTTACGGTCGTTAACACGTCATTTTATTCCAACTCCGGAAGGTTGGCATTCATAATAATGCACGTTTGTATGGCAAGCAACCTGGTGGTTATCATGTATCACTTGTGCGTATGAAGCTGTCGGATTATTGTAATTAATTGTTATGTATGATCATGATCCCAGTGGGTGGCATTTTAAGAGTAATTTATGGAGCTATTAAGATCACAATGATTTCAGTAAGAACTCGTACGTCTTTAAAATTTCAGAACTCAAACAAAAATAACATCCGTATCCAAACATAAAGAACTGATTTAAAAATGAATTCTTGTTTAAAAGGTTTTGCAACCTATGGTTCAATCAAACCTTCAGACGCGAGTCAACAAAGAGAACACGACGTGCGAGTATGTAAAGACGGATTTTACGAGTGCCGGGCGCGAGGCACAACGCTGCCCGCTTGATTAGGTGTCTCAAATATGTGTGCCTACTGCCTACACGCGTGACCCCGGTAATGTGTGTTGCACCCCCAGACTATGACGCCAGCATCACGTCACCCCCTGACGAGTGACGTCACACCGGGAACAACTTTGAGGCCAACCTGTTTACGATGCTCATAAAACAATACATCTTACGAGATAAATACTTCGTTTCATTGTTTGGTCGCTTGTAGTGTGTGTGACAGACATGTTAATTTTGGACATTATGTCATTGTAGAGCAGAAAAAAATATGGCAGACTGTTCACAGTTGTCACGGTTTCGTGTGAAAACAACAATGTTTCTTTTACAATAATAGGTAGGTATATTATTAGGTATATCACAAAGCTTAGTAACCAACGTTATTTATATAAGTACACTAGCTTCTGCCCGCGGCTTCGCCCGCGTGGATATCGGAAGTTATAAAAATCGTTTGGGATATATTCATAACTTGACTCAAAGATTATTTATACCAATTTTCTAATTAATCAAGACACTTATTGTAATCCTTTCCTGTAAAATTAACTACCCCTTTTCAACCCGTTAGGGGTAGATTTTCAAAAAATTCTGATACATGTTATTCTTTATTTTTGGCTTTAAGTATTAAAGTAAAGTAAAAAATAAATAAGTGTTTTTTTTCTTTTTCTTTATTTTAACATTGAGTTTCGAGTTAATCGGACCGCGCGTTCAAATTCTTCCACACAAACTTTAACACCCCTATATCCCCTTTGAGGGGTAGTTTTGAAAAACTAATAATGATAAACTTTATTGCTTACTTAGGCGAGTATTCATGCCAATTTTCAAGATTATTAACCTAACGAATAAGATTTTTCATATAAACTGTATCCCCGCTTTTCACCCCCACAGGGGTGGAATTTTGAAAAATCATTTGGGATGTGTTCATAACTTGACTCAAAGATTATTTATACCAATTTTCGAGTTAATCAAGCCACGCTGTAAAATCCTCCCCTGTAAAATTGACTACCCCTTTTCAGGCCGTCAGGGGTAGATTTTCGAAAAACCCTGATACACATTATTCTTTTCTTTCAATTTTAGGTATAAATACTGAGTTTCGATTAAATCGGACCGCGCGCTACAATTCTTCCATACAAACTTTGAAACCTCCCAACCCCCTTTTAGGGGGTAGTTTATAAAAACAAAAAGTGCCCAACTTCATAATATACTTAGATAAGTATTCGTGCCAAGTTTCAAGTTAAGAACTCAAGGAATAAGATTTTTCATACAAACAAAATCCCCCCATTTCACCCTCTTAGGGGTAGAATTTCGAAAAACCCTTTCTTAGTGGATACCTACTCTTCACGAAGAATACACCCTCCAAATTTCATGCCTCTAGGACCAGCGGTTTAGGCTGTGCGTTGATGTCTCAGTCAGTCAGTCAGTCAGTCAGTCAGGACTTGAATTTTATATATATATATATTAATTTCAATTAAAATATAAATACTAAGCAGATACATTATTAATGTTGTAGGTATGACTTTCTTAATTATCGTTGCATAATTATTATTGTACGCTTTTTAATTGATATAATTATAAGACTGATTATTGTGATATATCATGTTTACTGTTGATTGTTGTAATTGAACTCTAAACTTTATCTCTTTCTAACAATTCCCTGACTTTTAAGTACTTAAATAATATAACCCTACCTAAGGTTTTTCATTCTGACTGTACAAAATTTGCTTAAAAAAAAGTATAGTCCGAAACACCACTCAAAAATATTAATAATAATGAAATTCCTGTCTCGGCCGGATCGGGCGAGACTCAACGGCCGAGTCGCCTACTAAGCCCTGTCCAGCCCTGTCCGCAGCAGGCTTGCGACGCGTACTGACGACTACCGTTTTAGCAAGTGGCGATAGTCTTAATATCTATAGTATAAATAAAACAAAGTCACTTTTCCTGCTGTCTGTGTGACCGCTTAGTTCTTCTAAACTACACGATGGATTTTGATGCGGTTTTCCTATTAAACAAATCACACTAATATTATAAAGGCGAACGTTTGTGAGTGTGTGTGTGTTTGTATGTTTGTTACTTGTTCACGCTCAAACGGCTGGACGAATTTTGATGAAATTTGACTCAGAGATAGTTTATAACCAGGATTAACGCATAGGATACTTATTATGTATAGATTTTTATCCCGATATTCCCACGGGATCGAAACTTACGCGGGTGAAACCGCGGGGCGCAACTAGTATAAAATTAATCTCGATGTTTTGTCAACTCGTATAATCCGAGCGAAGCAGGGGCGGGTCGCTAGTACCTAAAGTTATAGAACCAATAAAACACAAATACGTATAGGTACTACATGTGCATTACTGCAACTATTGGCGGAAACGGAAACGAATGTTAATGTTGTTTTCCTTTAAACGATAGCGTGCCGAAGACAACTTCGGTAATTACTTAATTGTGTTTAAAGAAGCAATGTTTTAAGCTACATGTTGTGTTTCTTTAGAAACATTGATCATGTTGCTACATTTCGTTCTGGCCAACACTGACAAAAGCTAATCACCAAAATATCAGCTAAGAGCGAGTCATTTTCGCGCAATAGGTGTGCTTTTTGATTTGCAAAAGCTTTAAGTTACTGAGATAGAGCCACACAAAGTAACTACCAGACAGACGCACAGACAACCGAACCTATATACCTACTATAGGTCATCAAAAATGTAGGTACGTGTTACCAATGTCCATACATTAGTCAGGTTATTGGAATCTAGACAATTTCCTGGTGCAGTTGCGATAACGTTATGTTCCTAGACATTCGTGCTACGGATTGCTCATGTTTTGACGGGTAACGACTTAGCAACCGGTTCTCACCATCTACTACTAATAATTATAGTAAATATTGTTGTCTATTGTTAGTAAATAATAACAGCAGACATAACAATACAGACTCAGCGATATATTTATCATTTTGGACGCACTAATGTGGAAATAATTAGCCATGTTCTGTCGCCTGTATTGTACCGTTAGCAACACTAAGTGACTAATCATAATAAAGTAGTCACCTAATGTAGTGATAAAAAGTCACTATACATTGAGTCATTGACGCCTAGCATGGCGCAGCGGCTGAGGGGTAGCTTTCCAACGGTCGTGAGTTCGATTCACATACGATAAAATGTTTGCATAGGTTGCTCTGTTGGGGCATGGGAGCTTTTACTAACGAAAAACTATAGTTATATGGGTTTTTATTTTTGAGATTTCAAAAAGTAAATTGTCTTTACAATTATTATTCCCACAAACCATAACCCTGGTCGTTGCCATAACCCCACCAATATAGGAAGATGTTACCAATTTATCTTTCTCCAAACGTAACTTTTAGTTGACTAATACTACTGTCACCCGCAGGAGGAGCCCCGCCGGCCGGTGTACCACCACAGCTGAACCAGCCGTCCCCAGCCCTGAACAACAACGTGCCCGTGTCCAACAGCGTTAATGGTGAGTTGACAGTTTCATTGTCATTTATAAGGTATGTTTTCATTTATGGTTTTGTCCATAAGACACATTGGAGAAAATATGTAGTAGGTGGATAGAGCGAGTGCTAATGATCTTCCAAATCCAAATACCTGCGTATCATTTACGTGCGGGATATAAGAACATGTCCGAAGTGAAAATAATAAATAGAAAAACAATTGCATTTTCCAAAACAAATGCAATAGTCGAAGTAATTTTTGTCAACAATGAACAATGCGACGTTAGCGAATCATCAAATACTGTATTTGAGTTCCAACCTCAACTCCTCAACATAGTCTAGTCACGCACACGCAGATGTGTCTGGACTTGAGCACTCTCGGGTTACACAAACACCTTGATATTTTAAGACAAAAAGACATTTACAAGAGCTGGCCGCGTGCGACATGGTTATATTTTTACTTTATCGTGAGTATTCGCGACGACACTCGAACGACCGAACTCTGAAAATTGTATCTGCGTTGTTATGTCTTTAGTCAGATTCTCTTGTGAGTTCTTAGGTACCTATGATACATTAAATTTCCGGGGAGGGGAGGGCTAAGCGTTCGTGTTTATTTATAATCCCACGCACACCAGCACACCTGTACGGGTCAAGGTCTGTTCAGGGACTATTTTTATCTTCAATTATCTTACGCAGACACATGAGACACATCTACACTTGAAAGTGGTATTGAAAGATGGTCTTTTATATAGTTACAATACGTGTCTATTGTAACTATAGCTTTAGTAGAGTGATGGTTTTAACCCATTTTAGATCATTCGTTTTAATTTGGGTTTTCCCGCGTTTTTAGCATGATTACACTGAGTTTAATTAATCAATTGTATTAGGGCGCTCTCAAATTGAAAGCAATTAACTAGTAGCTATTTAATAGTAAGAAGATCTAGTAGCATTTGATTTGCGCCGTTACAGCGAAATGGCTGTTCAATATTATAGCTATAGTTCTCAATTTGACCGCACCGCGCACCCGTAGTGTATCTTCTCTGAACCTTTATAAAGTTCAGCATTATTCATGTATTTGTTTGTATCTATTCAAATCAAGTGAATAACAATGTCCAGGACCAACTCTGGCGCAGGATGGTGACTGCCAGGTGAGTCCGTGGGGCGAGTGGAGCAAGTGCTCCGTGACGTGCGGTAGCGGCTACCAGGAGCGCACCAGGACTGTGCTGGTGAGTGTACATATAATTACACGTCATTTACAGGTGCTATGGTTTGAGTTGAAGAGGTCTGCTTCGACTGTTACCATATGCTGCAGATCATATGTGTTTAACAGGAGAAAACTAGCATTTGAATTCTACTATGCAATTCCTAGAGTACAGTTATAGAGGGAGAGAGAGAACTGGTGACTTCTGGGTTTGTAAAATGCTTGTAACTAGGTATTTGTATGGCAAGCGAGATCGACGGCTTAACGCCTGAAGCAGAGGTTTATAGTTTAAGTAGGGAAACCTTCCTTGGGTGGATCTTGAGAAAATGGCACAGAGGGACGTAAAATCCATGTCGTCGTATGGCATAATTGAAGGGTTTCTAGTGTTTAGCAGTACGTCTGAGAGGCTTCCGCCGTCACGTCTCGCTCTGTAGTGCAGAGACGACAGCATCAGGGTCAAGAGTCACGACAGTGCACAGTGACACACTTTTATATAAATACACCAGAAGCCCAAACCGTAATGTAAAACGTTCAAAATCTAGTCGCAGTCTCATCTCGGTGACAAACAAATGTCAAAAACTTGTCAAAATGTAGGGAAATTAGACGTTTTTTTGACAGATTGAGACTAAGATCAGACTGTGAACGTTCTTAAAATTACGAGAATTGCCCCTCAGATGTTTGATGTTACATCGAAGAGCACAATCATATTTTACTTATAGTTTTTTATTTAAATCACTATCTCTTTATTGAGTTAAAACATTGTGATGCTCTATTAAAGTTATACTAGTATAATGCCCGGCACGAGTCGTGAGCACAGATGGGCCGTAGTGGGGGCAAGCTCGCGCATTGTACACTTTCGGCCAAAGGACCACTTCTGCTCATTGTCTTTTATTTAGTAAGTACCGCTTTTGCTCAAATTATTGATAGGTACCTACTTACGCAAACTATAATTAAAATATTAGTGGTACTTGAAATTTTACTTTGATAGAGTAATGTTGTAGGCCTTTGTGACTTACGGCCAGTTTCTTCATCAACACAATCAGTCAAAGTATTAACTTTTACTTGACCTTTACTGATACTACGGCAAATGTTTTCTTCATTCAAGTAACTGCTAAAATAGTGAAGAAACAAATTTAACCGTTACTTTCACTTAACAAATACGAATTAACAAAAATAAACTATTTCAAAATTAAAAACGTAAGTCACTAAAAGTGCACGAAAGTGTACAGTAGCCGAATGACACGTGAGAGTCCAATAGACGACGAGCATCGACAGACGAACCAATCGCGTGCAGCCTCGGTGCCCCCCGCCTTCTTCATTCCGCCAAAGAGACCGAAAATGAACTACTGCGCAGGTGTCAGTTTGTGCTCACGACTCATGCCGGTTACTATATCTTTCATCATACACGGTATTTTAACCGTTATGCCTTAAATAAATTAAAACCTCAAGAAATTCTAAGAATATTCTATCGGCATTCGCGTTCAGTATTGATTCGCTATGTATGTCGTCTACTTAACCACGTGAAAAGCGCACTCGTGTAACCTAACGCTTAAGTACCAATAGCAATCAAGCTGTTTGACTTAACCGTGCCGCACGAACGCTTAAGTTAAACAACTTGATTGGTTCCTAAGCACTCAAGACTTTAACTGTCAATATAATCAAATATATACCTAGGTACAGTCAGGGAAATTATTTAATAACATCCGCAACAGGCCGCACCGCAGTGTGCGTTGGTTGGTTCACAGAAAATGTACGAAACTGAAGTAGGAGGATTTTTGCAATGCGGTGCGGCCCGCCAAAATCTGCGACAGCTTTTTTAAGCATTTAATGTAACTGTCAAAGAATGACAGTTGTCATTTGAAAAAGGACATTTTGGGTTAGTAGTCAATTTGCTTAACAATTAATTTCTATGACTTTAAATCGATACAAATACAGGCTTATATTAAAACAACCTCACAACAACTAGACGACTATGAATATAGTGTAGTGGGAGAAATCAATGGCTGACAGTCATCGGGTCTAAAAATAGTGATCAATCACAGAGACAACAGTCGCGCCGACCTGCACCCTAATTGCGTAACACACAATCAATCTCAATCTGAATCATTTTGAAGGATATTGCTAATCCATTGCTTCATATGTTCAAAAAATGTGTCATGTCTGCTCAACAACGTAAATAACGCGAAGAATGTGACGGCACGATTGGCGCAGTGGTTAAGCGATTGACTGCTCCGCTGCGTGTCGCGGGTTCGATTCCCGCACGGAACAAATATTTGTATGACCTACAATTAGTTGTTCCGGGTCTGGCTGTTTGTGTATGTGAGTTTATATGTCTGTAAATGTAACAACCTGTAAACAACATGAAATGCAATAAATGAATATGAATATGAATATGAATAAACGCACCCACGACACAGGAGAAATTCCTAGTGTGGGGCAACGTTTTAAAAAAAAAAAAAACTACACTACTACACAGTACCAACAACAGCAGAGGGGACACTACTCACTTAACTACTACAACGTTGGACAGCTCAAAACTACGTAGCAGAGCTTAAAAAGTATAAGCTTCAAATATTTCGGATGACGGGGAATATTTTATCGATCAGCTCCTGGTGCTACTCGAACGGGACTATTTACATATATTTGTAAAATTCATATTAGGCACACAACATTTTATTTTTATCACGCGTGGTTAACACCTATTATAGCCTTCTGTTCTGCCTGGCTACAGTAACAGGACAGGTGACGACCATTCCCGCGTTGAGAGACATTGTTCATGCGTACACTTTAGAGTGAATACACGGTATTACGTATATTACATACTCTGCCCGCGGCTTCGCCCGCGTGGATGTCGGAAGTTATCCAGGATAAAAAGTATGTGCTTCCCGAGGATACCATCTATCTCTTTGCAAAATCAGAAGTTCCGTGGTTTAGGCGTGATAATGTAACATACAGTTTCAAGTTCAAATCCTCCCCTAAAAACCGAATTACCCCTTTTTGCCCCGTCAGGGGTCAATTTTCGACAACTTTACATACTTATTTTCTGTCAAAAGTATCAATACTGAGTTTCGAGTTAATCGGACCGCGCATTCAATTTCTTCCACACAAACTTCAACACCCCTATATCCCCCTTTGAAGGGTAGTTTTGAAAAACTTATAATGATAAACTTTATTACTCACTTAGGCAAGTATTGTTGCCAAGTTTCAAGTTTATTAACTAAATGAAGAAGAGTTTTCATATAAACTTCATCCCCGCTTTTCACCCCCACAGGGGTGGAATTTTAAAAACATCGTTTGGGATGTATTCATAACTTGACTCAAATATTATTTACTAATTTTCGAGTTAATCAAGCCATGCAGTAGAATCCTCCCCTGTAAAATTGACTACCCCTTTTCAGGCCGTCAGGGGTAGATTTTAGAAAACCCTGATACACATTATTCTTTACTTTCGATCCTATGTATACCTAAATACTGAGTTTCGAGTAAATCGGACCGCGCGCTAAAATTCTTCCATACAACTTTTGAAACCCCCCAATCCTCTTTTAGGGGGTAGTTTAGTAAAACATAAAATGGCAAACTGCATAATTTACTTAGATTAGTATTCGTGACAAGTTTCAAGTTTATTAACTCAAGGAATAAGATTTAGCATACAAACAAAATCCCCCCATTTCACCCTCTTATGGGTGGAATTTCGAAAAACCCTTTCTTAGTGGATACCTACTCTTCACTAAAAACACACCCTCCAAATTTCATGACTCTAGGACCAGCGGTTTAGGCTGTGCGTTGATGTATCAGTCAGTCAGTCAGGACTTTGAATTTTATATATAGAAGATTACAAGCCTCAGGATTAGCACAGATGACATGACACATTCGGCACGTTGCTGATGCTGGTGTTTAGCATTCAATTGCAAATTGTTGATTTGTTGCTGACAGACAATTATGTGAAGTATTGTGTGGAATTATAAAACATAAGTGGATGAAACTAAAGACTTGTACATTTTAAAAGGACCACGCTCAGATTATAGCAAACTTAGAAATACTCGTTCAAACAATAAGGCTTTTTTTGGGGTTTGTGATTATAAGTGTGTAAAACATTGATGGAGTTTGTAAAGACACCGTCGCCGTCGACGCTGCAGGCGTTGGACGAACGCTATAGCAATCGATATCCCCGCATCGCTGTCTAGGGCTGCCATGATATTTGGACAACTACCAGTAGGTCTTCACTGATACAATGTTATGGAACAATGGTTGTAGACAATAAAATGGTTCATTGTCCGTGTATACATCTGATTGAAGCTGACTGTACGCTTTGATTGAAAATAATTCCTCAATCGCAAAAATAATAAATAGTCTACACACACACTTCTTCAATCGTCTTTACACATTATTTAAGCATAGAAGTTTGGTCAAACTGAACGTAACTTATAACTTGCCTTACAAAATGTTACGAACTTTCAACCCTAGCCCCAGGGCGGGCCGCCCTTCGCACGTGACACGTCACGTTCGATCAAATCGTGCCATTTACCGATAATTAGCGCCTTCATTACTGACGAGGACATACCGTACACATCGTAGGTACCCCGTAGGTACACAAAGCACGTGGGCCGTAACTACGTCGTCGTGAGAACCACCAGCTTACCTGCGAAGGAAGAGAATACATATTCCATATACTGAGAACAAGAAATGTACTAAGTAGTATCATTATCTACTGGAAAATTAATGCTTATTCAAGTTTTATTAGCTTTTGAAATACCATAGTTAATGTCAATGTTAAAATGTATGATTACATTACAATGCTTGGGTTTCTACGTTCCATATTTAAGTTATGTTATGAGAACGTAGATTTGAAAGTGATTGTGAATTGCAAAAATGTGGGTACCAAGTAATCCGTAAGATTACTTTTTAACCCCCGACGCAAAAACGACGGGGTGTTATAAGTTTGACGTGTCTGTGTGTGGCATCGTAGCTCCCGAACGGATGAACCGATTTTAATTTTGTTTTTTTTGTTTGAAAGGTGAATTTGTCGGGAGTGTTCTTAGCTATGTTTGATGAAAATCGGTCCACGATGGCCGCCGCCAGAAAATGGCGGATTACATATTTTTTCACAACTCCCTCAATATGGGTATCAAATGAAAGGGCTTGACGAGTAGAATACTATACACTATGACAAATTTAAAATCAAGATAGCCGCCACCACAAAATGGTTAATTCCTTTTTTTTTTCCAATCCAACCTTTGTTCAAAGGCATACCTACTATTCCATCAACGACTACTTAGACGATAAGAATAGTTGGTCACCCTAGTTTAACGCAAGACAATGTTTATGTTCTTTCTCCAGAATTAGCTTACTGACAGGTTATTGTTATTAACTTATTTTACTTCGATGGTGTTACATTATCTTTTTGTGACTACAAGTGACGGCTATGTAAACAGAACCCAGCAATGCATAAATGTGTAAGCTGTCACGCCCTTTATGCCTGGAGGCTTTTATTTGGGTAGTAATCTTTTTTATTTACATTTTAAGTAATTATTTTTTAGCTTGAGTACGTATAGTTTTTATTATATTTGTTGGTATATTGGCGTGGCTAGCTGACATATTATGGCAAATAATTTAATTTTATGTTCGGTTTTGTAATGTTAATTACCGAACATCTAGGTAACCTAGTATTGTATACAATCACGTATTTTCTTTTTAATTGAACAGACAGCTGTGCTGCTGGGGAGTTTGTTGCGCCACTTCTTCTTCCCAGCGATAGCACTAGGAAGTGGTGAAGGGCGGGCGTTTTTTGGGGGACTGTCTTTTGTAATTTTGACGTTCAAAAAGTGCTGATTCTCAGCCTAATTTGAATAAATGACTTTTGATTTTGATTTTGATTTTTTTCACAACTCCCTCAATATGGGTACCAAATGAAAGGGGCTTGACTGGTAGAATACTATCCTTTTGAACGCCATTGTCACATATATGTGACAAACGAAATCTTACCCTGAACGCCAACGTCACAAATATTTATGACAAAATACACGTCGCACCATATTATGAAATAAACAATTTAAATCATTACTGGAATCCCATTTTTTATGAAGGTCATTTGACAGAAAAAGTGGCCTGGCGTCAGGGGTACGGCTGTACGTTTATACTCTGGCGTTCAAAAGGTTAAACACTATGATAAATTTCAAATCCAAGATGGCCGCCACCACAAAATGGCGAATTAAAAAAAACCTGATTAAACACCAAATTACCTGAATGTTAAAACACAAGAAAATAAAAGAAATGAAATAATAAGGAGTCCCTACAAAAAGCATGAAATAAAAAATTAAATTTAAATTAAAAAGCGGTTTAATGTAATAATTTATAAAAATAAAAATGAAGTGCTGTTCGTTGGGTAAGTGCGTCACTTGAGAACAAAACATACCAAATCGACACAGTCGTGCTCGTGCTGTGTCGATTTGGTATTTTTTGTTTCAAAATGTTCCTAATGGTCTGAATTCGATTTTTATGGAAAGAAAAATGGAAAAAAATCCCGGAAAATTTTCGAATTTGGGAATATTGAACGCCTTTTTTCTATGGGATATTTGTATGAACTATTGTAATTTGGACAGGACAACTTCTGTCGGGTCAGCTTGGATGAAATATTAATGACTTTGTATTGGCAGGTTGATGGCATAGCAAATAACTTTACCTACATCACGCATCGACCAAATAAAATAATGAATCACGAACCACGACGCGAACTCCATAGCAATGACCTTATACATTAAGATTTATTCAGTGCATTAACGAGCATCAGTTCAAGAGTCCAAGTGGTTTGATACTTAATCAAAAGAACATCTAATTCAATGAATTGCTCTGGAAGGCCTGATTGCTTCAATCAATCACGCCTGAAATAACTCGCGCAGTAATGTATGACAGCGGCGTTTTTATGAGAGTTAAATGGTGTCAGATGATGTCAAGTGCGGGTCGCAGTCTGTGCTCAGTGTGTTAATTGGCGCGAGTGTGCGGCGCGCCTTATCGTGTGATAGGTCAAGGTCGCGTGTGCGGCCACGAAGAACCAGCGCGACGAATTAGCGGAGGAAATTTTCGCACGCTCGAATTGTTATGATTTTCAACGTGTTCTTTGTTTGATATAGCTAAACGAGTTTCAGCATAATTATTTTTTCTTTGAAATAGAAAATTCTCATTTATTTGAGTTTAAAAGTTCATTAGTCTAGAGTCCAGAGAATAAACAGTACTCTTCTCTGGACAGTATCTTTAGCACGTTACAATACAACATGAAGGTGATGATATAGTGCAGCAGAATAGACTGTTGTTACTGTACAGCTGGTAGCACATACCTACACCCAGACGCACAATTGTACAGAATTAAATATTACCGCGTGTGTATTTAGTTGTATAACGTCATGAAATCGTGATTTCCCGAAAACATTATGAGTGTACTTACAATGTTGTACACATTGTAAGTACACTCATAATGTATATAGGTAATATACTCATAAAGGTTAATCTTTTGGAACTGATTTAAATAGAAGTCGGGAAATCGATAAATGTGCGGACAACGAAACTACGAAAGAGTTGGGAGGCACATTATTATCATCTTTTGCACAGCTCGCCCGAAATGTTCACTGTTATGGCGTGTGCAAATTACTTATAAACAGTTTAAAAATTATTTATTTAAAAATGTAATAATACGTCATAAATCCAATCAAAATTAAAAGTCATTTATTAAAATTAGGCTTAGGCTGAGAATCAGCGCTTTTCGAACGTCAAAATTACGTAAGACAGTCCCACAAAACGGCCGCCCTTCACCACTTTAGCTGGGAAGAAGTGGCGCAACAAACTCCCCAGAAACGGTGTCAGATGTACGACAGCTAGATTCTGGGATCCTGCCGTTTTGCCGAAAACATTTTGCCAAAATTTCACTACCCAAACACATTTTACCAACCTTTTTTTATATCAATACAATGTTTGGAATGATTTTAGTACTTACGCACATTTTCATTTGGTAAAATTTTTACTTGGCAGAATATTATCAAGGATAATGTCATTTAGGCATTTGGTCTCTAATCAAATGATTTATTACAGCAAACAATCTTTAGACAATAAATGTTTGGTCAAATGGTTTTTTATGGCAAAAAATATAAAGGCAAAAATAAGATTTTTGGGAATTATAATGTAATTAAAAAAATGCAATTAAAAAATGTAATTAATTAATGTAATTTAAATTTTAATAAAATCTTAATGAGATTGTCATTTTAAATATCTCTCATTTAATGCAAAATATTTGTAACTTACAATTTTATTTTTTTGCAATGGACATTAGCAATTTAATTTCGGAGAATTCAGACTTGTGTTGCATTCGATTAATTCCGTCGTTTTTATCCATATATTTTTTGTGGCAGTTCACCTAACTAGTATTAGTAGTAACCGAACTAGTTAGATGAGGTTTGTTTTAAAAAAAATGGTTAGGTTAAAACTGTGACCTCCTACGCACGAGCCGAGCGAGCGAAGCGAGCGGTGCCGCGGCCGGCGGCAGCGGCCGGCGAGTGCCAGAAACGACTAGATTATATAGAAAAATAAGTAACATACCTGTCTAAAGAACGCACAGTATACTTTGGTGTACCACAGGGCAGTGTATTGGGTCATCTGCTGTTCCTGATCTTTATTAACGACCTGCCCTGAAAGCTATAGACTTCCCAATAACACTCTTTGCTGACGACAGTACGATAATAATAGCACGGGATAAACCTGACTCATATGAAGCTGATGTTAATAACGCGGTAACTTCAATATTCTCTTGGCTTGCTAATCATTGCTTCTAAGAATTAATCATGACAAAACACAAATAATGCACTGTGGCCATAAAAAACCTGGTTCGAAAATGGAGGTCCAATACCAGAAAAACAAAATTCACGATGTAGATAGTGCAACATTTCTAGGTTTGATAATTGACAGGCAGCTCAATTGGAAGGATCACATTGAAGCGCTAGCGTAAGAAAATCAGTAGTTCATCCTGTGCCTTGTATAAACTTGCCGCTACAGTTAACACAGATGCACTACTTACAGCTTACCATGGTCTTGTAGCATCTGTACTAAGATACGGGATTATATTTTGGGGTAACTCTACAAATATAGAAATCGCTTTTAAAGCACAAAAGCGATCCATCAGAGCCATGTTCAGACTACAAATAACGGACAGTTGTGAACCATATTTCAAAAAACACAAAATTTGGACACTACCGTCTTTGTATATTTATGAAACTGCCTTATTTGTAAAGTTGAATTCACACCTGTTTCCCAACTTATCGGATACAGTTAAACGTAACAGGCGGAATGATGTGTATGTATGTGTGTGTGTGTGTGTGTGTGTGTATGTGTGTGTGTGTGTGTGTATGCCTAAGGCATTAAGTCCGCCTTTGTACCTTTTTTGTGCGAAAAGTTTAAATAAATAAATAAATAAATATGTTACGCGGACGTAGAGCCAAAACAGCACTCATGTGGAAAAGTATATTCTGTATAGCTCCGCAAGTTTTTAACAAAATCCCAAAGCAAATCAAACAGGTAAATTTAAATTGGTTTAAAAAGGAACTTAAAGAATTGCTGCGAAGTGATAAATTGGCAATTTCTTTTCGATGAAACAAGGGAGACCCCTAGATTCTGCTTGACCTCTCCAACATCCACTATACTTGGGCCCACTTGCACCACAAATCACTATATCTACACATTTAAAGCTTCACGAATTTAAATCATCGTTCGAATGATGTTTTAGTTACGCTTAGTGCTAAATATATTTAGTGAGTGGCGGTGCAAGGGTGCCTTGGTGAATGTAATGTGACATGTGGTAATTTTTCTCTAATGTCCACAGGTGCAGCCGGCTCCGGGGGGCGCGGCGTGTCCGCGGTCGATGGCCCGGCGCAGGCGCTGCTACAGGAAGTGTTAACCATGTTTCTGGCAAATAAATAAAATAAATAACTTTAATCTAGAACCGATATTATCCCTAACATAGGAGGCTCGTATATACTGTCATCATCACTACGCTCAGTTGTCTAGGATTACTGGCGAACCCAGTTGGCTTTAATTGGGTCCGTGTCACGCAAAGTATGAGTTTATACTGAGATATGTCGAAAGTATGTTTTCGACAAAAGAATGATATTATCTTCATTAAGATCACTCATCAGATCACTTGATTTAACTGGTACCATTTTACCAGTTAAATCAAGTGGAAAAACCGGCCTGTAAATTATCCTGTCAACGAAATTTTATTTTAATCAACGACTCCAGTGTGTACGGGCCTTTACACTTACTTAACATAGGTAATACATTTCCCAGAATTAAACATTGTCAACGTACACACCAAACCAAAGCCTTAGTAATAAATAATTGCTTCCAAGAAAACTGGCTTTCATTTTCGATGTGAATCGCAGGAAAATCGATCGCAGGGATTTCGAAGGTTATAAACCTCTGTAAGTCAAACAGTTATTAAAGCAGTTCTATTATTAAGTTAATGGAGTTAATAGTGCTCATGGTAGCGTCGTTTGTTTGTTTTCATTTGGGTTTTTAATTTTTTTTGTAAATAGTGTGGGTGAGATTTGTTTATGCAGACACCCGCCCAATAAATGGCACACTTTACCGTAGGCTGGTACACATAGTAATAATCATCATCATTTTAAACTCCATCGAAACCTTGCCAACCTACTCACATCGCAATATCTAATGCAGTCAGTTAGTAGATAAGACTTTCGGGTACCTGAATCGTATTCGTCTGACAAAAGGCGACGGACGGCCGAACGTTCTCTGTGAAGCACTATTGCGTCACTTAAAACGTAAATGTTATGGAAACTCAATGCAGTTTACACAGTTTGCGCGCGTGACCGGCATACAGACAGGCTCTCAATGTCGCCGGCACAAATACACATCGCTCACCAACACACGTCGCATCGCCCACCAACTCACAACAACCAGAAATGTTTGGTGTTACTCCGGCGCAGTTTACAAGCACGGTGCTAACTGTAGTACTACTACTACCTACTGTAGACGTCACATAAATCTTACCTCACATATCACATAACTAAGAAACACATATACACACCACACCCCCACATCCTCGCGCTACACATGCCACATATCTCACCCACATGCCCACCCACTACATGCCGACACCTACACAAACACACGCTTACACACAAACGAACCCACACACATCAAACATATTCTACACCCAGTGCGCTCCCTTACTGATATAAGAATTATAAAATGTTAATCCTACTAATATTATAAATGCGAAAGTTTGTATGTATGGATGTATGGATGTTTGTTACTCTTTCACGCAAAAACTACTGAACAGATTTTGACGAAATTTAGCACACAGATAGTTTATAACCAGGATTAACATATAGGATACTTTTTATCCCGACATTCCCACGGGATCGAAACTTATGCGGGTGAAACCGCGGGGCGCAGCTAGTATAATAATATATATAAAATTCAAAGTCCTGACTGACTGACTGACTGAGACATCAACGCACAGCCTAAACCGCTGGTCCTAGAGACATGAAATTTGGAGGGTGCATTCTTCGTGAAGAGTAGGTATCCACTAAGAAAGGGTTTTTCGAAATTACACCCCTAAGAGGGTGAAATGGGGGGATTTTGATTGTATGAAAAATTTTATTCCTTGAGTTAATAAACTTGAAACTTGGCACGAATACTTATCTAAGTAAATTATGAAGTTGGGCATTTTTTGTTTTTATAAACTACCCCCTAAATGGTGATTGGGGGGTTTCAAAGTTTGTATCGAAGAATTTTAGCGCGCGGTCCGATTTGATCGAAACTCAGTATTTATACCTAAAATTGAAAGGAAAGAATAATGTGTATCAGAGTTTTTCGAAAATCTACCCCTGACGGCCTGAAAAGGGGTAGTCAATTTTACAGGAGAGGATTTTACAGCGTGGCTTGATTAACTCGAAAATTGGTATAAATAATTGTTGAGTCAAGTTATGAACACATCCCAAATGATTTTTCAAAATTCCACCCCTGTGGGGGTGAAAAGCGGGGGGATACAGTTTATATGAAAAATCTTATTCGTTAGGTTAATAATCTTGGAAATTGGCATGAATACTCGCCTAAGTAAGCAATAAAGTTTATCATTATAAGTTTTTCAAACTACCCCTCAAAGGGGGATATAGGGGTATTGAAGTTTATGTGGAAGAAATTGAATGCGCGGTCCGATTAACTCGAAACTCAGTATTGATACTTTCGACAGAAAATAATTAATAATAAGTATGTAAAGTTGTCGAAAATTGACCCCTGACGGGGCAAAAAGGGGTAATTCGGTTTTTAGGGGAGGATTTGAACTTGAAACTGTATGTTACATTTTCACGCCTAAACCACTGAACTTCTGATTTGGCAAAGAGATCATTCTGGGGGAGCACATACTTTTTATCCTGGTAGCACGTTCCCGTGGGATAACTTCCGACATCCACGCGGGCGAAGCCGCGGGCAGAAGCTAGTAAGTCTTAAATTAATCTTTTTGCTTATTTCTCACACATCTGTAGAATGATTATACACTGGATGAGCGGAACCACCTAATACAAGCAAATCTTTGCTTAAAAGGTGACTCCAAACCTAACATAGTTATATCCTTAAGTGAAGAAATAAACATTTTTATTTTTTTTTATTACCTGGATGTTATCCTTCGCTAATGTAATTTCGAGTAATATTTGATTAACGACGATCAGGAACGAGCGATACACGAGTGCCTCACTTTTTGGTTGTATACAGAATAGGTACTCAAGTTATTTAAGTAACCTAAGTTATAATGTCGTTGTTTTCAACTTTTCAAGACCATTAACTATGCCGAGTAACTTATTTTAGTAGAAATTGGGGGCTTAAACATAACGAAACATTATGAAAATCTGAGAAGTTGAGCTGTAGGTACGATAGGTAGGTATAGGAAAGTGTAGGAAATCGACTGCTGAAGTCAACGCAGCGGGCGACGGTGACACGGCGCAATGGAAGTACAAGGAGCTCATACTCGTACATACACGATTGAATGGAAAAATCCTGAATGTGTTCGTCCTAAGTAGGTACTTATGGCTAAACAATTAAACCCACAATCAGAGCGATTGATTAAATTATGGCAATTAACATGTGAGTCCAGCTGCTAGTAGGTACTCAGCTAACACAGCCACGGTCACTTCCTCTTTCATAATTGATTCGCTGACTGATATCAGCATCGCTGACTCAGCCAGTCAGACACGGGGATCAGACCCACTCCACAATTGTTTTAAGGAAGGTACTTAGACTATGTAAGTACACCTTGGCATCCTGATTATGTGGAAAATGTTAATAAATAAATACAGTGCAAATTAAGTACATAATAAATTCATACCATAAGTTATGAACATACTTTCATGTCGGAAAACAGAATGTTATTATTTATAGACGTTTGACATTTAATTAACAATAATATCTTGTAGAAATAATGCAAACTATTTATGCAAAAAATAGAAAAAATAATGCTATGAAAAATGAAAGCTATTTATACATAGAAATAACATCAGTATAATATATTGTAGCTTGTAGCATGCAGTAATTCTACATAGATGTATATTTTGTCGTGATTGGTGAATACAAACGTGTACACTTTATTCAATTATAGTGCTCGTACACGGAATGTGCACATTATAATAGCCTTTAATATCCGTCGGGGAACCAGAGAGTATAGATTACCAGCTATGGTAACACCATGTATAATAATATAATATAATAATAATATAATATCCCTGGACATTTCACACAGCACCATGTGTCCCAAGCTAAGCAACCTAATGCTTGTGTTATGGTAACAAGATGGCTGATAAACTACTTATATACAATTTTTTTTTGTAAATACATACATATTATAGATAGAAAAATACGCAGCTTCCGGTCATCACACGATGACTTAACATTCCATGCGACCATGATGATAAAATTACTATGTTTTAGGTAAATACATTTTAATAGTATTGACATTCTTTATAAATATAACAGAACATTGGCTGATAAGCCACCAGTTCTTGTTCAATTTTAATAATCACCAGGTTGGTAGTTTGTTCAGCAGAATAAATGCTATACATAGTGGCTCATTAATGTTAGTAAGTAACCAGCTCAAATTTAAAGATCGTAATAATATTGTGAGCCTATCTCTTGAGCGTACAGTTGAAATTGCCTGTATAGAATTGGAGCATTTTGTTGTATTAAGTGTGTACAGACCCCCATCAGGATTGTATGACTGCTTTGAAAAGGTAATGGATGGAGTGTTAGACAGGATTTATAACTCAAACAAGTCCGTTATCATTTGCGGTGATTTTATAGTAACGCATCTTTCAGTGATTGGGCTACCATTGGTATTCATATGCGTAGAATGCGGCTTTATGAACTGTACAATGAAAGGATTTACATTAACACTGATGAATTTAATTTGTATGTTAGAAATTATTCAAAATTATTTTAAAAAGTTTGTTATATGGCCAAGTCACGTTATTTGGGTTCAAAGATTAAAAACAGCAGTAATGTAATTAAAACGACTTGGAATATTATTAATTGTGAAACGGGAAGGTCTAGTAATCTAAATACTGACTACAGCCTGTCGATTAATGACATCATAATAACATCAGACTCACAAGTCGCCGAGGCATTTGAAATGGATATAATGGAGATATGGAATGAAGGGATATTTTCAGATATTCCCGTTTCAACTACTAAATCCCTTCTGTTGCTGAGTCTTTGCTTATGGCAAATGTTAATGGTTGCGATTCGGATTTTCATTTTGAACATGTTACCTGTAGAGATATAATTAAAACCTTTCACACTTTAAATGTAAAAAAGACTGCAGATCTGTGGGGTAATTCTGTAGAAGTGGCTAAGTCTGTTATTGACATTGTAGCACCTACTCTAGCTCTTATCTTTAATAGTTGTATTGACGGTGGGGAGTTTCCTGACCTCATGAAAAATAGTAAAATACCTAATACCTTTGTTTAAATCGGGTAGACACGGGTCTTTGTTTACATCAGACCCCACAAAGTATAGACCTATTTCTGTCCTACCTACCTTTACCAAAATTTTTGAGAAATTAATTTTAGAACAAATGCAAAGATTTTTTAATAAACACAAATTATTACATAGTAGACAGTTCGGTTTTACAGGGGGTCGTTCAACTACTGATGACTGCCAGTGTTGAACTTTTAGGACATATTTATAATGCATGGGAAGACAAATGCGATGCCTTGGGCATTTTCTGTGATTTGTCCAAGGCGTTCGATTGCGTTCTTCACGAAACTTCAATCAGGAAACTCCGCCACTACGGGATCCGGAACGCTGCTCTGGATCTTCTTACTTCATACTAGAGTAAGAGGATTCAGAGCGTTGATGTAATTGGGAAAAGATCTCCCGGAGCTATAGAAACAATGGGAGTCCCACAGGGCTCAATTCTTGGTCCTTTCTTGTTTCTTATTTATATTAATGACTTGCCGTACCTCATAAAGGATAATCATGATATAGTGTTGTTTGCAGATGACACTTCACTGTTGTTTAAACTTAAACGTCAGCAGCAGATTACTGACGATGTAAATAGCGCGATCTCTAAAGTAGTCCACTGGTTCAATGTTAATAATTTACTTCTAAACGAGAAAAAAACCAAATGCATTAAGTGTACGCTACCTCACGTTAGGCAGGTGAAAACTAATGTGTTGATAAAGGGCGAAGAATTGAATTCTGAAGACAGCACAGTATTCTTGGGCATAACTTTGGATGCTAAGCTTTAGTGGGGTCCGCATATAGACAATTTGTCGAAAAAGCTAAGTTCCGCAACATACGCTGTTAGAAAAATTCGTAATGTAACTGATATAGAGACAGCCCGTTTAGTGTACCTACTTTAGGTATTTTCATAGTGTAATGTCGTACGGTATTCTATTGTGGGGAAATGCCGCTGATATTCGGACTATCTTTATTTTGCAGAAGCGAGCTGTTCGATCAATTTATAAATTAAGTCCGAGATACTCGCTCAGAGACAAATTTAAAGAGATTAATGTTATGACTGTGCCTTCTCAGTATATTTATGAAAATCTTTTATATGCCCATAAAAATATAAAATTGTTTAAAAAATACAGTGATATCCATGATATAAATACTAGGAACAAACAAAAATTTGTTGTACCTACAACAAGGTTCAAGAAAATAGGTGGCTCGTTCTGATGCCAATGTATACGCTTATTTACAATAAAGTTCCAAGCCCCGTTCAAGATCTAAGCCTTAATAAATTCAAATCATTCAATAAACGTAAGTTGTGCCAGAAAGCCTTATATACCGTTAAGGATTATATCGAGGACAAAAAGGCTTGGAATTAAGCTGTTTCCAATTTTTACATATTGAATGTTTTTATTTTTTTGTCTGTTTTGTTGTAGATTTTTTTTTATATAGGTACACTTTGACATTAATGATTTTTTTATATAATATGACATTTGCTTACTTTGTAAAGTATTCTATTAATTAAATTATTGTGAATGTGAAGACTATGTGGCTCATTTTATTTATATTATTTTTTTCTCTGTTCTGTTAGTTTTTGTCATGGTCTGGCAGTTTGAGTAATTAATGTGGCCTACCCAAATGTCCTTTCTTTGGTATTGTTCGTCGAATCGTCGAGCTCCTTAAGTTTTGAGTTGAGCTGCACGATTTCTGACAAATGTGTGCACTGACTGGACAGGTCCTCTCAATCTGTGTGGTTCTTTCCTCAAAAAACCATCTCAGAAATCGATCTACATGGTCTTCATATGATCTGACCAAGATTATGTCTGGACTTTAAAAGAGACTGTGAACTCTGAGTTTGTTTCGGCCTTTCTTCTC
Organism: Apamea crenata; assembly: GCA_949629185.1. Classification (NCBI taxonomy): domain Eukaryota; kingdom Metazoa; phylum Arthropoda; class Insecta; order Lepidoptera; family Noctuidae; genus Apamea; species Apamea crenata. The sequence continues at coordinate 19,534,374 of OX451359.1, read as the reverse complement.
AGACTAGTCAGATAGGAAACGCCGACCTCATCTAGTAGATATGTAATATGTGTAAAATATGATTGACGTGTAAAAGTGTTTGTACAAACCTACTTACAAAATAAAATCATTTATCATATAATAAAATAGATTCAATAGAGTTATTTACGCAATATAAAAACCGAAAATATTATTGTTTTATGTACCTAATTATGTGTAATTTAGGTGTTCAGAAACTCTTTGTTGAAAAAGATATTATTTTTGTTTGTATAAATATAAATGACAGGTAATAATTTCCTCAATTTATTCTTATTGTTTAGTTATTCAAAGCGCGGCACTAATAGTTGGCGATTTTTCAACAATACCTAATGGCAACAATTTCCGTCGCTTTTGTCTCTGTCAATACAACGTAATACAAGTACCTAAGTAATGTGCAGTGCATAAGAGTTATTTATGTTACATCGTCATGTGTCTTCGCATCATCACATTTAAGTGGTACCTACCTACCATAAGTCCCCGGTTTTGTTTGACACAATACAAATTAGTACTATTTACTACACATTTACTAGCATGACTTATGATAACACAGCATTTTATAAAAGATATGCTGAATAATTATACTAAGATATCTACATAAAGAAAAAAATACCTGCAACAAGTAGGTACTAAGTAGGTATTATACAAGAAATAAAGTAATCGTGTTTCGCATATAAAAAATACAATTAACTATATCATTCTCACCTCCCCACAAATTACATTTTGTAGCTTTACAACCTCATACTTATTTTGTATCGTGTACAAAATAAAATCGTTGAATCGAAGTCGAGCATAATCTCAGGAAGCTTTGCCTTCCGCCATTGAGTGACGTTTGCGAAACGTCTGGTAAAGCTGGCAACACTGGCGTTACTGGCAAGTGGCAACAGGTAACTTAGCAACGGACTGTGCGAGGGCGCGCCGAGGATCTTTTTTTTGATCTGGCAACACTGGTAGCCGGTCGTCAAAAAACGGTCTCTAGGTTAATTAATTTAATAAATTAATAAAACTGTTATAAATAAGTTAAATTAGTGTAATATAGTCAAACCTAGGTATTAAGTATTCTAAAAAGTGATTATCAAGTGTTCTTTGCCGCGAAAATTTCGTAAAAACAGAGGATTCAAAACCGGCTGTCAACTCAACGTACCAACGGTGACGGATTTCAAACTTTCATCAATCCTGGGGAGTATTTTGTTTTATTTATTTGCTTGTATTACATACCACAGAACATCACAAAGTACTGCTCAGGTCTCTGAGCTACGTCCATCACACACTGGCACGGTTTATGTCTCCTTTTGCTTGACAACTAGTGGAAGCAAAATCGATGACGAAAACATTCGCCCAGACAATAAACACTACATAATTACTGCACAAAAATAGGCTCATTAGAGCTTCTTCATACTATAAAACCTTTTAAGGGTCATAAACTTGTTATTGTCAACTAAGTTCTTTGTGTTTTACAATAAAAGCAGTGCCTATTCCTTGTAACTTCACTTCTATTTATCATCTCCATCTCATTCCATAATAACTTCAACTAATTTTATAATCCATTTGTTAACATTTCACTACTTACTTATTTTTAACTTACTTTAATTTTATTTTTCCCTTCTACCTCCTACTAATCTAAATATTGGAACATCTTTTTCACACTGTTATTTAGCTGCCTAACTTCACACATTTCAGGTGACTGACATTTTGAAGCAAATGATGACCCGCAGTGCCACAATCAAGGAGATGGAAGCAAAACTGAGATCTACCTTGACAAAGCTAGAGGCTTCTGAAGCTACATGCAAACAGCTGCTCTGTGAAAGGGAAGACAGTGAGGTGGAAATAAAGCTTGTTATTGACAAGAACACTGAGCTTAAGAACCAGCTGACTGAACTACATGTACGGCATATGGACATACTTGACCAGCATCAACACCTCCGTCAACTAGTGTCAAATTTCCAGGAATGTAGTGACACCCACGAACTGGCTTTGAGACGCATATCTGAACTAGAACAGGAATTAAGCAAGGCCCACAACACAATAACCGCCTTGGAAACTCTCAAAGCCCGTGAAGAGTCTGCGATCACCTGCAGTCTTTATGATGAGTTGGTTGGTAGCGGGTCGGGTCCCATATGTGTTGAGCCAGTGGTAACAATAGATTTAACTGATGATACTATCATTAAAAATAAATTGTTTACCAGTCACAATAAGCTAAAAAAATATATTAAAATTAATAGATTAATTAGAAAAACTCAAAAATCTTTGAAATGCCAAAAAGTAAACAAATTAAATATAAAACTTAGGCAAAAAAAAGTAAATTTAATACAAGAATTAAAAAACTGTAACAGTGAATTAGAATTGTGTAATGCTATGTATGACACAGACACTCAGCACCTTCAGGATGAACTGTTTGTTAGGGAATACGCTCTAAAGGATATCTTTAGTAAATATGAGGCTTCTCAACAAGACCTGAGTAAGCGCATGCAGGAGGCTAATGAGTTGGCAGACCTGGTCAAGTATAATGCGGAGAGGTATGAGTCTTTGACAAATAACCTCTCTTTTAGCTGTACCTGTTCCCGGGGACCCCAACTTATTACACCCACACCCTCAGTAGCTCAACCAGTAGGTAGCTGTATTAGTGATGATAGCAATAGTACGAATAATTTGATTAATACTACTTATATTTTTTCTGATAAATTTGGTCAAGGTTTTGGTAGCTTGTTAAATCAGTGTTCGCAACAATATGCAATTAATCATTGTTTACCCGGTGCCAGTATTAGCCAATTAATTAATAATATCAAATTGACAAAAATAAACCCCAGTTCAACTGTTATATTATTATATGGGGATAGCTTAAATGTAAGGAAAAAGGACTTAATTGAATGTGTCCATTTGATGTTGCATCTTAATGAGACTAATAATTGTAAATTTATTTTTTGTGCCTTGCCTTATTCCCATTATTTAACTGATGAGCAAAATAAGCATATTTATAATTTAAATATGTTCATTTATAATAGGACTTGTCGTCACAGTGATGCTATTTTATATTTTGATTGTAATCAATTCATTACTGATTACAAACTGACAAATTATACTATGTATTTGCCACCTAGTTGTAGGAGACAAATTGCTAATCTTTTAGCATACAATATACTCAGTGACACTGGTACTTGTAGTGTACCATCGATTACTGTTAGTACTGATACTAATACTACTTTTGATACGCCTTGTAGTTTAAACTATTAGGTGCGACAACGGGTCAGCCACATATGTTGAATGTTGTACATCAAAATATGCAGGGTCTGTCCGGCAAAGAGCTAGAATTAAGTTTATTTATGGAGAACTATGAGGTTCAGGTGTTATGTTTGACTGAACACTGGTTGAAGGAACATGAAGTAGTGTTTATAAATGATGAAAACTTTACCGTACAGAGTGCATTTGTGAGAAAAAGTGCTATTCGCGGTGGCTCTTTAGTTCTTGTTTCAAACAAGTTGAAATGTAAACAACGTTTAGATTTAGTTAATCTTTCAATCGAGCGCACTATAGAGTTGTCTTGTGTTGAACTTGAGCGATATGTTATAATTTGCGTTTATCGACCCCCCTCTGGGGATTTTATTAGTTTCGAATCGGTAATGGAAGATACTCTCAATAGGTTAAAATCAAATAACAAAAGTATTATTTTATGTGGAGATTTCAATATTAATATTTTAGATGTTACTCCATTAAGTATTAGACTTCTCAATCTTTTGAGGTCTTATAATTTAATTAACTTGTTTTTTGAACCAACTAGGATCACAGCTTCTTCGTCAACTTGTCTTGATAATATATTTAGTGATTGTGATGCCAAAAATAAACTAGTGTTAACTGACTTAACGTCCGACCACTGTGGTTTATTAGCTAGCTTCCCCATGCCATTACATAAAAAGCCACATAGACTTGAATGCAGGCCTTATACAGCTAGTCGTTGCAAAATGTTTAAAAATAATATAGCTCATAGAATTACACCATCGATAGTAGAACACGAGAATCCTAATGAAATTTATGGTGCCCTTTTTGATGTTGTGCAAAAAGAATACCAATCCACTTTCAAGACCAAAACTATTAACATTAATGGATCCTCTGTTGGCTTTAACCAATGGGCTACTCCCGGTATTTATAAAAGTAGAGCGAGACTATACGAGTTATATGGTTTGAAAAAATACAGGTTTGATACTCCCTTCCTAGAGTATGTCAAAACTTATTCAAAATTATTCAAAAATATTAGTGCTTTTGCTAAATCAAAATTTTTAGGCGATACGATAAAAAATTCTACTAATAAAGTAAAAACCACTTGGAAAATTATTAATAATGAAACGGGAAAATCGGTTAAACAAGAAAAACTACTTGAGATTATGGTCGACAACAAATTAGTTAACAAAGCAGCTGACGTAGCTGAGGCATTTAATGAGTTTTTTGCCAACATACCGATAACTACGACTCGCTCCTTAAATTCGTCCTCGTCTAAAGCTGAAAACCTTTTGCACAGTAGTGTACCTAAATGTAGTCCCTTATTTAGTTTCGAACATGTAACCCCGCGTGATGTAGTTAATGTTTTTAATACACTTAAGTCTAAAAACACCGGTGATTATTGGGGCATCTCCACTAAACTTATAAGTAATATAATAGACATCGTAGCCCCCTATCTAGCTGTTACTTTTAATAAATGTGTTGATTTAGGAACTTTTCCTGACCTCATGAAGAGTAGTAAAGTCATACCATTATTTAAATCAGGTAATAAGAATGACGTTGGCAATTTCAGGCCTATTTCTATCTTACCTGCATTTAGCAAAATATTTGAAAAGTTAATACTCAAGCAGCTGCTAAGACATTTTAATTTAAATAGCCTCCTCCATAATGAGCAATATGGCTTTACAAAAGGTCGTTCAACTACAGATGCGGGTGTTGCTCTGTTGAGACACATATTTGACGCATGGGAGAAATCACAGAATGCTATTGGAGTTTTCTGTGATCTCTCCAAAGCCTTTGATTGCGTGCACCATGACACGCTTTTGCGTAAATTACGTCATTACGGTGTCCAAAACGAAGCTCTCAACGTAATTATTTCGTATTTACATAATAGGGTCCAATGTGTAGATGTTAATGGTGTGAAATCATCCGGGCTACCAGTTCAGTTAGGTGTTCCGCAAGGCTCAATACTGGGTCCATTCTTGTTCTTAGTTTACATTAATGATTTACCATTCCATTTGACGGGCATCTGTGATGTTGTACTGTTTGCAGATGATACCTCTCTTATTTTTAAAGTAGACAGGAATAGACAAGATTTTGACGACGTAAACAGTGCACTCTCAATAGTTACAGATTGGTTTACGTCAAATAACTTAGTTCTCAATGCCAAGAAAACCAAATGTGTAAAGTTCGCCTTACCGAATGTTAGAAACCTAGGACCCAACATCGTCTTAGATAAAGAGGTGCTTGAAACTGTAGGCTCGGCAATTTTTCTAGGACTAACAGTAGATGCCAAACTTCAGTGGGGACCTCATATATCAAGTCTAGCAGGAAGGCTCAGTTCGGCTGCCTACGCCGTCAGGAAAGTAAGACAATATACTGACGTTGATACAGCTCGTTTAGTCTATTTTAGTTATTTTCACAGCGTTATGTCCTACGGTATTCTGCTGTGGGGCAAAGCCGCTGATATACAAAATATATTTGTCCTTCAAAAGCGAGCTGTTCGAGCAATTTACCAGCTAGGTGCCAGAGTTTCTCTAAGAGATTTCTTTAAAGATATTGGTATTCTCACGGTTGCATCACAATTCATCCTTGCCAACATTTTATATATTAGGCAAAATTTACACTTGTACACTAAAAATAGTGATATTCACAGTGTTAACACTAGAAATAAGGACAAACTACGTGCCCCCTTTCACCGGCTTCATAAGGTTCATAACTCATTTGTTGGGCTTGGTATAACCTTTTATAACAAGATACCCTCTTCTTTTCTAGACTTGCCTTTTAATGCGTTTAAAGCTCAACTAAAATCCAACCTTTGTTCAAAGGCATACTATTCTATCAACGACTACTTAGACGATAAGAATAGTTGGTCACCCTAGTTTAACGCAAGACAATGTTTATGTTCCTTCTCCAGAATTAGCTTACTGCAGAACCCAGCAATGCATAAATGTGTAAGCTGTCACGCCCTTTATGCCTGGAGGCTTTTATTTGGGTAGTAAGTTTTTTTATTTACATTTTAATTAATTATGTTTTAGCTTGAGTACGTATAGTTATTATTATATTTGTTGGTATATTGGCGTGGCTAGCTGACATATTATGGCAAATAATTAAATTTTATGTTCTGGTTTTGTAATGTTAATTACCGAACATTGTATATATTATTGTACCTAGTATTGTATACATTCAAGTATTTTTTTTAAATTGAACAGACAGCTGTGCTGTTGGGGAGTTTGTTGCGCCACTTCTTCTTCCCAGCAATAGCACTAGGAAGTGGTGAAGGGCGGGCGTTTTTGGGGGACTGTCTTTTGTAATTTTGACGTTCAAAAAGTGCTGATTCTCAGCCTAATTTGAATAAATGACTTTTGATTTTGATTTTGATTGATTTTGATCCCGAGGCCGTCACGTGCCCAGCACGAGGGTCGTCTGATCTGCCGCACCCCGCACCCCGCACCACGTACCTACTGCTCCGAGATTTAGAATAAATAATAAGTAGACTGTATTATTGATTCATGAAATAAGAATCATCGGTTTTTGGGTCGATTTGCGTAAGAGATGCGCGTAGCACGTGGCGTAGTCAGGGTCTACGCCGTGTGCTACGCGCATAACCCACGATACTTATACTGATAAGTTTGTATTTATAAGGGCTAGGCTAGCACGATAAAGTTATAGATTCCCCGGATAAGTACCTAGGTACACATAGAAGGTAGAAGGCGGACTTAACGCCTTAGGCAGTTTCATATAGAAGTGATTGCAGCAAGTGATTGAGCGCAAGTAGTCTGATAATTTACTCCTGGTTGCAAGTGCAGCCAATTGTGGTGACAATTGGTCGCGGAGACAAATTGCAGGATACAGGACCGTAGGCGTGTGTCGATACCTATCGGACACATTGCATATTATGTTATTTACTTGTGCTGTAAATGTGCACAACGTGAGATGTATAGATCTGTCAATGCGTCCCCGTCGGCACACACAGTACCAACCTGCCCACACGAGAAGTTGTAGCAAAGTTTAATTTTGCTGGATGCACTGGATCAATCAACTGTAGTAGATCAATCGTTTTCAATGATACATCCCGCAAACACTGAAACAATTTACTTAGCTTTTCCATAATTTTCTACATTTTTACATAAGTAGGTAGAACAGTACATAAGCCTCTTACCTCCTCCTCCTACTTCAACATGTTAAATACCTACAAGTAGAGGTAGTTAACAGGCTTTGTCAACGTCTGGCGAGGGGCTTAGGTACATTATCAGACAGCCTGTCTGATGCAATGCGACCATAGACACTCGTTGAAAGTAAAGACTGCTTATGTAATGCCTTCTGACTTGTGACCCGATAAAATGACACTTTATAAGGTGATTTGTGGTGTATACCTATTGTATACTAGCTGACCCCACCAGGCGTTGTCCTTTCGATTTTTAATAATTCATACAAAAATCCCATAGATAAAAGGACATTCAGTATTTTCCCGAATTTGAAAATTTCCGGGAAACTTTTCCAATTTGTTTTTCATAAAAACCTAATTCGGACTATTATGAACATTTAAAAAAAATTACCCAACGAACAGAATTTCGCTTACGTACAAAATTTTGTGATCTATATTATTTATTTACATCGATTTTAAGTAGGTACAGACTCACATGATAGCAAGTAACCATTTGAAAAGTATTGGGTATGATATGACCTAACTTCTTCGAAGCACTAATAATTAGCTAGACGGTAACATAATTACACTGTCAATGTTATATTGTTTCTAAAGCCAGTGGGTCATACACACGGTCATACATAATTGCCTCCGGTACAAAACTGATTGACATCAGTCCATTAAGTTTCGCCACGAATGTTTATGGCATATACTAAAGTGGATTATTACGATAGGAACTTAATTGTAATATCTAGTATTAAACACAATACAATTAATGATACATGTCATTACGATCTCATATAGATAGTTATGTTGTGCAGTTAAAGAGATAAGAATCATTATGATACCCAAATTATTTGCCGAACGAGTGAACACAAACATTTCGTTCCAAGTGATCTAATGTCGCGGTCGGATGCTGTGCTCACTCATTGAATATCGTTCTCTGCCTGATACCATCTGAATGACGACCTTCGTAACACAATGGAACGAGGATGTAAGCAACATTAATCTAAACGCAACTTTTATCTGATAAAAACAAATTCCATCTTGTCAAGGGCGCGGTCTAGTTCTAACAGCATCATAAGTATGTTGATGGAAAAGTACGACGCACCTTGGTTGCCGCAGGCTGTGGAGGTGCTGGTCAGAAGACCCCAGCTGGGTTCGTCCCTACTCTCACCGATTCAAAAAGTTCCAACTCTACACGAAACGATAAAAACGTTCAGTCAGAATGAAAAACATTACCTAAGGGCTGATTGACTGACCTTTTTTTCGTGGAATAAAATTGACGTTTGACAGTTTTTGTATGAAATACTTAACTGTCAAAATTTCAAAATTATTCCTCAAATAAAGTTATCAGATGATTGAAAAATCAGCCCCGAATTAAAAATACTTTAATCGCCATGTTTACTTAACTTACAATTTTGTTTTTATCTCTGTGGTTTTGTTTACTAACAATAGTTTTTAAGAACAATGTTACTAACAATTGGGCCTAGTTGCCTAGTAAACAAATATGTAATTGAATTGACTTGAAAAATATAAATAGCAGACATTTTGAGGATTTCCTCCCGGCACACAACCGGCAAATGTTTATCTAACCAAGTAACCTTGCTGATAGCTGACGAATTATTATAGTATTTATTTATTTCAAGATTATTATACTTTATTTAGAAAATAAAATGTAGCTTATCTTGTTTCATGGAGTCACCTGAGAAAGGTTAGACTGTCGTTTATCTCATGGTATGGGAATGAAGATGACAATATTTAGGCAAATTATTTGCAGTTGAATGAAGGTTAGCTGACGGGGAAGAAAGAATGTATCTCTGGTCATTACAGCCATTCGATAGGAGTCTGAAACAAAAGCTTTTTCAAATATTTTCTGTGATCTATGTCGATTCAGCACTCTCATTCATGCGCAAACATTTGAATAAGGAGCGGTAATGTAACCCGACCCACCACCACACTGCGCAATGGTGACTGCTCTGGTCGCACAGAACGTGGTTCCAACCAGTTTCATCACACCACACCACTGGCTCTGCATTGTCTCAGGTTCCGTCGCAAATTACCGTTTATTATAATTTGACCGCGATTGCCTAATCTATCTTCTATCCTACTAATATTATAAATGCGAAAGTTTGTATGTATGGATGTATGGATGTTTGTTACTCTTTCACGCAAAAACTACTGAACAGATTTTGACGAAATTTAGCACACAGATAGTTTATAACCAGGATTAACATATAGGATACTTTTTATCCCGACATTCCCACGGGATCGAAACTTATGCGGGTGAAACCGCGGGGCGCAGCTAGTATAATATATATAAAATTCAAAGTCCTGACTGACTGACTGACTGAGACATCAACGCACAGCCTAAACCGCTGGTCCTAGAGACATGAAATTTGGAGGGTGCATTCTTCGTGAAGAGTAGGTATCCACTAAGAAAGGGTTTTTCGAAATTACACCCCTAAGAGGGTGAAATGGGGGGATTTTGATTGTATGAAAAATTTTATTCCTTGAGTTAATAAACTTGAAACTTGGCACGAATACTTATCTAAGTAAATTATGAAGTTGGGCATTTTTTGTTTTTATAAACTACCCCCTAAATGGTGATTGGGGGGTTTCAAAGTTTGTATCGAAGAATTTTAGCGCGCGGTCCGATTTGATCGAAACTCAGTATTTATACCTAAAATTGAAAGGAAAGAATAATGTGTATCAGAGTTTTTCGAAAATCTACCCCTGACGGCCTGAAAAGGGGTAGTCAATTTTACAGGAGAGGATTTTACAGCGTGGCTTGATTAACTCGAAAATTGGTATAAATAATTGTTGAGTCAAGTTATGAACACATCCCAAATGATTTTTCAAAATTCCACCCCTGTGGGGGTGAAAAGCGGGGATACAGTTTATATGAAAAATCTTATTCGTTAGGTTAATAATCTTGGAAATTGGCATGAATACTCGCCTAAGTAAGCAATAAAGTTTATCATTATAAGTTTTTCAAACTACCCCTCAAAGGGGGATATAGGGGTATTGAAGTTTATGTGGAAGAAATTGAATGCGCGGTCCGATTAACTCGAAACTCAGTATTGATACTTTCGACAGAAAATAATTAATAATAAGTATGTAAAGTTGTCGAAAATTGACCCCTGACGGGGCAAAAAGGGGTAATTCGGTTTTTAGGGGAGGATTTGAACTTGAAACTGTATGTTACATTTTCACGCCTAAACCACTGAACTTCTGATTTGGCAAAGAGATAGATGGCATTCTGGGGGAGCACATACTTTTTATCCTGGTAGCACGTTCCCGTGGGATAACTTCCGACATCCACGCGGGCGAAGCCGCGGGCAGAAGCTAGTGTTTCATATTCACAAGGTTGAGACAAAAGACAAGGACCAAAAGTCGTACCATAAAGTCTCATGCATCAAGATCAAAATATTATAGTAATTATTTTCATAATTTCTTACATCTTATCCGTCTGGGATTTGGTTTTTCAACAGGGAATTGAATTTAAAGTAAAAATATGTTGCTACTGTTTTATTCCCTTTACATGACGTTCCGTTTCAAATGATGTGATTAATATAACCTTGAACTTTGAAAGTGTTATGATCACGTCTTTCAAAAAACTTGTAAAAAAATTATACTTTACCGATTCTACATTAATTAAAAATAACTAGAATATAATAGAACAGAATTTTTATTAAAAACGATTATCATTTTTTTTGAGCAATAATGGCCGTTCGTTTATGACATGTTAAACAAAATAAAGTACCTAGTGCTATTTTTGTTGATACTTGAAATCCTTTTACTAGGAAGGTACCTATTTGTTTATGTAGCTATGATGCTGTGGGCTGTGGGAAGATTTTAATGAAAGTGAGATGTTCTAAAGATGAGTTAAGTACCGAATGCTAAATGCATAGAACAGAAGTAGATTTTTAGCAAAAGGTTTAAGAAAAACTTTAGAGATTTTGATAAAGACTTTTCTTTGGCAAAGCAGTAAGTCAGCAAGTCATCGAGACTTGCTGACGACTCTGACACAATATATTCGGACACAGTGTCCGATTTGACACATTTTAATTTCAATATTTTTTTCACTGACAATTCGGACACCATGAAATTATTGAAGCTAGTACAGCGATGATACCATGATGTCAAGATTGTGTCTCGTGAGATCTCCAGAAACATCTAGTTTTGTTTATTTAAGTTTTTATATGGAGTTCCAGCACTGTGTTATAGATAGATACGTACGTACTTACGCGCAAGATTACTGAATTCCTGAAGCGCATCTGAAACCAGCACGTTGGAATGTGTAAGCGTGTCGATTTGTATATGTTCATAAATAAAATTGCAATTCCGTTATCGTAAGTGTACCGAGATATGTACTTGAGAAGTTGAGAACATTGCGAGATTATCCTTCAATAACCGTTGAAATAGAAATTGCTCTGGTATTGCTTTGTTCATGAATAGGTGTCTAATAACTTTCCCTTTAACCTTTTAAAATTGTTAAAAACATGAGCGATCTGACAAAGTTGTCATGAAATGCAATTGAGCAAGCTATGAAACTAGAATTCACTGTTAACTCTTGCTTTAAATATGTTGAGCTATATCATCGAGCTACACTACACGACATAGCGTAGCGTAGGTACCTACGGTCTGCGCTACACAGACCTTAGCTCTACTTTGAATTCCTAGAAACACGTTCCACTTGACCAGTCCCGAGAGCGAAGCTGTCCCATACCAGTTAACAAAACCACCAAGCGATGTATTCAGAGCGTCGCGCGTCACGGCTGCGGGTCGCAAAGACGCCTGCAGCCGTGTCGCGACGCACCGCGCCGCGCCGCGCGTCTACGCCCGGCACGCAGCCCGCCACGCCAGACGCCCATTGACCTCCCAGTTATGAGCATCTTCCGATGTCAGCAACGTGACCGGGTTACCAAAGCAGTGTTGTTTTATTGCTAATGCGTTATTCGTATTTGTTTGTGGAGCGATTCTTAATGAACATTTATGTTGTGTTTTGTTTTAGCTTGCTCATGCTAACTATACAGTGCAAGTAGGTGCTGTAACCTACATAATTATGTACAAATCTCCGTTCCTTCCCGTATTCAAAAAGCAACTCTATGATTCGATCGCAACGCTATGATTGGGGCCTATACGTATAAAATACGTATAGGCCCCAATCATAGCGTTGCGAATGTCTAACAAGTCGGTAGCCTTCAATTGGTCGTTATAATTCCATGCCACTTAAAAAGGACATCAACGCGCACCAGAAAAAAACGCTTGAAATATTTATAAAATGTCACTGTTATATTTAGTTTGTATTCAGTGAGCGCACGTTGCCACATTATTTATAAGGTCAAAAACAATCGATTCTCAGCCAAACGTGAACCGAAATAGATACGTGAGCGTGGTCGGTAATGTTTCATAGAACTTGGTTCTAATGTACGCGTGATGCTTTTAACGCCACTACGATATAAATACTCGATAATTCAATAATTAGTTCAATTATAATGCTTCTATTCGTCAGAAGTTAATCATTGTAATCGGTATCATCAATGGAAGCTAGGTAGGTAATTAGCACATTCTGGGCAAACGAAATACTTTTCCACGAATGTTTGGTTTTAATATTGTAGCGATGTTTGAACTTGTGGTTTATCGACATAACACAGGTGTGTTAAAATCTACAAAGCATTCTCGAAAAATATGAAATCCAACGCACGGGATTGGAAATAAGGAAATATTAGAAGGACATGGAGCTAGACGAGTTGTCAGTTGGAGGCCGCATGAATACGATTGAATTTACATTAGTTGTGTTGTCGAATAGGCTAAACTCTACCTATTCCTTTTTCAGATCCAGATCTCATTTAAATAGGTATCTCATAAAGCGTATAAATCAATCGAAACATAATATCTTTTACTCACTAAATACAGCTACAAACAAATCAGCTGTAAGTATACTAATAAAACAAAAACAACAGTTGGGTGCAAATGTCCGCTTTACGTTACGTCACGGCGTGTTTCCGAGCGGCGCGTACGTTGACTGACCATGACCGCCCGGCGAAAGTGTAGGCGACCGGCGGCGCCGGCCCCTGGCAACAGCACAAAGAAGGCCCACTCGTAATTTTTTTATGCAGGAATGCAAAAAGGTAGGGCTTTCGGTGTAATTAGACATAGGTACCATTTTAACATATCGAAGGGTCGAAACATGGCAAAACTGGCGAAAAGTGGGTGCCATTACTGCCATTGCAGAGTACTACACACCACTGCGATGTTGTATTATATGACGAGGAGTGTGGTTTTACTCGGCAGGGGAAGATGTTTCTTCGCCTTCATAAATAAAAGTCGACAGACTTAGGTCACGGTTAGATAATATTACCGTGCTTAGGTGCTGGTGCTGGTCAGTATTAGGGTGTTACTTGGTGACCCTGTGTGTGCAATAAGTTTATTTGAAGAAACAGGTCAAACCTTCTGTTCCCGTATATTAAATGCGCGTGCGCAGCACACTAACGTGCCACCGATGGACCATCGGGACCGTTACTCATTGATATGTAGGACTATACGAATATGAATGATGGTGCGACAGAATGCGTTTTATTTTTAACAGATAGTTTGGGAAGACTTTAGATATATTAGTATTAGTAGTAAATAATTTAGTATTAAATGAGAAAAAAACTAAATGCATTAGATTCGCTTTACCGAATGTTAGAAGTAGTGCATTTCACGTTGTATTGAATAGGGAGATACTACTACTTGAATTCGTCGAAAATAGAGTTTTCTTGGGGATCACGCTTGACTCAAAGCTGCAGTGGGGTCCTCACCTAACATCACTTGCAGGGTGGCTAAGTTCAGACGCTTATTACGCTGTTTGGAAAATCCGTCAATTAACAGACGTGGATACCGCAAGACTGGTCTATTTTAGTTACTTCCATAGCATCATGTCTTACGGTATTTTGCTGTGGGGACGGGCTGCAGATATTGATTCTATCTTAATTCTGCAAAAGAGGGCTGTCAGAGCCATCTACAATCTCAGCAGACGCGAATATCTAAGGGAACTGTTTAAAAAAAATAACATCATGACGGTTCCTTGTCATTAGATATACGAAAACATTATGTACGTTCGAAAAAATCTACATCTTTTTAGTAAGATAAGTGACAGGCATAATTTTAACACTAGGAATAGGAACAAACTAGATCAACCACGCTTCAGATTGACTAAATTAAAAATTTCTTTTATGGGGTACCTACTGTTTAAAATGTTATAATAAAATACTACTCGATATTCTTCAACTAAATGTGTAGAAAATTAAAACATGCATTAAACGTACACTATGTAGACAAGCATATTATAAGTTAGATGAGTATATCGTAGATTAAAATGCTTGGCTTAATGCTTGTCCTGCTCCACAGGCACTTGGGCTCACTAGTTGATCACAATTTCAATATTTGGAAGACATGCTTCCCCTTTTTTTTTGTTTTTTTTTGTGTTTCTGACATTACGAACTTAAAGTTTATTTTATTCAATCAAGATTTAATTCTACTTGATTTATTTCAATATTAAATACCTCTTCGTGATTGGTAGTATTTTTTTTTCTCATCTCATAAATAAATTGCAAACTATAGTTTTGTATAATTTAGAAGCATTTTTAAAATTTTGTAAATGTAAGAACCATAAATGGATCCGTTTTTTATGATATTTTGATGTTGACTTGAAAGAGCATGGCAGTGGAGAATATGTCATGCTCACTTAACTGTCTCACTGGTGGTGGCGCGTGTGTTGGATCAATGGTTGAGCTGGGTGGTGCTGATCCACGCGTCATGTTCGTGAACGGGCGCCGTCGGTTGAGACTGGTCATCTCTTAACTGCCAGGGCTTATTTTTAATTTTATATTTTAAATTGTTTCTTTTTTACATTGTTCTCACATATAGAAGCAATAAGAATACTGTACCCAGGATTTTGTAATACTTAATTAAATAATTTAAAAGAGTGTCCGTGGAGTTTCTTGCCCGTTCTTCTCCATAGAGATCTACGTTTTGGAATGGGCGACTAGCTTCAACTTTCTGACTAACTGACCGACTATTTAATTTTGACAATTCAAAAGTGCCTGTAAATGGTTTAATTGAAATAAATGATTTGAGTTTTACCTAAGATAAACCAAACAGAAGGTTGGGTCTTTTGAAAATACCAATCGAATGCAAGCTTGAACAAGAGAGACCGTGTGTTACGCAATTAGGGTGCTGGCATGCTATAAATTTCTAAGGTGATCGATAGTAATAGCTAAAAAATCGCTTTCTAGGTACTGTATCCAAGATCTTTTCGCAAAAATTTTAATGCTATTTTACCTACTATTTTATTACAGCATTCTTTTCAAAACAAGCATCAACTTTGTTAACTTTCACTCTGGCGCAGCGGTGGTTAACCTCTTGCTTGTCTCCTACGTCACACTTTGAGTTTTGGGAGTTCAAAATAGAATGAGAATTTTATTCATGCTGGGATTTGTATGGACAAACCTGTTGCAGGCATAGTGACGAAGAGTGCAGTGAGCAGGGCATCTGGTTGGAGTACATAATGTACATGTAGTCTGTAAGACTGTAAGTGAATGTGGATCGGCGCGTGCGCAGACTTGCTCCCTTGACCCCAATAATATGTCACCGGTGCTGCACCAGCGTTATTTACTACTAGTGAAATTGCAAACAATCCCACTCTTCATGATAAGTTTATCAACTCATGAAAAGTTTTTTTTTTTATAACTTGAATGCAAGTAGGTAAAGCCAACTCTGCCGGATAGGAATGACGATGCTTTCCGAATTGTTCACATAGGTAGGTATTAGGTAGGCGTTCTAATAAAGTTTCATCCTACTAATATTATAAATGCGAAAGTTTGTATGGATGTATGGATGTTTGTTACTCTTTCACGCAAAAACTACTGAACGGATTTGGATGAAATTTGGCACACAGGTAGTTTATAACCAGGAATAACACATAGGATACTTTTTATCCCGAAATTCCCACGGGATCGAATCTTACGCGGGTGAAACCGCGGGGCGCAGCTAGTGATTAATAAATGCATCTTTCAGCCAGCTCATAGATACAAATAATTCAGTAGAAACAGCTCATTCTCGGTGTAAACATCGGAAATAGTCTGTATCTATAACTTTTAAAAGTAATTGTTAGATAAATCCCCGTCGCAGTCGCACTGGTGCCAATGCTAAACAAAAGCCGAGGAAAACATTAAACAAAACTGTGGACGAATACATTATTTATTTATTTTATTTATTATAAGTTAACAGCATACTAAACAATATAACTAAAACTAAGCCCCACAAAACCGTAGTAGTGGTTTGACTGTGGGGCTGTACTACTACTGTTTGATTGTACATACTAATTAATTACTAACACTCTAAAGCTAAGCGGACACGGGAGCCGCGTCGCGCGTCGCGCGTCGGGCTGCAGTGCATCGCATTTCTATGCAGAAAAGCGTGGTGCGGCCGGCCTCTGGTGTGAAGGCTGGGAGGGCTCACGCATGTTCATATACGTGGGTGAGCCCTCCCAGCCAGGTGAGTGATGTAGAGGTTAGAGGATTTTTACAAAGCGGTGCGGTCGACCCAAATCTGCGTCAGCCTTATTAATTAACAGTCATGTCAGTGTCAGTGTTAGAAGTTCTTATTTGTTTACAGGTACAACAATTATCAAGCCAAATTAATTATCAACCATAAACTGTTAGTATAACGATTAACGAAGTAGTACGCACTTTCATGAACACGAGGTGTCTCCAGTCCGCGCACATTTCTTTTTCTTATTTCTTGGTTTTGTAATGTTCAATGCCATTGCCAAGTAGAGTCGTTGGTCAATTGCGGAAGAATACTTTTTATATCTTGTGCTTAAATTACGCCACTCGCCACTAACGTAATTATAGGTTAATTTAAAATAAAACTTTACAATGTATTCGACTTAAATAGAGCAATATTTTTCAGATTAAGGAAGTCATTACTTTTTTAGTCTTGTTTTTGTGTTTGTACAACACGTCATCACAACACAAATAAACTGAAGTTCCTTTCGTGATACATCTCGTTATCAGCATGTTTGTTACTATCTCCATCGCCTAGCCTTCTCTCAAGGATTTTATCTGCATGGACTCGGTACCAATTAAACTTCGCGACACAATGGGCAGTATCAATGCTCCAAACATCAGCAATCAGACTCAAAAGTGTAATGAAACAATTAAAGTACCTAGGTAATATATAATGATATTGTATTTTCAACCGGCGCGGCGCGGCGTGCGTTTATACGCAAACAAAACAAAGGAGTTTGTGAAGACACAATGATACATGATGGGTTTGCCTAGCTGTCACTCATCCGCAGTATGGTCTCCGTGCGATCCGCCAGGTGTCATGGCCGCTCGACCTCCGCCATTATCAGCTACTCAACACTGATCCATTAAATCTTCAGCAAGATTACCTAATACACCCCCCCAACCACTTACCTTTTTGTTTGGGAGCTGTCACTCACTTCCTGACGAGTCAATCTTACAGAAGCATTACCCAACTCAAAATTGTACGTCATATTTTGCTAAACGCTTATCAAATAGATTAGTTGCAATCTTGGTAGTCTTGGAACAAGATTAGTTTACCTGATAATATATCTTGTTTTGCATCGAGACTAACATTGCAACATTTTGCCGTTAAATGCATTTACCTACTTATCAATGAAATGGTTATCTGTTGAGTCAGAACTTGTTCCACGTACAGTACCGGGTTAGACCAGTTTTCATAGAAGAAAGCACTAGCAGATAACTAATGTTTAGATTCATAATATAATCACCATTGTTGCAAATTATTTCGCACAATCATAGTAAAGTGGTGCTTCCACTATAATAAGCTTCTACGTAACCGAAATAAAACTAAACTAGTCCATGAAAATAGGGCAAACCTACATGTAATGTGACAGTTATTTTAGCATGAAATAATTCGAATGATTACATAATTTCAGTAATGGCGGGTGCGGTCGGCTGTTTCGAGGAGAACTAAATTCATTTGATCAAGGTGCGAATTAGTCCTGCACGTGTCAGTTACCCACCGGTAGCAACTACTTGATCGTTCATTACTAAGATTGAAACGTTTCTTTGATGGCGGGTTAGTATCGCAGAACATAAAGTTTTATATCTTGTGGTTACTTCCAAAACTTTTCCCAGCCCTCCAAAGGACGGAATACCTATCACACATAGCAAAATGTCAACATCAAATACAACTGGATACAAACTGGATACTAAAACCAATTGAAAAGTTTGACCCACCACTGAATGTAGGTCCCTTCGCTGTGTATCAATGGCAACCAAGCCGTATTACGGCGATACTTTTCATTTTCAGTTCCTTCATTAAAAGACTGAATTTTCGGACATGTTCACATCGAAAACCTGAAGCTACATGACTCAATACACTTGTTTGTAACTTCAATCAGTTGAACACCTTATGTTATCAGCGCTGGTCGCGTGCTGGAGTTCATTCGCGGGCAGAGCACGGCCAGCCACGTGTGTTGCGTAATACATGGGTGTGTTATGTACTCGTTGTAGTTAGAATAAAAAATAATACTCGTAGTATGTAAATGTGAGTGGAAGCACGCGAGGCGGGTCAGTGCGCCCGAGATTGGTAGTATTAAATAGTCATTGCTCAGTGCTGAGATACCTGTTTTATCCAAAGAAGATTCAAATGATTGTATTAGTCATTTAGAAATGTATTTAAAACTGTAGCAAAACGGATTTATGTTTAGCGCGCACCTAATGTGTGTGCTTCGTGAAGCAGCGCACGAGTTCAGACCCAGGCAAGCGCTTTACTTTGTGTAAATAATTTCATCAGCACTGCTCTCAACACGGTGAAGGAAAACATCGTAAGGAAACCGGCATGTCCTAGAAGACATGTGACATCTACCAACCTGCACTGGGTCCGCGCGGACTGGTAGATTATATACAGCCCACTCCCTCTCGAAGACAGGATGCCTGATAGTCCCAGCAGTGGGAACATTATAAGCTGATTATTTGATTAAGCTATTATGCTTCGAAGTTGTCTAACTAATATAGCATTTCGAACAGAGCCTCGAATTTCTAAATATCATTTTATTGCCTAACAAGTTCAAAAGTTCAATGTAATGTAAGCCAAACAAAAGTTTTGAAACGAGAAAGTTTGTAAGAGTCGTGTTACGCAAGTCAAACGTGCTAATGAAACATACAAATACAAGTTCGGAACCAAATCGTGACCTTCAGTTCTTCAACTCACTGTTTTAGATATTTACTTGTTATGGTACTCGTAACACGAACATATTGACTCAGTGTAATTAAACTTGTCTAAAATCACTCACGCAGGGTGCACTAACGCGAAGTCATTAATTTGATTAGTTTACGTGAGTTTACGTTAGTACCGGTAACTGTCGGCATAATAACTTTCTCTGAAACCCGTAATATTTTATTTGTTCGGCAGTGTAGGTTTAGCTTGTGTGTGATTTGTAAGTGCAAGGTAACTTGTCCAAACCAGGGTCCCAACATCTAAAACTGAATTTAAACGAAATAATGGTGTAATGACAATCAAATACTTCAGGTAACCAACAGAGTCGTCACATTGTGATGATGCTCGAAGACAGCGGAAGTAACAGTGTAACAGTGCCTGCGAACTTTACTTTGCTTTTTAGAGGATGATACGTGAACAGCCGCCAGTGCTTGGCACTACTTATTTCACAAGAAGATGTACTAATCCGTGGTTCTAGCTGCTACTTAGAATCACGCAGACTTTAATTTGCACGGTTCCCATAAAAGGCACGTTTAGTAGATCAAGGCACAGTTAGGCTGGTGCTAATATCTATTATCTCGTCCGTAGAAGGCACGCTGTCGTCACGACCTGTGTCCACAATCAACCACAGTGCCTGCTGATGTTACTACGACACACTATACTTACTTACTCTCTGCAAACAAGCGCCTTTTTTTCATATTAATGACAGTAGGCTAAGTTAGTTAGTTAGTTTTCGCTTAGTTTTTAATAGGCTCGCCCCCTATTACATGGGACTTATACACAATTGGCAGAATGTGGGTGTACTATAGGTACATCTCTGCCTCAATCTTCGGGGATTACAGGCGTGATGTTATGCTACGAGGGCGGAGTTATAAGTCTGGTAAAATTAAACAAGGAGTCAATTTTATTTAATTAGAATGATTTATTTATCAACGTAGTTTCCTTGTAACTTGCACTTCATCCAGCGTTTGGTTAGCTTTTCGATCCCTTCCATACAGTACGTCTTAGGTGACCCTTCGAAATAGGCATTGGTTTCGTGCATGATCTCTTCGTTGGAGCCAAATCTTTTCCCACCAAGCCTTTTTTTTTAATTCGGAAACAGAAAATAGTAGCAAGGGGCTCTGGCGAATACGCTGGGTGAGAAAGCAACTCATAGTGCAACTCATGAAGTTTGGCCATGGCAATCGCTCAGGTGTGCCCTCGTGCGTTGTCTTGGTGGAAGAGGATTTTCTTCTTAGCCAAATGCAGTCGTTTTTCACGTAAAATTTTGTCAAATTGGTCCACTAAATTGGCATCATATGCGCCATTAATCGTTTTACCCTTCTCTAGGTAGTCAATTTGGATTACCCCACGTGCATCCCAAAAAACTGCTGTATTGGCCGATAAAACTGCATTGGCCTTCTTTGGAGCTGGTTCGCCGGTAGCAATCCACTGTTTCGATTGTTGCTTGGTTTCTGTTTTTAAATTTTAATTTAGTCTTTCAAAAGGGTTGTGAAGGAGGTTCCATGCAATTTGCAACCATTTTATTCCAAAATAGATTTTTACCAGACTTATCAGTCCGCCCTCGTATTTTATATTTCAAAAGTGACTTAACTGAGGTCTAAATTTGAACCTTTAAAATACCTGAATACGTTGCTCATCATAAACTTACCTTATAAATTCGTATGTCTCGTCAATTATTATTATATTCTTAGGTCCTATAGCAAGTTTTATTGTGTGTATAATTATTTTAGAAGTTATTTGTTTTATTTGGGCGCACCAAAAACTAATTTGCTTCCTCTTGAAAGAGCTCAGGGAGCAATTATGAAGGTAGCAAACTTCCATCCCTTCTTTTTTCCCACAGATCTGCTATATAAATCCTGCAATGTACTAACTGTTCACCAGCTTTTCATTATGCACTTAGTATTTCAAAAATCAAAATCAAAAGTCATTTATTCAAATTAGGCTGAGAATCAGCACTTTTTAACGTCAAAATTACAAAAGACAGTCCCCCAAAAACGCCCGCCCTTCACCACTTCCTAGTGCTATCGCTGGGAAGAAGAAGTGGCGCAACAAACTCCCCAGCAGCACAGCTGTCTGTTCAATTTAAAAATAAAACTGGATTGTATACAATACTAGGTACTTACCTATGTTCGGTAATTAACATTACAAAACAGAACATAAAATTAAATTATTTGCCATAATATGTCAGCTAGCCACGCCAATATACCAACAAATATAATAAAAACTAAACGTACTCAAGCTAAAAAATAATTAGTTAAAATGTAAATAAAAAAACTTAGGTACTACCCAAATAAAAGCCTCCAGGCATAAAGGGCGTGACAGCTTACATATTTATGCATTGCTGGGTTCTGTTCACATAGCTGTCACTTGAAGTCACAAAAGATTAAGTAAGACCATGGAAGTAAAATAAGTTAATAACAATAACCTGTCAGTAAGCTAATTCTGGAGAAAGAACATAAACATTGTCTTGCGTTAAACTAGGGTGACCAACTATTCTTATCGTCTAAGTAGTCGTTGATGGAATAGTATGCCTTTGAACAAAGGTTGGATTTTAGTTGAGCTTTAAACGCATTAAAAGGCAAGTCTAGAAAAGAAGAGGGTATCTTGTTATAAAAGGTTATACCAAGCCCAACAAATGAGTTATGAATCTTATGAAGCCGGTGAAGGGGGCACGTAGTTTGTCCTTATTTCTAGTGTTAACACTGTGAATATCACTATTTTTAGTGTACAAGTGTAAATTTTGCCTAATATATAAAATGTTGGCAAGGATGAATTGTGATGCAACCGTGAGAATACCAATATCTCTAAAGAAATCTCTTAGAGAAACTCTGGCACCTAGCTAGTAAATTGCTGAAGGACAAATAATAATAATAATATCCCTGGACATTTCACACAGCACCATTTGTCCCAAGCAAATTGAATTTGAATATCAAATATATTTTTATATCAAATATATTTGATATACAAATATATTTTGTATATCAGCGGCTTTGCCCCACAGCTGAATACCGTCGGACGTAACGCTGTGAAAATAACTAAAATAGAATAAACGAGCTGTATCAACGTCAGTGTATTGTCTTACTTTCCTGACGGCGTAGGAAGCCGAACTGAAAAAAAAAAAAAAAAAAAAAAAAACAGCCGAACTGAGCCTTCCTGCTAGACTTAATATATGAGGTCCCCACTGAAGTTTGGCATCTACTGTTAGTCCTAGAAAAATTGCCGAGCCTACAGTTTCAAGCACCTCTTTATCTAAGACGATGTTGAGTCCTAGGTTTCTAACATTCGGTAAGGCGAACTTTATACATTTGGTTTTCTTGGCATTGAGAACTAGGTTATTTGACGTAAACCAATCTGTAACTATTGAGAGTGCACTGTTTACGTCGTCAAAATCTTGTCTATTCCTGTCTACTTTAAAAATAAGAGAGGTATCATCTGCAAACAGTACAACGTCACATTAAAACAGCACACATGCTTGCCTACAATGCCGACAACACTAATAAGAGACGGAATGATCTAGTATGCATGTCTAATGCAGCCTCAAAAAATGTCTTTGTAGAAAGATTTTTAACATTCTTAGGTCCATTCCTGTACTTTATGTACGATTAAATAGAAAACTAAGTACCTATCAATAAACGAAATTACTATAGCTGTAAAAAAATTATACTGAATTATTTACTAACCATCGATTATGCACAGACAGAAGACCTACTTACTGTCTGCAAAAAGTTTTTAATTTAGTTTTTACGTTATATTTATTGTTAATTTATTTAATTAAGTATTTATGCGTTTTCTAGCCTGAAGCACAGGTTCAACCTAGTTCAGGCAAATTAGCAACTGTGCGCTATTTTTAATTGTTTAAGTATTAAATGTAGGTAAATGTATTCCCTTTTTATAAATAAACGATTTTATTATTATTATTTATGTCGCTCTGAGATCTCCAACAAAACATTAACATGATACATAAATAGGTAAGCTGCCCATTATCTATCAGGCATTAAGAAGGTGTAATTTATCACTCCACATCATGCAGAATATAGTAAGCTAATAAAGTTATAATACATATTAATAACAGCGAGTTTTAAACGTCAGTAAAACTACACAGCATCTGCTGATAGGTACCTACTACATGTGATTGCGATCACTAATCCGTCTGGTAAGCTAGGAGATTATGGCAATTCCTCATTGTAACCGTCATTAAGAGTCCTATGTTCATTAGTTCACGTTTCAGGCTATATTATAATGAATGATTTGATTTAGGTATTGTTGACGATGCTTTATAATTTAGCGAAGGTCGTAATAGACGATTGACACTCGCGTGTTTCAATGCCCTTAATCACTCTAAACGATACCAATTCACTAATTCCCAATTAACAGAACAGATCAGTCACACTATGCCGTAGCTACACAATTTATGTGACGTATTTACGATATAATTTATGGGGGCATTTGTATCACGATGTAATTGGCATAATGGACCATTAATTAAGTCGCGGTTACCTCACAATATTTCAATGTTAAGGCATAATGGATGGAGTTGCGTGAAAAAGCGCTGTAACTCTCCTGAAATATGAGTGCGCGCAGAGGGCGCGGTCTTGACGCAACTGTTTAGGACGTGCCTGCACGACACTGAACTTTGTTGCGATAAGTTAATGTTATGAAATAACTAAATATCAGCGCAGTTTTGCCAGGCGCCTTCTGGTGATGGCCCTCTAACAAAATAATATCTAATAGGCATACCTACTGACCATTTTCGAGCAAAATTTTTAATTCAAAGTTCAATTTCAAAACAACATTGTACTCCGCGGGTGTACCAATATTTGTATCAAAGTTTTCTTCAGAGATAGCATGAAATTAAATTAACCGCAAGAAGTACGCAAACGATTTGTAGTTGATACGAGAGTCGCGTGCCGACGCCATTTACCTAATTATCGTCGTATATAATGAACCAGGGTTATTAACGGGACACCAGCTGACCTCCGTCAGGCGCGCGGCGCCGCCCGCCACGCCTCGCTGTGGATGTAATGGAACCATCAGAGTTATGGCCAATATATGGACCAATTACGTCGAATGACACGCGAATTATAACTTAGTAAGTATTGTATTATTGATCGGATCATGGGATTGCCAATAACCTAATAAATAATCTGGAGTGATGTTGGGAATTGATGTCCTTCAAGGCTTCAAGTTCTGGTATTTATTGGATTATGCAAAAGGTTTTTAACTGAATCGGTACCTATACCTGTCTATTGTATATGCGCAGGCCGATGTGTGTACCCAGCATAACACAATCACGGATAGTTAGTGGATAAACTTATTATACATATGTAGGTAGGTATAGCTAGTTCCTGCCTATTTCCAAACGAATGATTAATGAAATGCATTGTAAGACAAAATCAGTGAGGATAACGGGAATCACAACAAACATTCAACGTGTCAATCAACAGCTCGTGTTGGGATAAAACTATGTAGGTATATGACGCAACGTTGCCTGCCAATCATCTGCTACAAGATTAATGTTCTTAACTTCTTACACAACACCAGACGTTCTGTCTGAACCACTTTGTCATCATATCACACAAAAATGTTAATTAATGTAAAAATAAAACTGTTATTTTAACTAGTGAGAATCGTTTGAAACCGAACAATGTCAAGGTGGTCGATGTAGGTATTTGTGGTAAATAAACAAACGAGTTGTGTTTGTGTTGTTGCGACATCGAGGCTGGGTGGTAGGAGATGCAGGCGGTGACCACAGCGAGCGGTGGTCATCGTGAGCATAATGACACAATGCTAAAAACGCTTACGACTTAGGATTTGTTTTTGTGGAGCTTGAAGTTAACTTTATCGCAATATTAGCATCTATAAGTACCGTGATAATGAACTGAACTGAATAATTGTATGAGATATATTTAAATATGGGTGTACTATGGACATACCAGTCTCTCGATTTTTGTTCTTAGCAGTTATAATAAGCCAGCTGGGCGTAACGTAAATACCTCAGGACACCTGCTATTGCAAGAGCTGGGTATGGCCATCATACTGCCATGTGTGCCGACTCTGCTGGCGGCGCTGAATCGCGGCGAGGTCAGGCGCATCCGCGCATCAGACTCGTGATCGGCACACAGATACTTACTTGGCGGTTTCACCCGACTGGATGTCGAAAGACTACCTTAAAATGGAGGTTGGAACATCATGGATGAAGGAAGGAACAAGTAATCCAAGATCTTGTTAAGTGCCATTTCTAGAAACAAAGGAACCTAAAATAAGGCTCGTCTTATTGGTGTCAACACACATCAAACTTCTCCGTGACAGATCGCAAACCCAATACATCGGTGACGCAACAAGTCCATCAGGCGCGTCCGGTGTTGTCGGGCCCGACATGTATATCGTTCAGCGGGGACTGTCGGAAGGTGATCGGGCGGGCGGCGCTCCGGTCATCCGGCAACCGGCGCTCCCTTTCGGTCAAGGCCGCACGGTAACTGACACTGAGCTACTTTCGAAGATAATGAGAATATAGTAGACAATGGTAGCCGAGGTAGGATAGGCAGGAATATGTGGAAAATTGTGTTTATTGCCGAAAGTTTACTTAACCGTATTTTATGATCAATTATAAGAGTTATTTCTGCCTTACGTCTTTTACATTTTTCATTTATGCCCTTTATGCCCGTGCTTGTTATAACACCACAACATACATATTTTGATGTACTTTTGATGGATGGAGAGGGAGAGGGAGACTAAAGTAGTCATGGAAGGATTGTGTGATGGGAGGATATAAATGAAAACATAGGAAATGGTAACGTGACGGTTGACAGAGGAAATTGGACGAGATTCTGCGCCAACCCCAAATAACATGGGATACGGACAGGAAGAAGAGGGCTAAACGTTCCGCGGATCATATATTCAGTTCGGATCTCCAATCGAAACATTGTAGAAGTTATGTAAGTAGATGTGTGTGAGCATACGAGTAACTCCCAGTTATGTAGGTAGGTATACTAACTTACTCATTACATAGATTTATACGGAACACTGAACAACAAGCTGACGAGGCTGGCGTCACTGGCGTGAGAGAAGTGCGTCTGATGTGTATCGCACAGACAGCACACAGTCTACAAACTGAACTATTCATAGACGAGGAGGTACTCATTCATGATTCGTGTAGCATGCACTATTTATCACTAGGATTTAGTACGTTTAGGTTTTTTAGGTGGACATCATATATTATTATGACAAATCACCTTTAAGTAGCTACGAATTTAAGTTTAATGAATCCAAACATGATTTACAAAAAATAATGTTTAGTTGCAAAAAAGTTAGTAAGTACCAACTGTCTTACCCACGAGTGTAATATTTAAAGTGATATTTATAGATATTGAAAGAATTGCGATCCTCGACTTCTGGATTTATAATTTTGTGTTGTACCTATTCCTATAATATATTATGATTTCATAACTGTACATCCTGTTATGTTAATTTCGATATATAAATCAGAAAAATACTCCATTCCTCCCAGTATTTTTTAATACCGCACGTTATATTTATATGTGTTATTTATATATCGAAAACAAAATCATAAGTTCATAACACATGTTTACCCTTCACCCGTGCGTCTATATTATATTAAAGTCCTTCAAAAGTATTGTCGCATAACATATTGTCGAATAGTCGAGCTATCATTGTCTGCTGGTGCCATATGTGTGACAGTGAGTGACAAGGTCGGGGAAAACAAGCTCAAACTGTCGGCTGTTCATAGTTAGACCGCGATGTGAAAATGTATTGTAACAAGTTAACATGTTCGGGGAAAGTTACTACTTAGTTCAAACAACTATTGATTTTTATAGCCTTGTCTGTGTGAAATGATTTGAAACTCTTTAAAAAATATGAGCAATAGGGTAGAGCTTCTTGTTTTGCGACTTAGTGCCTTTCTTAGAAGCCTTTATAAAAGTACGTTCATGGTGTAGGTACACAATTTTATTTTGAAGTGCTTGTTAATGTGCCATAATAAGTTAGTTCCATTTTCCGTATACATGCCATAGTAAAAGTCAATTAAAGATCATAATAACCTGATTGATGGTTTCGAGTGGCTCCACACAAACAATAGCAACTACTAACTCATTGAGCACAACTAGTTCTAGTAGGTGTGCGTGGTATCCCGAGCATCTAACTTGCATACCTACGCCACAAACTTGTACTAGAGCAGAGTTTGACAGTAGACTTCTTAATCTGACAGTTTTCAAAGTTAAAAGCTAGGTTCTGAGAAAAGTTAAGGAAGTTATTTTAGGAACAAGAGCGAGCTGGTTGGAGTGTGCTGTGTAGGTACGGCCGTGTCTGCTCGAGTTTGGATCATTCCAGGAACGGAATTTTTAACAGAAAGGTCTGCTTCTTTACATTTTTGTGCTTAAAGTATTAAATAAATAAAGGTTATAGGTGGGTTTTGACTACAAAGAATACGCAAACCAAGTTTCTGCACACAAACAGAGTCGACAAGAATGAGGTTACGCTCGGTGTGTTCCTATGTCGAATTAAGCACCTACTTACCTACATATATGTATATATTAGCTTATGGCTAGAGAAACATATCAACATATCTTAGTCGCTTCATGTAAAATACTGGTATTCAGCTGCATCCGGTTAGACTGGAAGCCGACCCCAACATAGTTGGGAAAAGGCTAGGCAGATGATGATGATGATGGCTAGAGAAACATATAATAAACTTCCTACATAGATTCTTAAGTTTATAATTTAAGTTTTATATTTTTACGAAGATCTCCTCTGACACACCTCTAATCTCATAAAATACCTAACCCATAAAATTCGATGAAGCACATAACGCATGCTACCCACTTATAATAATTATGAATCCATCGGTAACGTGTTTGTTACGGCGGAGGGTATTAATAAGTCATTATGGTCATCACCACAAGTAATTACTCCACATTCTCTAGTATATATCTCGTAACGATCCACCGATGCTGTAACTAATACGTCTTCATTTTATCACGAAAGTTTCCTCACCGGTTTGTCTAGCTCTAATCATGATCGTGAAAGTATGAACTGCCTGTCATCATTATACTCTTACGAGGGATTGTCTTGAAAATAAATATGCAGAAGAGCAAGCCTTTCGTTTAAATGTCAAGGCTGATATTTAAGTCTCGTGATATCATCACTACTTCTGGTTATGTTGAGTAGTAGAGCTGCAAGAGTGACGTCATTGCTGCAACGAATGCTTAGCTTAGTTCCTTTGACCTTCTTGCCTTGGAACTGGTTATTGGAACCATTTTTTGTCATGTTATTTCTAATCAGAGATCACACGAATATAAACTAGACTGAGAAACATTTCAAATCCATTGGTTGATGGAAGAGTTGGAGAGATCTGACATGAATTGTCCATTGGTACCCTATTCGATTATTTAGTTACCTTGACATTATTATCTTGCTCAAAACAATAAGTTTGGCAAATATGAGAAAAGGATTTTTTATCTCTCACAGTAGGTACAAAAACTCTTCAAAAATGTGCAAGTAACAGCCAGTTTTGTGCTGCACTCCCGCTTCCTACCAGTTAGTTAACTGGACCGAAAATAATTGTACCTAACTATTAACTAGTCTAGGTCTAGACAAAGCAGTGCGACAAAGACTAGTCTAGACGGGTTAGTCAGCGTCACTTCAAAGGTAACGCGATCTGCCTCGTTCTGTGTCAATGTCAGACTAGTCAGACTGCAGGCAAACCAGTTTTACTAGTTTAAAACTTCAACCGTTTGAGAAAGTACGTGTGGAAACATTGATTGGATTTCAATTAAACTTTTACGAAAATGATAAATGATCAACGTCAATTTGACTCTTGAATGAATTATACGTCAGTAGCTCGTATACGTACAGCGCGCGTCGTGACAAGTTTTGTTTCGTTAATTTGAGAGAAATTTTATTTTGTCAGTATCTTTCTTGTCTTACATGCTTATCACCTGCAGGCTGCAGCCGGAGTATCTCAATCGGGAAAAATAATCTATCGCCTCTCCTAGCTAACCATGGCTTTCCGTCTTAAGATTTGTATGCGTAACTAGCTTGTGCCCGCGACTTGGTCCGCTTTAAATTGCGGACCCCGGCCATCGCGTCGCATCGCATCGCTCAGCCGTGCTACAACTTCGTTTTCGGATAGCGTTTTTTCAAATCCAAACTGACAAACAAACAAATTTTAAAAACTCAACTCAAACCTAAACTCAAACTATTTATTTCAATTAAACCAATTACAGGTACTTTTGAATTGTCAAGGGGTCGGTTAGTCAGAAAAATGAAGCTAGTTGCCCATTCCAAAGCGTAGTAGGTACCTATGGAGAAGAACGGGCAAGAAACTCCATGGACACTTTTAAATCAGAATAATATGGTTACAAAGTACCTCTTTATCAAGTTACCTCTTTATAATAATATTAGTATTATATGAGGACATCATGAGTAGGTACACAGGTAGGTACATCTATGAAATACCAAAATTAAAGACACCCTAGTCTTAATCAGAATCAGTATTGTTACTCCAATTCAATAAAACTCCTATACATACACGCGATAAATATGTCAGTCAACCATTCACTATCGTACATCGTATCGTAATATCGAGAACTGCATTGTTTACCTCAATAAATCTGGACGCAGTGTGCAGTGGCGAGGGATCAAAGTGAGCAGTTCCACGGTGAGCCGACGTGGAGCTGACGTCACAACTTCCCACGTGGCCACTGTTTACAGTGTGACGGTAGTTTAATCCAGGTTTAGCGGAAAACGTGGAAACTCTCTGATGTTTAGACTTTCAGTCAATACCGGTTGAGTGATGTAGTACCACTTATTACCGAATAATAGGTACCTACTCATATGTAAGTTAAAAATACACCTACCGATCGTGTGGGTTCTGATGCTCCTCCAATTAAGTCATTGGTGCTGCAATCCAGGGGTGCTTTACAACCTTCTACTTACTTTTTCGTCGAATTATAGATACACTTCAAGTCAAGTGAATGGAGATTAGCTTCATTCCTGGCTGAAAACCATAAATATATACCACTTAAATATAATTAAGTACCTACCTAAGTATATTTTACGGTGTGTAATGAAATCCTGATCCAAGATGACTAGGTAAGCATAATATACATATAATTAATACAAAGTCAAAGAAAATGCTTTACTACATGTACTTACAATTGTTTTATTGCTTATAAAACGTCGGTTTGCAAAACATAAATTCCTCCAGTGTGCAGACTATATTGTACATTTTCACGAAAAGGTATTGTGAACTATAAGCTGTTTGATTTACTGCAGGTATTGCTTTGTGGTGTGGAGAGCGGTGATCGTGCCATCTGGGCCACGCATGATTAAATCTGGATGCATGGCGGCCTTCGCCTGGATTGGCAGGTCGCTGAAGTATTAGTAAGTTTGTGGTGAGACGCTGCGACACGTCCGTCACCTCAGGACCCGTACACTGAAGATACGCGATTCATCACCGAAGGGCTAGCGACCAGACAATCGATCTACGTACGGTTACGTCACCTGTCTAACTCATTTTCATTCAAACAAAACTTCGAGGAATAGACAAATACAAATTAAAATAATTATGCTTTTTCCCCTTGAACTCACTGAAACTAATAAACACTATCTACTAATAATAATCAGTAAACGTTTAAAAAAACTACTAGTTTTTATGAACACTTTACATGTCCACATGTGATAGGTTAATTACCTACTAGACGATAAAGCTTTATGTCACTAGCGCCAGGTGCGCCTCATCCTCCATCCCTGCGAGCGGCGCGCGCGCATCCCTGACCCACATACTGTCATGCACGTGCATATGGGGCATGGGGTTGCCCCACTGGAACACCTGCCGTAACGTGGGAAGTACGGGCACTTGATTGCAGAGTGCCGTCTAATGTATTCACGAGGTTCAGATATTTTCCACAACGTTTGGAAAAGATAATGGAGTCACAATTTATAGAACATGAAGAGAGCCACTGGCATTCAGTCAAATAATGACCTTCCCTATAGGAAACTACTGAAGTAGCTATTAAATAGATAGCTAGAATCATGAATGAAGGGAACAGTTTCAATGAGAACATCCTCTCTCAGCTATCTAAAGGTTACTCTATGCACGTTATTGAGGTAATGTTGTGTTTATTGTCAACACAACTACTAACGCAATGCGAGTTGCTTCTACCTGTACCTATATAAGTATTAATCTCACTGAAACTCCTAACCTTTATTTCTTGGTTATTGCTTAATCAAGAATTAGAGTGAAGTTAAGAGCAACTGCTAACTCGCTATGTTAATTCACTCTTACGGGTTGCTATGCTATACGCTGAAGACATGAAGGTTCTTAAGATTATACGTGATATCTCTGATACTAACCAGTTGCAAGCTGATCTTAATAGGTTTGAAGAATATTCCAAACATAATTTGCTACAGTTGAATGCCTCTAAATGTTTTCATATGACCTTCACACGCAGAAGTCTATAGTAAATTCAATCTATAGTCTCAACCGACTAACCTTGGGCAAGGTTGACAGCTTTAGGGATTTTGGTATTATACAGGATGGCAAATTAATAATTATGATCAAATTGACAGTATCGTTAGCCGGGCCTCGAAAGCTCTAAGATTTGTAATCAGAGCCTCATCCTGTTTCCGTTCTCTGCAGCCGATTAAGGTTTTGTACTGTTCGTTCGTGCGCAGCTAATTGGAGTACCTATGCATCACAAGTCTGGAACCCTCAATATGGGATCTACAATTCGTGCATTGAGGGTATTCAGAAAAAGTTGCTGAGATGATTATAAGGCACACCAAATATCCATGGATTACAGAAAATGGTACCTCTTGCAACGATGACTACCGTTGCAAGAGGTACCATTTTCTGTCACTGGATCGTAGGCGACTCATTAAAGATGTGTGTTTTTTGATTAACATAGCGAATGGCTCGATCGAATGCCCTGAATTATTGGCAAAGTTAGCATTACGCACCAACACTATTAGACTACGTGAAAGGCCGCTTCTAGGTGTGCCTTCTGCTTCTGCCACTACTAATTATAGGCGTAATGCTTTTCTACACAATACCTATGTACAATAACTACAAGTGACAGCTCACTAAGCTCACTTCATCTAAGTTTTCACGGTGCGATATTTACAGAATAGCATTACTAATTACTAATGCTACAGTTTGACACTATTCACAACTCACTCCTGGCTCACTTCACCTAAGTTTTTACGATGATATTTTTACAGAATAGACAGGCTGTACTTACTTAACTACAGACATTAAACAAATAATTTGTAATACAAGGCGAGGTCCATTGTCGAAGTTTATATTATTGAATGTCTAGACTCCCGCGCCCTTGAACAAACACCTGTCTCAGTACGAAAGCTAAATAGTAAACACTCATAAATCAGAAGCCGGTTCCAATGAGCTCGATACATTACACTGATTCGATCTGAAGCAATAAAATAAGATAAAGTCGGCCTGAGAGCTGTTTTGTTGCGTTTCTTTTTATCGGCAGCTGGCTGAGTAGACATAAATACGGTTTAGACTTGCTTAGTGATAATAATATGGTAGACTTTATTCGATATACTTCGAGTTTTAGTATCAGCATTGCCATACAACGTGGCATTTGGCAATGCTGCCAGCCTTTTGGGCGCGTTTCCTATTGACAGCGATGCGGACGACATTTTTGATGCCCTTTGATTATTTCCTCTCCTTTTTATATACTTGTTTGTACATATCATTATTTTAAGACTGCTAGCTTTTTAAATTATGTAAATATAATGTACCTAGTATTTTAAAAAAAGAGGACTTATTATAAAACAAGTTTAGATTTTTGCTTTTTCTCGAGAAAAGGTGAACGAAATATCTCGACGACACCTGATGAAGATGCAGTTTATTTCCAAAGACTATGCGTTACTCTATAACTCAAATATGACTTTTCTTACGGGTTTCTAAGACACGGGTAAAAACGTCCTGGAATACCACTTACTATCCATCTCCAGAGATTCCCAAGAGATACGCTGAGAAAGTCGCTAAATAAAGTGATTCAATAAAAATGTTTTTGTATTTATGTGTATTGTTACCTAATTAGTTAGTCATTTAAATTAGTACCTAGTGTAAATATTTAGATTTATAACAATTGTATATAAGCATTAGGTAGGTACCTGATATTGACCATAAATAAAAATACTTCAACAGTGAAAGAAAATGTTAAATGTAAATGAACATGCTAAACATTGTGCAGATGAGACACGCTTCACCAGCAGCAGTAACAGCGAACAACATTCAAAAACATTTCATTATAATGCACCATGAAAATCATGAAAGTTCATAGACTGAAATTGTTTAAACTTTCAGTTATTTGTTTATGACAGAGAGCGATGTTCCGTTTGAAGTAGCCGCAGGCGCGTCCACCACGTGTTGTCCGCTTGTAGTTAGAAAGCGGCTGTGTCTATAAACTGACAGATTATTATGGATTAGGGTTGCTTTCAGTCCGTGAATAGAGAATCTGTTTGTTGTGAAGTTTCCACGAACTAACGACATGGTGTGTGTTAGTTGCATGCTACCTATGTAGTATACGACTTAAGACATATCAAAGGATCTCTTCCTGTGGTTCTAAGAGAACTGCTCTACATCCATTGCCAGGGGGGAGGTGCAGTTACAACAAACACTTCGATTTCAAGGAATAAGACAAATCAAATAAATAACATTCTCTTTGTAAAAATCACCAGTTTTCGTAGGAGCGGGAAGCTTGTTACCTGTATGTATTAACAAAAATACCGGCGTCCGCGCAGGCGATAAATAACAGCCGAGAGTTGCGCGTGACTCACCGTGCCTAAATATTCTCAGCACGATGAAAGGTTTACAGCACGCTGCGTTTACTTACCCGTATTGTTGCATGTAATCGAACTTTTACACCATTCTTTAAGCTTTACCTTTGACGTTCGCTACATAGATCTCGCGGAAGGAACCTCCTCACCATGCCCACGTATGCAAGACTCTGCCATCTGTCTCAGACTCTTGACCAAGTTGTTCAGCCATGGCTTGTCTAGTTGTTTCGTGCCAATAATCGTCGCAACAATTGTCAACTCCTTATTTCATAATGCTCTTCTTCTTCTTAGCATGTCGACGGCAATCTATTGTAGGTATATGTTACGGCTAATAGCCGAAGTGCGGCTACACCTAGTTTTAGCCGGCTACAACTAGGTGCAGCCGGCTCCATGTGGTTAAACTTACATGTATCCTACTTAGCTTCGGTTAGAACTTGGTTAAGCCTTCATCGTAGCGGCTAGAACTAGGTGCAGCCGCACACCGGTGATTAGACTTAGGTGTATCCCTGTGGTGTATCCTATTTATCATTTCCTAGAACTAGGTTTTCAGTTCAGTTAAGCATTTTGGTTTTGTTTTAAGATTCTTATCTTGCGATTCTCGATACCCAATCGATGATTCTAAAAAATTAAATTCAAGTAGGAAAGTGCTTCGGTGTTGTTTATCCGTTATCAATTTTTAGGCATTGATAGGTAACTGATAAAGAAACGATATGATGTATTTCAATATGTCTTTTTAAAACAGTAATATCAATATTGACTATCTCTCGAGATATTGAATTCGAAGAAAGATAATGACAATAAGATTGCTCTTTCCTAAAGATTGCTCAATAACCCGAGCTACGTGTGATATTGCCTCGAGCGCGATACTTATGTGAGCTATCTCCGAGCGTGTCCAGAGAAAGCGGCTGACAGACAGACGCAGACGGTACGAGGTAGGCTTGTTTTTGTTTGATAAGATAACATTAGAGAGTGCGTTATGGACCAAGTGAGATGCACGTTTGATTTGCCTTTGTTTTTACTGTGTGACCAAGGACAGGGTTATAATATCTGCTTCAGATTGTATTAGACCTACACAGACTAAACTTCAAATATGGAAATGCGATTTCTTTGACCATTCAAGCGAAATATTTATAAGTACGAGTAAGTATGTTAAGATTTTTGTTTCTTATGAAATTGCAGCTGCAATGAAAAACTATGTTAATTCTTAGAGGGTATTTTTTTATTTTCAACCTGTGTTTTCTCTCTTCTCTACAGCGTCTTGTCAGGTCAGTGGGATATTATACTTTTTATAAATGTGTGTAGGTAGTAACATTAGAGCCCACGGGACCAGTTAAAGTGGCTATCAAGATTTATTGAACGTCAGTATCTTAGTCAATGCATAATATAATGTGCAATTTATATTATCACATCGCCTCCGATGCGTTTTATTAGTACAGCGTATTGTTTAGCGATGTTATTATTACAAGCAATACAAGGGCATACATTGTAGGCAGGTACCCACCTTCCTACCTTAGCATCAGAGTTGCGTTTTCATCTTCACATGTTAAGGTCAATAATACTCTAAATATAAAATTATGTAAGTACCTACTATAAAGAGTGCGTTTTTAGTTGGTAAGCATTTATATAAATAAAAAATATAGGTATAATGAACCACGCACTTAATCAATAATTAATACCGATAATATGCTCCTATATTATATAGGTACAGGATAATAACATTCATTATGGTATTTGATCACTAATTAACATATAAAGTCAGCAATGCAGTCGAATAACATTTCAGTTTATCGATATTATATTATTATTATATATATATTTTTTAATATTTATGTAGGTATATTATGGGGCTTATTTATAAAAGATGATTAAAGTTAAGTGACGTCCAAACGTTAAAAATGTATGGTTAAACAGCCGCTAAAGACTACTTAACTTTAAGCAACGTTTATGAATAAAGGGGTATATATCCTACTTAATACATAGAAAGAGATATGTCTTGCTGACTGATTCATCAACGCAGAGCGTCATAACCTGCTGAAGCTGAAATCATGTTTAATAAAAGACTTGACTGCTTTTCCTACTGAAACGGAAAACATTAAAATTAAAAGTCATTTATTGAAACTAGGCTGAGAATCAGCAGTTTTTGAACGTCCAAATTAACTTTTATTTTTCACACAAAATATATATAATATGAATAATTATGACTACATTGACTACTACAAAAATGTAATAAACATGTGCTGTTGTTGTTGTCTGTCGTTAAGTCACCACAGTCACCACGTCACGTACAAACATAATAATATGTAGCTGTACTCACTCCATCTAAATATGTTCATTGTTTATCGCTAACCGCAATAAATCTATTGCTTCATCCGGTAAACCCTACAGGGTGCCGTCAATCACGTCATGATATTCTTGTATTGTCACGTAGTAGCTAGAGTAGCTACGTATAAAGTTCTCCGTAATATAGGTAGTGAATATTTCCTGAAGCTTCCGTTGACGTACCCAGATGTTGGGTCACTTTGAGTTTATGAGTTCAATTCACAATTTTACTAAACTCTCTAGTTCGGTCATACTTTCTGCAACAACGTAAAAAGCCTAGGCAGTCTTAGCTGCGTCAAATCTGACATATTATATAAGTACCTCTAGATTTTACGAACGGAATTACGCACTATTTCCGTAAGTTTAACCACAATAGCCAAGTAGCCACACTAGCCACTACTTGGTCCGTCTTCTAACTTAAGTTTTGAAAGTAGGTACCTACCTAAAGATTTCTTGAGACATTGAAGTGGGTCCTTAACACATGTATGTAAATGCACCGAGCTGCAGATGACACACCAGAGTTTTGTCTTCAGTTAGAAAGCCGGCGCGGCCGAGCTGTGCGCCGCCGTCCGGCTCCGGCCGGCCCACGGCACGCGCCAGCCGGCACGGCACCACGGCCACAGAGAAAGCCTCTCGCTTTATGTAATACCTCACGTTTTAATCGTAACTAGCTGTAATATAATATCATGTACACGAGATGGCATGTTTTGTGTTCCATTGAAATTGCATATTGTATAATTAATTATGTTTCATGTTTACATTTTATTGTACCTATTGTATTATCTAAGTAATCATATGAAACATGCTTATTGTTCCCAAAGAGTGAGTAACTGGGGGGATATTATGTACAAACATCTCTCTCGGGCCTATTTTTTTTAAAGACTTTAACCACAAGTGCACGATTAAGATAAGTACCTTATACCTAGCAAAAATGAAATAATATCCCGTTTGTATTCGAACATTCTTGTGGTCACATTTAAGTAGGTACTGTTACAAGTAGTAGGTACTACTTACCTACACAGTATGAGGTTTACCCGACGATACCATTATTGGCATTACAAGTTGTGGGAAAATTGTCAGCCGGTGTGTTTCCATTTTCTTTCTCTTTCACATAGCTGCGTACCTAAGTGCGTAGTTATCTAAGCACCCAAGTTATCTAAGCAAGCAAGTAACGTATAACATTAATGTCAGAACTCGTGATTCTGACAAACAACACATTTATAATTATCAGTCACCGTAACTTATCTGTTCTATGGCATAACTTGGAACAGGTAAACTGAAGGACCGATAGGTGCAGTAGCCGAACACGTACGAGTAGCTTTCAGGCCTACGCGCTACGGGTCGTAGCATCGATTTCCGCATGGAGCAAAATGTTTTGTATGGTGTACACTTCTTCAGGTTTGTCTGAGATCATGTTTGTACGTATAATACCGAATGCAAGTTAAAAAAAAATGGTCCAATAAAAAACTTTAGGAAACATGTATAATCGTACCACGGGAAATTCAAGTGACGGTTTACAACTTATAAAAATATTTATAAACGTAAAATCCGACATAACGTTAGCAATAAAGGTGAAAATATGTATACTATTATGGGTGAGATAAGGTTTTGTGTTGTGACAATATACTCAAACTATGTGATTCTGGAGGTGATAAGGCTGCAGTCACTCACGACATCGTATACATATTTATATTCAAACATATTATGTTTATAAAGCAAAATATTATCCAAAACTGATCAAAATATTTTCATTAATTTTCACACAGTTTTCCAGAGAAAATTATAGGGCGACCTTCGATAGTCTTGGTTGATGAATCGAATTCCTCGAAGTTTATTATTACTTATTTAATAATAAATATGAATGAATAAAATAATACCTACGTTCATTCATAAAGGTTCAGCAGTCATAATAATATGCAATAATTATAAATAACTTTAACATTGTTTGTTACTCACAGTTTAGATTAAAAAGCGAGCAAGAATTCCCTTCATTATGAAAATACTAATAACAAGTTAATTCAAAATAGTGATTCTTCAGACTTTTATATAAAATAAAAA
This sequence comes from Apamea crenata, assembly GCA_949629185.1. NCBI lineage: Eukaryota > Metazoa > Arthropoda > Insecta > Lepidoptera > Noctuidae > Apamea > Apamea crenata. The sequence continues at coordinate 19,495,532 of OX451359.1, read as the reverse complement.
CAATTAAATATCCTAACTTAACTAAACCTAACAACAAACTAAAATATGGCGCCGAAATACATAGTACATTACGACTTTACGACTACGAATGACAACGAGCTGACAATTTTATAGCTCGTTTGATAGGTAACCCGCACTTAAGTCACGCTTTTCTATGTAAAAATAGACTGCCTACTTAAGTCACAGAAAAGCTTGACTTAAGCGCGGGCTTAGGTCACACAGTACTATAAAAGTGTTTCTATAAAAAAATGGAATAGCCTTTTATTACCCTTTCATGAAGGGCAGGGTCCAATCTGTCGATAAGAACAGTATTACAGGAGTTCAGCAAGAGGAACCTGCTAAATATAGGTTTGTACAAGCTGTCAAAAATCATGATTATTTTCTCCATAAAGAAAGCATTTCTCACTAGCTGCTCTTCATATACGTACCTAATAAAATAAATTCAACGAATAGACAAGCATTGAGTATAATATACGTAAGTAATTGGTCTACAACTGTAGGTGAACGAAATTCGTGTGACTTTGTCTGTAACATGCGTGTCTCACAGGTAATTAGTACGTTCCCTGAAGAATCACAACTATACCCATGTAATGTGGAAGGGATAATAAACAACAGGTGTCCTGTTTAATTACTTTACTAGTTTACCAACACCTGATTCTCTAAATTACGACTTAACTTATTTGGCAATTCAGAATACAATGGGAAACGAATTTAATGAAAAAAGGTGGCTCCTAAAACAGTCTAGAACATATTTTTTGGTTATTAGGTAAATCGAATTTTACACGCTAATAGGTTTAAGTAGTTATTTGAAATTAAAACCATGTAGTTTAAACTAAGAATACTCGGAGGCGGTTGTTCGCTGGACCACTATTTCACCCAGAACAGACGTAACTTCAATTTTGTTTATTGGTTTTCTTACATAACTTTTACAATATTTAACACAACTATTTATACTAGGTACTAAATTAAATGGCTAACTGACTAAATACAAATGATAAATTAGTTTGAAAGTCGGATGTAACCGATGATGAGGCTCACACAACTCACAAGGTCTGCAGACAGCTTTAGTGTTTTCGTCGCGAAGCTACCTAATTTGTGGCCACCATGGCACTAACAGGCTATAAGGCTCGAGGGAAGGCCAAGCCTGTCCACAGTGTCCACTGTTGTCTGTTGTTTTGTACTTAGGTGCCGATACGTTCCCCCTTATTACAAAACAAGGTTTTTCTTTAGATCAGACCACCGAGCCAGTTGTTGAATTTAAGAACCTAACTGTTATAGAATTAATAGAAATGCAGTTTATTGTTATATAAAATTATGTTTATAAAACTGAATGGGCTCCATTCAAACAGAGTCTCCAATTTCAAGTACCTTGGACATTTCATTACCGACGACCTTATAAGGATGATATAGATATTGAGAGGGAGCGTAGGGCGCTGGCGGTCAGAGGTAACATGCTGGCCCGTAGATTTGCTCGGTGCTCTGACCTAGTAAAAATTACTCTTTTTAAGTCCTACTGTCAGAATTTTTACACGAGCAGTCTATGGGTCAACTAGCTACACTAAGATATCGCTGGGTGTCCTGCGCGCTTAATATAATAATGCTTTCAGGATATTGTTGCGACTGCCCCGTTTCTGTAGCGCTTCAGAAATGTTTGCTGAGACCCACACGCTTTCATGCCATAATACGTAAAAAAACCGCTTCACTGCTGTGCAGAGAGCGGAGTAGTCGCAGCTATATCCTGAGAGCTGTGGCGGAGAGCTATACTCCAAATATTAGGCATTTTGTGCGGAGGTTGATTAGGTAGGGAACATGTCTTTCTGCCTGATCGTCCTTTGTTTTTAATAATATTATTTTTCATATCAATGTTACTAACACTAGAATCTAAGTTGTGTGTAAAACTTACAAAATATGGATCACTGTTGTATGAAAAAAATGAATTTTTAATTTTATTTATTGTACAAAAATGACAGCTAAGTTCGGTGATAAGTTGTCATGAACTTTACCTAAATCGAAATAAAGTTCGAAACACAAATACTTACTGGTTCAAAGGTTTAGGCTAGAACGAAAGTTAGATTACATCTTGCAATAAGACGGAGTAGGTGTATTATACCTACCCGTAGAAATGTAAAAAACTGTCCTACATCCATGATTATACTTATATTTTGGTCGTTTCATAAATATTTAGGTCGATTCTTGGGAATATCTTGTCTATTTAACATAGATCTTAAACATCATCTCATTCACAGGTGATGGCTGTGGTTCCTAACGATTCTCCGAAGAATCAAATACCTACATATTTATTTAGTTTTTTCATTTAGTTAGGTACGCACCTACTCAACAATACTTTTGCAGCCAGCCCAGGTAGGTGTCCGAAATACCTATTTTTTTAATACTTATAAGTTATATACTTAAAATTATCATGTAGTACCACCGTCCACTAGTAAGGTAAGCCTACTACATAACATTTTAACAATTAACGCTGGTTAGTAACCAGTGTTCATTGTTTGTTCAGATGTTTTAATTTTACTTTATCACGAGGTTATATGCATCTAACTTTGGGCTAAACACATGGCTCCAGCAATACTCCTCGAAACATCTAAATTAGACGACACCACGATGGGTCGGACCTTTGAAGAACGCGTGGGTATAAGGTACTTGTTATTATAAGACCGAATATAATGATGCTACCCGATCAAAAGAACCTTCCATCACGCTCAGCGGCCACAGCCTGTGGGTGGCACACACTGGAACCTTATTTACATTACTGTCAGCACGTTTCGACGATGTTAAAGGTGTACACGTTATTATCGACGTAAGCACACAAACTGATGGTTTCAGGTCAGTTTCAGGCAGTTTCAGTTCAGCAACGTGGCCTGATTACGTTTCATGGAGCGCGGCCCATCGCCTTGACTCATTTACCTTTGCTAATGTCAAATAATACAGCATTTCCGGTGTGAAACGATACAAACATAGACACGGTTGTCTTTGTTTTTGCTTCTTCTGGGTCAAAAGTTTGACCTTTGCTACTAGTACTAAAGTATTGCAAGTTACATCAATTTATGATTATTACTAGCTGCGCCCCGCGGTTTCACCCGCATAAGTTTCGATCTCGTGGCAATATCGGGATAAAAAGTAATATGTGTTAATCCTGGTTATAAACTATCTATGTGCCAAATTTCATTCAAATCCGTTCAGTCGTTTTTGCGTGAAAGAGTAACAAACATCCATCCATCCATACAAACTTTCACGTTTATACAATATTATTAATTATTAATAAAAGTATGCGAACAAAACTGGTGGTAAGACACTATTGTATCATCAATCAAGTTTATAAACGTTATGTCTTAAAGGCCGGGGGCGCTACTTCATAGAAACCAATTAGCTAACATTGTGGTGGTGTCAAAGTACCCTTCTAAGTTCTAACAGTAATTTGTAAGTAAGGTAGAAACACCAGAAAAGACATTCAGGTTTAACAGATTCTTAGTAAGAAAGAATTATATTAATTAATGGCCTACGTACCAAAGTCTTCTTCATTTTAAGGTTGGTCAGAACACCATAGGAGTAAGAGTCCTGTTCTGTTAATCGCAGTATCAGTGACATCCCTAAAGCACAGGAAGGTATCCTCCATTCTGCCATTTGCATTCATGTAAAGTTGTAAACAGCTCCACCACATTCGGCTCTACATTTTGAAATACCCATCACAATTAGGTCATATGATTTGAGTCAAGCAGTCGGCAAATGAGGTGACTAAGTCCCAATTGTTCTCAAATATGTGACGCCAACGTTAAGGGTCAACTATGTCCATGAGTGATAGAATATGGGTTTTTTATTAGATATTTTTCCTCAATTTTCACAAAGGACAATTGTGACTGATTTTGGTACTTATATATAACACGTCATTTGTTTGAAAAGTCAAACACTATTCATTGAAGACCTAAAATGGTTCTTGGCGAATATAATTTCATAAGACTATTTTTGGGCTTAAACGAACTCCAATTAGGTACCTACCTGATTGTTAACTTCGTTGATTATATTGGCATGCTGATACTCACCATAGGTTCACGTCAATTAGGTAACTCCATAATGGTATAAATAAATTGCGTAAAGGATGATGTCCAAATGACCAGGTAATCCGATGGCCGCGCATATCCGCTCACTAAACGAACTGATTTCCGTAGCTTACACCGATCCCTGTCTAGCCAGTCTATTTAATAAAATTCTGAAATTCACTGACAGACACACACACACAGCCTACATCGCTGGGTCTAGTTCAAGCATGAATGTTTGCACAAAAGTTCCTTATATTATAACGAAAGTCTGGTAAGGATTTTGTAACATTTATTCCCGTAAAGGGGTTTTAAATAGGAGATGAATCGATTCATCTCTTATTTAAAACCCCAAATATTTCACAAGCCCACCGTGTACCTTGTGGTACACGGTGGGCTTGTGAAATAAAGTATATCTAGTAGGTAGGTACCTCACATAACTTTAAATAAGCCTTGTTACGTTTATAGCGCGATATAGTGTTGTTTACTTTTAGTGCACTGCAGACCACAAGGTGGCAAAAAAATTGTCCAAAATGAAGATCCACCTTGACGGAGATTACAGTGCTCCATTCAGCCGTTTTAACTACAACAGACGGATGCATTTCGTGAAAATCCGCTCGGGAGCAATCTACAGAAGCCAACATACTAAGTACCATGCGAAATCCCGCCAAGAGCCGCAGGCGAGGCCGGTTGTGATCAGCCCACCACGTTCTACAACCTGTCACAATAACGTGCCTATAGGTACCTACACTACAGATACCGGTACAGCTGTAGGTGTAGGGATCGTGTCCGTTTCAGTCAGTCACTGTCACTGTCGTCGCCGCCTAAATGCACCATTCATGGATGAATTTTATATCAATGGACAGCACGAAACCCATCAATCAGGCGCGGATACTGTATTAACAATTGCGTGTGATTTGTCAGTTAGGTAAATTACAAGGCTTACACCGTGCACGTGTCATTGGACTCGAAGCATTGTTATGTGTGTGCTGCTTAATGTGTGAAGCGAATAAGTTTTACGATCTCGCAGACTCGCAGTCACTTACACACTACGACACTTCGCCACAATTGTTTCGATACGATTAATGAGTTTATTTTTCTCAGGATTTGTGCAGCACAACATTTTTATACGACAACACGTGTTTATTTATAGTACCTAAGTAGTCAATTTATTTATAGGTATCGAATTGGATTTTTTATATATTTTTCTGCTACACGTTATTACCTAACATCGTTCACTATATTTTATCGGTGAATAGTACCTATTATTTGCGAACAGGTGTGTTTATTTTATGAGGGAAAATAAATAGTAATAATCGTGAAATAGCGACGAAATCAACAATAAAATATGTCAGCATTTATCGCAGATAGTATTTACCAGCGGAACACAAGTTGTTTTATTATGATAATAAACTATTATCACGCTCTATCAAACAAAGAGATACGTAAAACAAACAGAGTCAGATGATGAGATTGTATCCTACCTTTCCCATTGAGTTGGGTCTTCAGCCGGGTCAGCTCCCGCGAGCGGCTGCGGCTGCGCCGGTGCGCGGCAATCCTCCGCGGCGAGCGCGCCATCTCGTTGTCCACAGCCAGGGTGAAGTGGTGCTCAGGCGGCCGCCGTCACACGACACTGACATAGAGCCTCCTGCACACGCATGGCACGCACTCACTGCACTGCACTACATACAGCTGACACAGTAAACAGCCGGCACACTCCGACGCACACTGTTTGTAAACAACTTTTCGCGCGAAATCACAACTCACGACGAGACCGAGTACTTTCAAGAAACACAAAGTACAAGCTAGTTGTGGACGATTATAAGGAAAAGTTGCGAGAGTAGAGAAGTGAACGAGTCGATACGTAAGGTATAAGGCACGAGCGTCGCGGGGAAGGCACTGCGAGGCACTGAGCGCGCGTGTTATGGACTTGTGGTGTGGTGCGGCGACGAGCCGGCACTGCGGCGCGGCCACGGCGGCGGCGGGCGCGTTGGCGCTCCGCCGCTGCCTCGCGGGCCACACCTGCTTGCATCACTGATAGCACGCACGCTCGCCAATCACAACAGTCACATTTTTGTCTGTCTTGAAGTTGAGCTACTTACATGGACATAACAATTTGGCACTTATATGGGTCCTCTTTACCTACCTACTTCATATTATTCTCCCCTGGGATTATATCGATAGAGCAAAGGGCAGGGATGAAATCACGATCTCTCGCTATCCGTTCCGCGCTTTAACCTTTGCGCTTTGGCCGCCAAATATCGAGGTCTGTAGTTTCGGGATCTTAATTAATATCGTAGCTAATTATATAATCATCAAAGCATGTTTGTTTCCGTGGAAGTATGAAGTCATGTGTGCGGTGCGAAGTAAATTAGCAGCAGTGAACGAATGCCTTCACGAACGCAATTAGCTTATTCTTCACTCGTGGAATATTTGAGGGGAGCCCAAATACTCGGCTTTTTTATACCAGTTGCCAAGGTTGCTAGAGCCACACAGCTACAGCCAGCATGAGTCATGGTCGTCGGAATATTCAGGTCTGTGTTGGTGATGGGGCAATCAACGAGGGGAAACATAATTTAGTGTAGGTTATGCTAGATATGGAAAAGAAGATATTTCTAAAATTGGTGCTGCGCGGATGCGAAGGGGCCACCTCCTTCGCATCCGCGCAGCACCAATTTTAGAAATATCTTCTTTAGTAGAGCAAAAGTTTTAGAACATTTACGTCGACCAGTACCTACAGGCATTGGAGCTTTCAGATTTACCTTGATAGCATTTAATGATGTGTGTTATGATTGCCTTTTGATTGCATTGCGTTGTTTTTAATCCATTTTCCTTCTTCGAGATTTATAGGACTGAGTCATTAGTATTCACTTGACCCAGTTCTCGCGAATGACAAGTCTGGAAGGAAAGTAATCACAGTAATTGATATTGGCAGGTAGGTATGGTCTATTTACACCACTTTTTATTTAGGCGACATGCTTTTCCTGTAACTAGTCAAAATATAGGAAGTATAGGAAGACTGGATTCTTAATTCAGACTAGGCCAACTTACCTAGACCTTAGCAATTATTTGCTTTCATTAATAGACAATTAAACGCAGGTACATACGACTAAGAAAGTAAACGTATTTTACACACGCAGGTACCCTACGAGCTACATCGCGTGCGCAGATTTCCCTCGCAGAGCAATTAAACACATTCCCGAGCGTAATGTGTCCTACTGTCGTTTAAACCCACTTGCGGAAACATACCACTGTTCACCTATATTTGTGACGTAACAACGGTCTATCTACTTACTTAGGTGTAATGTTGGACCAAAGCCTGTCCTGGTATCCTCAAATTGAACAAATTACTGCGAGAATACGACAATTTATTTGGATTTTTAAAACAGTACGACATACATATACTTAGTCCCAAAGAGTGGCTTAGCAAAAAAAACTTCTACTTAATTGAAGTGTATATCTCGCTAGTTCAATCTGTAATAATTTATTGTATCTCCATTTGTACATTAATAAAACTAATGTACTTCAAAAAAAGGACATTTCCCACCTATGAGCTATACCAAATAAGTAATTTAATATCATTCCGAAAATTATATATTATACATTGTATTAAAAAAACATAAAACCCTACCCTTAGATCCTACTGTATTGGAAACACATAATTGCTTCCACGTCCACCCCTTTTGTAAAAACAGAATTTGCAAATAAGTATTCAGTAACGACAAACGCTCGTCTTTCTTATATAAATAAACAAATAGATATAGGTACATACCAAATCTTTTAAAGAATGCAAATCGTTGCTGATTAAGTGGATAAACAAGTTAAGCTACGATAAAGTAGAGAATCTTCTATTAAATATAAGGTACAACCGCTTCCGTATAAAACAACCACACACGCACATACACCCTTGTTTGTACAGACACCCTTACGAGGACCTTGTTAGTCCTAGACGGAACCGAGGGCCCTTCAAAATACTGGTCTAAATACCTCGTTGGCCTTTCACATTTAGAATAAGATAGAAAGAGACAGGTGAGTAAATCTATAGTGATGAGCTTATTGGGATAATGCTATCTCAACATTTTTCTGTATGAATTTTGGCTATCATACTGAGGACCTGAAATACACAGCTAAATGTGACCACTGACCAGCGATGCACATACGAGGACTTTGTGTAAGCCAACCGAGGACCTCTTGCGTAAGCCCTGCGAGGTCCTTCCGAGGACGTATTTTTACACAATATTTCTTATAGCTTGTACAAAGTGCGGACGTTGTGTAAAGACTTTATATCACTAAGCCGAGGACAGTTTTTCGCGTAGAATTTGTACAAACCGAGGACCCTGGAAAATCTACCTAACCTAAAACATTTTACGTCTAAGATAATAATTATATCAATGTAAGTAGAATGTTTAGTTTATTTCTTTGTACATATATGTACTTTTTGTTTGCTTCAAATCTCGCTGCCGACATTTCACCTCGGAAGGCATTTACCTACTTTAGGTTCTTTATGAAGAGCACACGTATTCAGCTTCTGCCAATACAATATTTTATGGTGCAAATCATAATGTTGTGTAATCTAAGCAGGCCTAGGTATTTAGCACATACCTACTGCAGAAGAAGCCTGATTATTCCTCGTGCACCTAGTAGCTACTAACGATTTGTTTAAGGATTCAGTCTACTTTCGCTTTTCTCCTTCATAATTTTATTTAAATGATAACCAACATAACTCATAACATAACTCAACTCATAACTCTTCTTCTACACACGAGGAAAACTGCCGAAACGAGGACTAGAATACACACTGTTCGGAAAATCTAGCAAACCGAGGTCTTAAATACACATTGTCTGGAAAAGCTACCTAACCGAGGTCTTTGGTGTTAACGTTAACACATAGGTCCTCGGATAATACAGCAAACGTGAAATGAGTGTAAAGAACCTGTGTATGAGGTGAGAGTGGCACCATCTGGTGGATACACAATGTTTGTGTAAGATTATGAATAATCTTGATCAAACCGAGGTTCAGACAACTTTTTCGTATTAAGTATATAGAAAAACACAAAATCGCTTGCTGAGTACGAATCTTTGGTCGTCGGTCGTGCCTTGTGTATTCATACGCACGTCCTCGGATGGTACTTTAAAACGAACACACATACACACACACACCCTAACGCACCCCCGCACACATAATATACACACACTCACAAACAGACTAATGATAATTAACAAATGAAAATTATCTATATATATAAAATTCAAAGTCCTGACTGACTGACTGACTCAGACATCAACGCACAGCCTAAACCGCTGGTCCTAGAGACATGAAATTTGGAGGATGTATTCTTCGTGAAGAGTAGGTATCCACTAAGAAAGGGTTTTTCGAAATTCCACCCCTAAGAGGATGAAATGGGGGGATTTTGTTTGTATGAAAAATCTTATTCCTTGAGTTAATAAACTTGAAACTTGGCACGAATACTTATCTAAGTAAATTATGAAGTTGGGCATTTTTTGTTTTTATAAACTACCCCCTAAAAGGGGATTGGAGGGTTTTGACTCGAAAATGTCGAACAACTCCATAGAAATGTCGATAGATGGCGCTAAGCGTCAGTTGTATCGCGCTATTGTTTCATTCCTAAATAAGTTTAATAAAAACAAACAGTTGTTCGACAGCAACTGTACTATACAATAAAAACTACGGAACCCTACACTGCGCGTGGCCCGACACGCACTTGACCGGTTTTTAAACTTTAAAGCCACCGGCACATTGCCGAGTGGACGCGGAATACACCAATCAAACGAATCTGTTTAGGACTACGTCAAATCACGAGGTTTGATTGGCTAAAACTGCGTCAGAAGGTGACACGACCAAGTAATGTAAAATGTAACTGGGTCTTCTCATAATGCCAGCTGGTGTAGGTACCTACCTACTTGTGAAAGAGTATTCTATATTTTTTATAACATGCAACTTCCATTCAAAATGTACCCGTCGAGAGCCAACATGGCCAAGAATTCCTTTACATTAAAGCACATCATGTCAATTTATGTTATAAAAATAGCTTTATCATAGCAATTATAACCTTCAACAATGTTCCAAAAGAAATAAGAGAATTCCCTCTAAAATACTTTAAATCTAAACTATCCTACACTTAGCTTGTTGATAATAAAATTTATTGTGTGAAATATTTTTTTGATAAAAAAGTAACAGATAAGTAGGTACCTAACTATAACATGATACCACAGAGCACTTTATAATACGGCATTAGACCTAACATATGATACTGAGAGTTAATTATATTATTACTTTATCTATTACCAGTAGGTAATAGATAAAGTAATACCTAATAGTAGGTAGTTAGGTGATCAAATAGATATGAAACCCTAATTAATAGCCAATACACGTTATTATTACCTATAATCTTAACACACTAATGTGTTGTAGGTACCTACTTATTACAATTTTTATATATTAAAAATATATATGTAAGAAGGTTTTTCTCAGGGTGTGTGTTGGGATTAGTTCATTGGAAAACGCACGTTTAATAGTAAAAGTAGGTATATAATCAAAAGTAAAACACAGTGAAAGGCACAAAACAGGATAAATATAAATAAAACAATCAAAGACTTATGAGCGGGTCGCGATCGTGACGTACGGACTCGCGATCCTTCGTCCACTGTCGGTTGGCGGGGGTGCGAGGTCGCGGGCGGAGGTCGCATCTTCCGTTTGCCGCGCTTAAGGGCAAGTTCGAACGCATACGTTAAGGGTATGCTACATATATTATTATTTTTATAAGGAATATTCTATTCTATATTTCAGATGTATAAATATTTGTATGCCAGTCCACGGTGAAACATGTAAGATCATAACTAAGTCCATTGCATGTGGTACCCAAAAAGGATGGGCAGATACGTCCTTGTGGAGATCATAGGGCCTTGAATGCTATAACAATACCTGGTAGATATCCCATCCCGCGGATAAATTATTTTAAGTATATTTTAGTAAGTATATTAATAAGACTTTAATGTACCTACATTAAAGTCTTATTAATATACTTACTAATAGGAATTTATTTGCTTTAAAACATGGTATGTACCTACATACCATGTTTTAAAGCAAATAAATTCCTTCTCTTACTTCATAACAAATATTATTACGTAGGTAAGTTTTACTAGGATTAGTAGGAACTGGATAAACATTTATTTTCGACTAACTTCTGCCCGCCACTTCCTTCGCGCGGAATTCGTAGGAGACCACAATATACTAAAATAATAGCCACATTTTTATAAAAATTCCCAATAAGTAAACTACGTTTGTAATTTTGGTTTCAGCAGCCAAACCATGGATAGAGTCTGGACTGGTGACGCCGGAGCAAGCGACGTACAATTGTCCGTGTGTGAAGCAACTCGTCCTGAGGCCGACACCCGCCTTCAATAGCAATTTCCCATTACTTGTGAAATTTGTGTAGGTACCTACCTATACGAAACTGTTTACTGCTGCACTGGAGGATGTCTTCAAGGTTCTGGACCGGAAAGGCGTTGGCATCATCATCAACGGCGAGGACATCACTCACCTTCGGTTTGCCGACGATATAATAGTCATGGCTGAGACTATGGAGGACCTCAGTACATTGCTTGATGGCCTCAGTAGAGCGTCCCAGAGAGTGGGTCCTAAACTTAATATGAAGAAGACAAACGTCATGTCAAATGCCAATGTAACACCCACACTCATGAACATCGGAGAGGCTACACTTGGAAGTTGTGGACGAGTAGGTATGTATACCTAGGACAAATTATCCAGTTAGGTAGGCCCACTTCGAGAAAGATCGATCGAGGTCCGACTCGCCTGGGCAGTGTTCGGGAAGCGCAATACATATCTTCTCTTGTCTTATCTCGTCCCACATACCGCAGTGTCCCGAGACGAAACTTTTTGACCAGTGCGTGTTGCCAGTGATGACTTGTGGTAGGTACTGAAACCGGAAACGTGGTCGCTCACAATTGGCGTAATAAGAAGCCTAGAAGTCACCCAAAGGGTAGGGGAATGCTTGGTGTTTACCTACGTGATCGAATCAGAAATGAAGAGTTCCGCAGGAGAACGAAGGTAACCAACATAGCCCAAAGAATTGCCAAACTTATGTGGCACTCGGCAGGCAGGGCACATTGCTCGCAGAACAGATGGCCGTTGGGGGCCAAAAGGTTCTGGAGTGGCGACCGCGTACCGGAAGAGGTAGCGTTCAAACGCCTCCCACCAGGTGGACCTATGACCTTGTAAAGGCCGCAGGAATCCGCTGGATGCGGGAAGCACAGAACCGGTCGAAGTGGCGGCCATGTCTAGCAGTGGATGTATTTCGGCTGAAATGATGACTCTTAGCTACATAAAGGTAGGTATAGAGGCATGATAATCATTTAAAAGGTTAAATCTGTAACTGTCTGCAATATTTTAGCCTTTTTTACAATTTGCGGTAAACCATAGAAGAATAAATATTATATTATATATTCAGAACAAATTGAAATATTGCTCATTCCCCATAGGACATGATTTGTGATAACTGATACTGACTAATTTATAGCCTACGGATTGACGACTTATAGGAATGCCTATGCAAAATTTATATCGGGCATCTAGTATTTTAAATATTTTGATTTCGACTGTCCGAAACCTGAAGGCCAATTTTATTATCGTAATTTAAAACGTTCAGAATCTAGTCGCAGTGTGATGTCAGCGACAAACAAATGTCAAAAACTTGTCAAAATGTAGGAAAATTAGAAGTATTTTTTGACAGATTGAGACTGAGATCAGACTGTGAACGGTATTAAAATTACGAGAATTGCCCCTCTAATATTCTGGTATTCTAAGATCGAGCCTCGCCATATAAAATAAATAAATAAGCATATAATATGATTGAATTTCTAGTTCTTAGAGCATGGGCCCGCGTAGCAAGTCACTGTCCTTCTTCCGATTGCAGCGGCCAGAGTCCCAGCTTGAAGTGGGAAATATCTGAAAGAACATTCGTTCCGTGCGGTAATCGAACTCGCGATGATACGTTGCAGATACTAATCGCTCAGACACTACGATATACTATTATTCTTTTGAAGTATCTTAAGTACCTTCATGTTTTATGGAGATAATATTGGGTAGCTAACGATTTTGTAGCATAACGACGACGTCCACACAAAGTCCTGCAGTGCGTTTCTATAACCATCTCACCGTGAAAACTTAGGTGAAGTGAGCGTGGAGTGAACTGTCATTCCAAATAATGCTAGGGATTGACACTACTGACAACTCACATCAAGCTCACTTCACTTGAGTTTTCACGGTGAGATTTTTACAGAATCGACCGGCTGATGTGTAGCATCTAACTGCGAGTAACTCAGCGCAGAATACCACATACCTAGGTAGGTAATTGATTAAGAATAAGGCTAGGACGAAGGGAGGAAAGTGAAGTTAAATAAAACTGCCATATAAAGAACGAGAACAAATTATATAATTTATATCTGTTACATCCACAAGTTAAGAGCCGAGGGCGCCCGAGATGTGTTGATGAGGGCCAACGGTGGCCCGTGGCTTGGCCGCACCATGGTGCAAGAGATCACAATGCTGTAACACCCACGTTGGTCCAAAGTTTTGGTGTTCTCAAGTCATTCTTAAGGCGTGAGGACCAACGGGGTACTATTTTATTTAGCATTTAAAAAAATCTAATGGTATACCTAACAATTATTTCTTTCCAGAATTTCAATTATTTGTGTATGGAATGAAAGTACCCAATTTAAAATAGGTAACCAGGTTATTTTATTTTATAAATCTGAAAGAACTTAGAGAACGAATAGCTAAGTTAACAACCAATTAGACATGAATGTTGTTGGTATACGCATTCATTTATAAAATACTTAAAAAACCGTCATTAAAATTACTTTCATATTTTAATAGAGATAAGAAATCACAAAAATAAATAGGAATACTAAAGCGCCAACTAAACCTAGACGTCAGAATTCACTACATTGATTTCAGTAACAAGTGATCTCAACAATTTTCATACAGAACAAAATATAGAGAGAGGCATTATAATGATTTAATTAATTAATTTAATTTAATTTTTAACTAGTGAAATATTTTAAATTAAATGTGCATGGTACATGTATTTATCAATAAACCAGCACATCTCAAACGCCGTCGAAAGTAACCACAAAGTTAAACAGTTAACAATAATAAACTGTTAAGAACATACGCGACAATATCAGTTTGTTTTAAAATATTTCTTAGCGACCATGTAGAGAGTCTGACAATGTTAACCACATTCAGTACGTATCACAATTTATTTACTTTAATTAGGTTTAAATCACTGTAACTGCCCATGCAACCTGCTTGTGTTTAACGTTTTGGGAAGTTCCTTCTCTTATTTAAATACAAGGAGTACAGTGTAAAGTCATTGATGACGCTATGTTTTACATAAAACTTCCTGCGTGGAAACTAATTAGAACACATTGCGTTAGTCAGTAGAATATAGCTAATTTGATTAGGTACAGACTGATAATTTACATTTGAAGTAACCGGACATTATGAACATCTTGTTTCTGACTTATCTTGTTTCCAAATTTTTCTCCGATTCACGATCAACACAAGCGTCTATTGAACTATAATTACATGGACTTTAAAAAGCTGCTATGATTATAATTTGTTCGAAAAACTATCAAAATTGACTGACTAGATAATAGTTAGGAATGCCAAATCAATGAATTTTGTGCCAATGGAGGTGACTAAAGTATCAAGTGCACATACGCACAGAGATTAATATACTTAGGTGCTTCAAAGTTACAATACTCGATTTATGTACTTACAAATTTTCATTTAAAAAGATTTATTTGATTTTTATATCGATTTATGCATCGAGAAACAATAAGTGGTATTTTAATTTAATTAATAATTATCTACTTATTAAGCGACATCACATTTTAGACGCATGTACATGTGTATATTAATAATTGTTTAAGTATATATTATGTACATATGTAAGCATATTATGTAAAACTGAAGAGACACTAACGACCGAGTTCATAAAGCTTTATAATATGTACATACTCGCTTGTACACACTCATAGTATAATGCATATTGTGACACAACGGAAACTAGGCCATGTATTAACTGCAACTATTGAGAAATACATAAAATAATATCGAGTACTTACAGCTTTATAAATTGTAAACTAAATAATAAATGTAAACCGTCTGGGTCTTCCAACATTCCTACCTACACGTATACTTAAAATGTAATTATGACATAGTTGGACATTAGGTACTTTAATTGAACTCGGCCCGGCGCGACGTTTAATTCTATTTATATGAATAAAAACATTTATAATAATTATAATTAGTAACTTCAACCAAAATCAACTTTAATATTTTTGAAGTTTAAGTCTTTTATTATGTGATCAAAAGTAAAATGTAGAAAGACCCACAAATATAAAAATAAACCATAATGTACATATTATTTTACTAACTATTTTAAGCGGAAACAACATTGCATACGGATTTATAAATTATTATTTCTTACCTACCAACAAAACAGTAACAAGGTTAGATAATATCTCTGGTTCTAGTAGCCAGTAGCCACACCACACTAAGCGGAAGTTATATGATCAAGTCTTTTGGTAATCAAAGGCATAGACTTTGTTCCGTGACATTCCAATAATAAATGATTGAGAACGACTCCATCGCTCGCCGGTATCTTCACATTCTCCACCAACGATACATATAACACGAGACTTCAGATCAAAGGCGACTTACACGTTCAGTATCAACTAAAATACAGATTTTAAAAAAGATTTTAATCTAATTTTTGGTCTAGGAGTTTAAAATCATGATTCCCTGTGACCGAAACTCGTAAAACATTCAAAATAGATAGAAAAACCGGAGATGATGTATACCATCTACAGTCATTATGCTATACTTTGTATACATAGGTTTATTCATTTATATATCATATAGTATATAGACGACGTGCATGCACACAGTCCTACGTTAAGTACAGTAACACTAAACATTCATTATTATATTTGTCATGATGCGGATCATCAATAAATAATAACATGTAACAATACTGTTTGTCTGTGATGCTAACTAAACCAACAACAGTGATATTGTTTCAGAGTGTGTGTGAGAAGAGTTTGTACGTGTGTGGGGTGTGAGGTGTGGGGCCGCGCGCGCGCAGCAGGCGGGCGAGCGGCCCGAGGGGCCCGGGCGGCGGCCCCACGCTCACGAGTGGAGCGGCCTCGGCTGCCGCGTGTCGTACGCGCGGATCATGTCCGCCTGCGACACGCTGCCTCCTTCTTCTTGCGAAAACGCGAACCCGTCTGTTTGCACACACACTCGCAATCATTAATTTATAAAACAAACATAAAATTAAATTATATACATCATCAAGGAATGGTGTAGAAACGGCAAAAATGAACAGTTAATGATTCTATCCGAATCAGCGTGATGACACTATACAATCGTGTGATACACACAAACTGTGTGAACTGAGAATTTAAAAGAAAATTAATGAATACCTTGATAATTCCTTCAACAGGTCTGCAGTAAATAAAGGGTGTCTCTATGTGTGTTAAACGCGTTAGCGGTGCGTGGTGTGGGCCACGGAGTGGGGAACTGATGGAGTGCTAATATGGGGCAAAATCGCGAGGTCCGCAAAAAGAAATGCCGGTCGCAAATTTTGACTATAGATTCCAAGCATATTAGCAGTCCATCAGTTGATTCCATGGTGTACTCACGCGACAGTTCAAGCTCCATGGTGGCGCGCGTGGCGGAGCGGCGGCTGAACACGCTGCGAACGTTCTGCAGCAGGCGCGCCGTCTCCGTGAGGCTGCCACACAGAGCTCGCGGTGACTACTGAACTTTGCGCCCTACGCCCTACTCACCCGCCTTCGAGGGCTGGACGTATGCACCGTCGAATAGGGAACCAACTACTATACTCATAGATCCATCGCTTCTAATCTTAAAAAAAATCGTTCCCACATCGACGACCATTTCGAGTAACCATGGGGCAATTTTTATAATCGAACATAAAATAATGAACCATAACCAATCGATAGAAGTAACAATAGAGTTAAGAAGCGTGAGTGTCGCTGCCACTGCTGATGGTCGCGTGATCAGCGGTGGCGTATGCAAGCGTCTGCCAAGCCATGCAAGCGACGTACCGTGGTACTTACACGTGGCGAGCCGGACGAGCGCGTGTCTCGTGTCCGCCGCGCTGCTCGGGAACAACCACCATCAGTTAGTTACACATACCCCAATACATGCCAATATACAGTTTACGTACCGTACATTTACTCTACTTGCTGTATTTGGTACGCGCCGCACGCGGATACACACAACTATAACTCGAAATAGATAGACACACAAAGCCGGCTACAAACGACAAACGAAAATAGGCACATGCACACAGACGCGTACGTACGGCGATCACAATCGAATGTTAGTCACGAGTGCGCCTGCACGCGCGTGTTTATGTGTGCGTGCATTTTCGCTCGATGTATGGAGCCGGCATTCTGTACCTGTGTATTCTGTGACACCAGTTTACACGAATATTTAGAGACGCCATACGAAGGTTGTGTGGATTTACGTCCGTCAGGTTGAGGAATAAAGCAAGTCGAGCAAATGTATAGCTTGTTGTCTGTCTGTAGGACACACCGCACACTAGAAAATTACTCAAATAGTAATTAAAAAAAAAAGGTTAGGGTTGTAAATTATTTGATAGTTGAGTGAGAGGTTAGGCAAATTTTTCGTTAGTATACATATAACATCATTGAGGCAGCTAAAGATGCGGCAATATTTGCACATTTTTCATAATAAAACCTTTTTTAAATCTCTTTTTCAAGATATGCGGCGTGTCAATTACAATAATTTTGAGAGGTTCATCAACAATAGTCCGCGTCGCCTTCGAGGTCGCTTTGTATACGATTATAGTGTGACGACTAGGATAACCACGAACCAGGTAAGACATATTGGAAGACCGCGATACAGTCGCTTTGATGAATAAAATGACATAACAAGGATCTAACGAGCGTCTTGAATTTTATGTCTTATCTCAAGTGGCTTTTCACACGGTCCGGCTACCGGGTTGTAAGTACCAGCCACCCGGTTGCAACAAGTATGGGTAAGTATCAAGACGGCCTACCTATACACTTCGCCACCGGGTACCCGGCGCCGACTACCCGACAGTCGGGCCGTGTGGAAAGGCACTGTCGGCAGCTACATCGGTTAGTAATAGCACAGTAAAGTAACTAACAGAACAAATCGCATACCGAGCATCAACAGGCCCATACAAACAGATCAAGCATTATTTTGGCATTACTTAGGACTATAAGATACAACACGGGGTAGTTTCAACAGTTTTATTAAACAATCATGTAAAACAACAGGGCGCGTCCCTTCTTCCATTACTTACAATACTTTGTACACGTTGCTACTGTGCTGATGACGTCATAAGACAAATTAACAGTCATATTAGCGCTTATGTTAATGGAAACTAGACTGACTCGTGCAGATAGACGCAGGTCCAGAAATATGGATAGAAGAAAAAACAAAAACTGGCCATTTTCAATTAATTTTCTTTTAAGTAGAGTCACGGTAAAAATACGAGGTAAAAAAGCACAGTAAAAAAAGGTTCGGAAATAATAAATTAATGTAAAAATTACCATGCCAGTATGCGCATACGCATGATTAGCCAAAGGATTACACCCCCATAACGATGATGGTATTGCAAGATTCTTGTGATTAAATTAAATAATCATTAAGCTTAGAAAAATAAAATGGATTACCAAAAAATATAGTCAACACGTTCTGCACAATTCAGTTTAGTTTTCAAGTGAGTATACATGAACATAAAACTATAAGCTGAAGTTTCGCTGCGATACATCTTCACACCATGCCTGTGTTCCATAAAGGGAAGGCGCTCCACCTTATACTTTGATCATGATGTACAATTTTAGAGAATGATGACTATGTGTAGGTAGGTGTATACCAACATAACTTCAGCAATAAAAGTGACAGATTAAAAAGACAAATCGAACGTAAACATGAGTGTTTAGATGAAATAATAGAGACAAATGAATATTCCGACTGGTTGGCGCCACTCGAACTAAATTACAGCTCCTAATTAACATTTCACTTAGTTCGAATTATAATTAAATCCAATGATTAGCGATGCGTCAAGTAATACTTTTGCGAAAGGATTTTCGGTTTTTTGTTTAATATTCGGCGAATACGAATATTCGGTAATTCTATACTGCTGTTCTTTTTTTAGTACTTCAGATGTAGTTCTTTGTGGTTATAAGGTTTGATCACTTTCCAAAGATATGTTCTATTCGGGTGAAAGGTATGTGCAATACTGACACAAGTACATAAGACAGGTCCACAAAAAGTGCTTAATAACAACATGGCACATTGAGGAAACAAACACGTATGTGCTACGTCACGCCAACCAGCCGCAGACATGAAATTATAACATTTTTATAACAACAAGAATTAATAACAAAGCTACTAAAAATAAGCAAATAAAAGTAGCGCAGGGTCTGTACACATATTTACAAGAACTACACAATATTCTGCGGATCAGTTTATTTCATACAAATGTACTTACATTAAGTCATTGTGAAACAATGTAGTACAAACAAACAATTTAAATAGAAAATTTAATTTCATTAAACTTACGGTAGTTTATTACAAACGTCGCTTCTATTGAATTTATAATACCTTAAAAAAATACTATCAACCACTAGGCCAAACAACTCCTTAATTTGATTATCTCGTAAATATGGTTTCAATTTATTGCTTATAAGTATGTCCCATTATTCACAGGCGGAAGTAAAAATGAAATATTTTGTACAATTTTACTATACTATTCAACTAGTTTCAGAAGGAATTAATCTCTCTCTTATAAATTATGTCATAACTGTACGTGATATGTGGAATGTTATTACGTACATAACAAGTGTAGAATCTAATACAACCCGCTACCTTCCCGCGGGCATGGCGCGGCGGCGCGGCGGCGGCCGCTTTATATACCAAAGCAAAAACTAATTTCTCTCAATCTCTCACAGCATGCGAGTTCATTCAAAATATTTACTTCCACAACGAGATCTTTATAAAATACACAACTATAATATTATACATACAACAATGTTAAAGGAAGATTGTCAAACAACGTACCTATGTTTTGAAGTGAGGATAAAAATTTACAAGTACCGCGTACATAATACATATAAATATCTTACTTACAACGATTGTATTGCTCAAGAAGCCAGTACTCCTACTAAACATAGAAAACGTTCAAACGTGTCCAAATATAAAAAAAATATTCATATATAATTATCCTAATGTCTAAATAGTACGTTAAACGTATATTGTGATGCTTCCACCAAACAAGCTCTGTGCTGTCGGGGCTAGCTTGGGGCACGGACGTTACTTGCTAGGGACATTATAGTTTAATTGTAAATAAGTCAAAGTTTTAGGAACAATCATAGGAAACAACCGACTGGCTAACGCAACGCTACGATGGACGGCCACAAGAATTAGACCAGAACTATCTCATATATAAATATTTTATTAAAAATTGATAGATTTAATCTAGACACACGGCTTAAAAAATATGAATACATTTAATTTATTTCAATAATTTAAGTGCAGTAATACGATTTAAGTTGTGCGCCTCGGCATCTTCGATGCGAACGCGCGATTCTGATACGTAGATAGATATAGTTGTTACATAAATAAATGTTGTTTTTAGTTCAACCAAAGTAAGTAATACAGTAGTCAACTTATTATTTGCAACAAAAAAATTACATGTACAAAACATTCATTGTTTGTATCTTTTAGGGCAAATTTTTCAATACACAGATAATTTTTATTTGTGGAATAAAATTGACGTCTGACAGATTTTGTATGAAAGAACTGTCAAAAATTCAAAATTATTCCTCGTATAAAACTATTTGGCGTTGGAAAAATCAGCCCTTAGTCTATAGTTTTAGTCTGAATCTGATAGGCATTGGTTCCATTTTCGACATTTGGGAGACTTTAATTGCTAGAACCAACATAAACTGATCTAGTCACATCTAAATTGACAATTACTGAGAAGATTAACAACTGCGTGCACTTCAAAAATTTTTTTCAAATCTCTTCAGTGAAATATGACTAAGCGCGACAGCCGGAAATTGGTAGCTATTAGTTTATTCGTTCTCGTAATACGAAGATTCTCGAGGCGCATACCTTAAATGGTAGTATTGCAATGGATTACGATAATAGTTGTATTATATTCAAAATAAAGTTTTATCAAAATAATTTACTTAGCGGCTAAGCTTATTAGACTATATTACTTTAGATGGTAAAAAATTGAAGCATTATCATTTGGGAGTACTTGCCCTGCAGTATGTCCATCTATTCGCACAGAGCCTGTTCAGCGGTCGCGTCGTAGGCCGATACCTCTAGTGACCGTACTCTGCTCCACACACTAACACAAACACTAAGTATGGCACTCCACATCTAACAGTTTCACTAACTAGCTTTCTCATGGAGTATCCTATTTTAATATAAATTCCTCTTGTCCAAGTGCACGTTACGTACACATATAAAACTCGTAATTGTGGCACACTAATACCTCTCCACATCACAACTACAAATACTGGAATGTTATTATAGGAATATCTTAATTACTTCAGTAAATAAATAATTTGTATTAATTCATAATATAATAATACCTAGTAATTGAGTGAATACGAGTTCGTTAAAGACCGTATGAGCAACACTGTGTTTCTGCCCAGCGGCATTAGATTATTATCATCTATTTTATTGATTTTTTAGTAAATGTAACACGAATTCATGATAGGATTTCGAAGATTCAAAGTGTAGGAAGATCTAGATAAGCATACAAACTAGCGGCACTCTGTAGCCGGACACGGAGCACTCGCGAGCGCTCACACGTCGTCTACTAACATTCATATAATATTTACCATCTAATAGCACTCCCTTTTCTTATTCTTATCATATACTTGACGTACGCCCACCTCGGAATGAAAAGTTTATATTAATATCTACAACAACAGTATCACATCGGCGACATCGCCGATATAAATGTGTACAAAAATAGCGGAGGAAGATCTGAGGGAGGAATCTCGGCGGGGCGGCGAGCCGACGGCAAGCGTAGCGCGGGCGGCGGGCCCAGCTCAGCGGCGTCGGGCTCGCGGCCGCGTCACACGTCACACGTCACGCGTCACACGCCACGCGTCACACGTCACGCGTCCCACGTCGCACGTCACACGACGTGCTGCCGCCGGCGCGCGCGCGGCCCACACTCGGCCGGCGCCACGCCGGCGCGGCGCCAGCGCAGCCCCACGGGCGAGCCGCGCGGCTTGCTGCGCCCGCCACAACACAAGTTATTGGCGCCGTACGCTCGCCCGCGACCTCCGCAGCCCGCGCGACTACCGGCGAACGTGAGCGAAGGCCCTGACGTACGAGCCGAAGCCCCTCCGGGCGTGATACTTTGCTGTACCTGATTCCTCATGTTTTTAAATTTACGTATATCTGAAATGGTATCCCGCGCGGAGGTGCGTTCTTGTTCGAGTGGACGCGGAGGTACCGATTCTCCGTAACATAGACTACCGGGAGGTCGTGGCGAGCGTACGAGTGGGTGCGGGGAGGGGCGATGCAAAGCAAACTAAACACGTAACATAACGTACGTACGGACAGTTGCGTGCGTACTAACGCTTGTGCCGGGCGGCTGCCGGCTGATCGCCAACGAAACGTTCGACAGGTACAGGTAGTATTGTTGCTACTTATTCAAGCGACTACATAACATACGATATAAAAATAACAATACGAGAGTGGAAACAACAAGAATTCCATAGAACAAATACAAAATTTTGCTATACATATATAACTACAGAGGAGTACAAAATCTAATCTAAATAAAGCTACGCTTTACGTGTAATACATAGAAGCGTCGATGTATAGGAAATCAGCCGGCAACGGAGCACACGGACGTACAGAATGCATAGAGTAATGGAAATACGAGTGATATGATAGACGTGGACAGCTGCCGGAACACATAGCAGGGATCGGTTACAATGTGCCTCAATGTAACCGATCTCCGCTGTGTGGTGGCGTTTGAACAACAATAGGACAATATACACGTGTGGAGATATAAAACGGGAAACAATAGCATTTATGTAGTATCTACACGGACTAGCGTTTTTATAATACTTCAATTATAAGAATACTATAGCCATCTGTTATATGGCAACTTGCGTATAAGAGGGAGGTAGATACTTCATACATACCAATATTTACGAAAAATATATACACATATACAAACTGTTAAATCAATTTGAATATTAGTAGGTCAATAGTCCAGTTTATGCAATCCAAAATAATGCATACGAGGCAAAACACACGCATTCTGCTTTGTTAACTATCGGTTCATCTTGTATCGTGTTATTTGCGACACTTTACAAACTTGGCAGTTCATGCTCAGAATAAGTTATTGCGGAACAACACCATAAATACAGGATGGCAGGAACAGCGACGCGCTACCTCTTACCATGGATTCAGTACACGATTCTGACCCCTTCGTTGAAATTATTCGACTTTTTTTAAAAATTTGCTGTTTTTTTTTAACTGACTAAATTTTCAACCCACGTTGTGTTGTTTGAACCATGTGTAGAATTCATGGTCACAGTTTGCGTGTCAATGTCTCTGCCACCCTGTATAGCTTTAGAATGATTTTCGAGTGTATTCGTATTATACTCTCGTTCTAACAACTGGTTAATAAGAGGCAAAAATAATGCAAAAAATAAGCCGACTGTCCAACTCATGTCAAGTGAATTAATTAACTGTTATTATTTCTGCCAGTCAATCATAGCAGTTAGCATGAGTTGGACAGTACTCATCTGTTAATCCATTTTTGTCTATTTTAGCCTCTCAGAAGCCGAGTGTTAGGCTGCCTGTCCAGAAGCAGAACGAGGCTGCGGAGCGGAGAAACGGAAAAATATTAACCAATAGGATTGAGCGGAGCGGAGATTTTATGCAATCCTATTGGTTAATATTTCTTAATTTCTCCGTTCCGCAAACTCGCTCCGCTTCAATGGACAGGCAGTCTTAGACTGGGTAAATGGAGTTGGTTCTGCTGTTTTCCAAATAAATAAGTTACGAACAGAATCACACCTTAAAGGTGTGTAAACCCCCAACGCTTTAAAAAAGGCTAAATATTCTATAAGAATGTTAGTCCGTGAAACATATTCTGAGCACTATCCTCTGAGATCACACACACAGTTTTGAATTCAAACAAACATTTCATAAAATATACTAAACAAAAAACACGTTTCATGCCAGCCCTGTCTATAATTTTGTCCCCGTGCTTGTGAACCCACCACAAAGTGACCCCAATCAACAAATACCGTGCATTTTCATAGGAATTGTGTGGTAGTTTAATAATATTGTGTGTGCTCCCAGGTTATAATATAAATACGGTATATCATGTAGTAGGAACGCACTCAGTATGTCTTCAATAACAAAAGTCGAAAATGCACTGTCGTATTATATTTTTGTGAATTGGTACTAAAACATTTTTGGCGCATAAATGATACAAAACGGGATACAAGACCCTTTAAACCTATCTATCATCATAATTATAAAAATATTTAAATACCAACATTTTAAGTTAGGCTACTGATTTTAACACTAAATGATATTTTTTAAATTCTACACATACATGAACTTACGGTACCCGGTCGTTAATATAGCACGTCGAGTTACACTATGGTCACAGAGGCGACGGGTTTAAAAGCTGAACTTTTTTTCAAATTGCTTGTGCCATAGTAACCGCCAGTTACCTAAACGAAGTTCCAAAACTCGTACCCGCCGTAACACACGACAGAGCATTCTCGTACGCACAATATTATGACGTTTATCTCGGTAATAACACGTGCCGCTAACAAGATGGAGTACTTACGAGTGTCTCGGATGCGTGAGGAGCGCGGTGGGGTCGCGTTGCTTTATCTCGCTCTCGCGCACTGCCTCCGACATCGACTTGAAGGCCGAGTTGTGCACGCTGGAATGAGACAGATATATTTTAGTACAGGAAAAATTACACAATGGAGTGAAAGGAGAAAAGAGTAGCAGTATTTCCTGATCACATCGAATAATAAACTTTAGAACAGTACTTAAGGTACTGCTTAACACAGCAGTGGACGCCCGAGGCGTCATTTGCTAGTTACTAGTAATTTATTTATTTATTTTATTTATTTATAAGTAGGAGAACCAACAGAACAATTGTGAAAGCGACACAGAGCCAATTACAGGTTCTCACGAGTAGACATAGAGAAGGTAGTAGAATTCTTAGGATCACTAAAAAGTAAGTAGCAAACACGTTACAAATACAAATAAAATTAATAAGTAAGAATAAAGTGTATTATTGTATGCCTCCATAAAATACATTGCTTCGCGCTTTTCACGGTGGAACCAGGGGAGGATTCACGGCCAAAGAACAAGAAATATGGAATGTAAGTGTCGACGAGTTCAAAAATTGAACCATACGCTGTGGCCTCTGCCGACCTTTACCAGAGTTTACACCATATTGTTTTTATTTATTGTGACATGTATTAACAAAAAATTCTTATAGAAGTAATTAGTATATCTATCGCAATTTTGTCAAAATATTTTTTGGACTCTAACCGTTTCTAAATAAATAAGTAAGTAAAAAAACAAAGACGGCTGACCTGCCATTGGTACTTGAGTGCATACTTGGTAGAGATAACAAAGGTTCATATTTGCTTATCTTGAGTAGGTATAACGCCATATCATGACTATAACGAACAATCACTATGTTAGTTATGCTCCATTCTAATATGTTAAAAGATATATTTTTTACCAATTCCATAGTTTTTACAATCTACAAACAAACTAAAATAAAAATAAACCTTTTCCTACGTCAAGATTTAAGATAATCTATAAAAACCACAACTTAGAGTTTAAATTGAATACCTATTCCATACACAAGTCAACGTTTTTACAAAAATACTCCATACAGATAATCTAATGAAAAACGTGCTTCAAATCAATCTGCAACTACACCTGAAACAGTAGAATACCAAACGAGACTGCAGGACTACACGCAAGCAGCACTATCGAGACTACTGCAAACTACCTAGATACGGAGATAACGTCAGGCGGTCAGTACGACAGTGAAGTTGGCTTCCAGGTTGGTCTCGCAGCAGAACACGTCCGTGCGGAGCCGCATGCGGGCCCGCGCCAGCCCGGTTGCCGAGCGGGCCCGCGCCGGCCCAGTTGCCGAGCGGGCCCGCGCCGGCCCGGTTGCCGAGCGGGCCCGGGCCGGCGACACGGCCGAGAAGTGCGGGCGCGAGTCCAGCACGCTCCGCAGCGAGCGGCGCGACCAGTCCACCCACACGTAGGGCTCCTGGCGCAGCTTGCGGCGCAGCAGCAGCAGGCCGGGCCCGGCGTGGCCCAGCGCGCGGCCCACGCCGCCCGCCGCCGCGCCGCTCTCGTGCCGCGCGCTACACGCCGCCACATCATATCTACACTAAGTATCATCTCGCGCTTTACTGCCTCTATGCAACCGGAGCGAGGTCGTCCCGAAAAACCCACATATTTCGAGTCTGACTCGCGCACCGAGGGTTCCGTACCTTGGAAGAAAAAATGTTATTTCAGTTTCTGTTCAATTTTCAGTTTCCGGGACCGCATAAAAAAAAAGACGATGTCCAAATGTGGTCCCGATGTCCCCACCGCTATCGAGACCTATGTAACTGAATAGTCAATTAAATAAAATCAGGTGTCATTTTTATTAGGAGCCCCATGAAAAATCTGTCAGTACGTAATTAAATAATTTTTTTAAAAACCCCCGACACAAACAAAAGCCTCTTATGTATTGGCTCTTAAAGTTTAATATAAGTTGAAGGTAATATTTTGGTCCAAGCAAAAATAAGAAGTTAACCGCTGCTACTTTTCCTACAATAGAAAACAAATCGTTAGGCTTGATAGTTACTCAAGTAAGGAAGAGTCTATTAACTATGGTGTACCACAGGGCAGTATTTTAGGCCCTACCCTATTTCTTATATATACATTGAGGACTTATCAAGTTTAATACTTAAACAAGGAGTAATGATTACCTTTGCAGACACGGTAATTACTTTTACGGGCAGGGACTGGCACGAGGTAAACGATAACGCCAAAAAGGGGTTTAATCTCGTTACTAGGTGGCTATAACAATCTGTTGACCCTCAATCAATCAAAGCAAAAATTATTTCTTACTAATATAAACAGAAATTCTAAAACATCTTCTGAAATGATAACTGTACAAGCCCACACATGTAACTTGCCCAACACTCAAAATTGCGATTGTTATCGTCTCTATTGATCAATCTTATAATTATTCTTCAACTAAATGAGGAGAAATTTAAAACATTAATTAAACGCACACTATGTAGACAAGCATATTATAAGTTGGATGAGTATATCTACTATATAAAAATAAGTCGGGTTTTCCTTCCTGACGCTATAACTCCAGAACGCACGAACCGATTTCCACGGTTTTGCATTCGTTGGAAAGGTCTCGGGCTCCGTGAGGTTTATAGCAAAGAAAATTCAGGAAAAATAGGAGTAGGGTAGGAGTATGGTAGGAGTAGGGTAGGAGTAGGGTAGAAGTAGGGTAGGGGGTAGCACACCACGCGAACGAAGTAGCGACGGGCAGCTAGAAATAATTTATATGGCAAAACAACGTTTGCTGGGTCAGCTAGTCGTAGAAAAAATTGCTTGGCTTAATGCTGGTCCTGCTCCACAGGCACTTGGGCTCACTAGTTGATCACAATTTCAATATTTAGAGGAGATGCTTCCCCTTTTTTTTGTTTTTTTAATTTTTCTGACATTACGAACTTAATGTTAATTTTATTCAATCAAGATTTATTTTTAATAATTGAATATTAAATACCTCTTCCTGATTGGTAGTAATTTTTTTATATATTTTTTTCTTATATCTTAAAAAAATTGCAAACTATACTTACAGCATATGCGAGAAGACTGTATTACCTAAGTCGTAATTTTGCTAAAGACAATGACTACGCATTCTGCTGGACGTCACACGGTAGGGTCTACTTACGCAAAGCGGAAGGAATCAAACAGATACGAATTGATCACGAGAATGATCTTAAAAAACTGAATGCCGAATGACTAGTCTCGATCTTCTTAACTTTTTTAACGTTATTATTGTTTTTATTTAATTTAATGTTCAGTGCCCAACTGTCAATAAAGATAATTGCTATGTTTATCTACCATTCCTGTACCAAACAACATAAATGCCACATTCATAAACACACCCTTACATATACACAACTCACACAAACAAACAAGATCTCCACTACATATAAAATTAGGCTAAAAATTATGCTATATTACAGTCACAATAATAAATTAGAAATTTCACTTGTTGTTACAGTTTGTTCTTTGGAACATCATAATTATATTATATTATGGTCAAACATATGGCTCCCCTGGTTCACTAACACTAAAGTTCAATAACCATAACTCTACCGTAATTCACGACCTTGATAATACGGGCAATGCTGACTGTACTAAACTGATTGATTCATCCCAATGTTCACTTGTTCTTCGCGACTACGCTGGTTCGGATTCCCTATGTATTCTATGTGTGAACGTACGCAGTATTTACTGCAATTTTGACTTGCTGCTAACATTTATAACATCTCTTAATGTAAAGGTGGATATTATAGTCCTTACTGAGTGCTGGACGAAAAAAGGTGTCACACCTCCTAACTTGGGGGAATATAATATGTATTATACTAGGAATAACTTGAATCAGAACGACGGCGTGGTGGCCTATGTTAGAACAGAAATTAGTGTTGATGCTTACGAACCGGATATGGCGGAGGGTAATTGTTTGCGACTAGATACTGCCCGATACAGAATTATCTGTTCCTACCGCCCACCTTGCTATAAAAATATTCAACCTTATCTAGCATCATTGGATGAGATACTTAAAAAGATTCGTAACAAGGATATTATCTTTACGGGGGATATTAATATCAATACGTTGCCATGCGATGGAAATAATAGCAACGCGATTGACTACTTATGTCTTGTGGCATCGCATGGCCTACATCAAGGCATTACATTCCCAACTAGGGTAAATAACTGCATAGACCACTTTATGGTAAGAACAAAGGAACGGTGGCAAACTATAGTATTTCCAGAGCTAACAGACCATAGTCCCATTCTTCTGTGTGTTAAGCATGCAGGATTATGTAAGAATAAACCCACAAATGCGAACTTAGCCTTGGACTATGCTGCCGCTTGCTTGAGGCTTCGTGAAGTGGATTGGACAGACTTTTACAAGATAGACGACGTTAACCCCGCCGCGGCATACTTAGTTAATACAATCAAGACTATTATGAATGACTGTACAAAAACTTCAACCGTACCGAAAAGATAGGCCCCATTAAAACCATGGATCACCTTGGGCGTTGTTCGATCCATCCGCAAAAGAGATAAACTTCACGAAAAATCAAGGAGACAACCAGACAATGAGCAGTTAAGACAAACATGTATAAATTATAGAAACTCGTGCAATAAAATTATTAAAACATTAAAAAGAGAATACTACCAGTCAGAGCTTGAAAAGAACCATAAAAATATTAAACAAACTTGGAATATCATTACGGACTTTTGTGACATAAAAAAAAACAATGACAAGCCGAAAGAACTTCTACGTATTGACATCAATCCAACAACGTCGTTAAACCTAGTGAATACGTACTTTACAACCGTTGGTAGCGAGCTAGCTGACGCCACTCTGCGTAAATTAAACAAAACTGAAGCCGAATTAGCTAACTCACAAACAACCAGCAAAATACCTACCTCTATGTCCTTTACACCCACAGATCCATTAGAAATAGTTAACATCATTGCATCCCTGAAAACAAATAGTGCACCGGGCTTTGATACAATTTCCAGCAGGTTAATTAAGTTGGCAAAAAATTCACTGGTTGAACCAATCAGCCACCTCTGCAATCTTAGCCTGGGAAACGGTTCTTTCCCGGCCATATTTAAAACCGCGATAGTCTCGCCAATACACAAGGCAGATGACAAGCAGACGCCCTCAAACTATAGACCCATCTCGCTGATCTCTTGTTTGTCGAAAATCCTTGAGAAACTGGTGACCAAGAAACTCACAAACTATCTGGAGAAGAACAAGTTAATAAGGCTGCCTGTCCATTGAAGCGGAGCGAGGCTGCGGAGCGGAGAAACGGAGAAATATTAACCAATAGGATTGAGCGGAGCGGAGATTTTATGATTTTATGCAATCCTATTGGTTAATATTTCTCCGTTTCTCCGCTCCGCAGCCTCGCTCCGCTTCAATGGACAGGCAGCCTTACTGACTGCCAATTTGGTTTCCGAAAAGGAATATCAACTCAGGATGCCCTGGTAAAGCTGTCATCGACTATTACCGAGCATGTTGACGCAGGAGAGAAAGTGATCGGTGTCTTTCTCGACCTAAAAAAAGCATTTGATACCGTATCGATTCCTATACTTTTATCAAAGCTGTATAACCTCGGTGTCAGAGGACATGTCCAGGACTATCTGTCCGACAGGGAGCAGCGAGTGAGGGTAGAAAAGTACCTAAGTGACGCTGCGACGTGCTCATTCGGTATTCCGCAAGGAAGTACGACTGGCCCGGCTCTTTTCCTGACATATATAAATAGTCTTGCGGAGCTTGCTATCTACAATGCCGAAACGATCATGTTCGCAGACGACACTGTCATTTTATTTCATGGCCGTACTTGGGAGCAAGTACGGACTATAACTGAAAACGGTCTTGCAATAGTCACGCGGTGGCTTGAGGATAACCTGCTAACACTGAACACGTCCAAGACAAAGTACATATGCTTCACCAAAACTAGCACTTCTCGTCCTGAAGATAATGAGCTTATTATTAAAATACATACTTTTCCATGTAACCAACAACCAGAAGCATGTTTGCAATGTACACTAAGCTCCAGAGAAACGGAACCCCCCTTGGTTAATGACATCAAACCGCTTAAGTTTTTTGTAGTATAACGTGAATGGCGCGTTGGTCTAGTGGTTAAGACTGCGGCTTAGCAATACGATGGTCACGAGTTCAAATCCGCGAATGAGATGTTTGATTTTTTCTAATTTAAGTTCTTTATTTATTTATTTATTATTATTTTTTAGGTTATTATGTGATTTTCGTTAATTATTATTTAAGAAATCAAATGTTAAATTAGGAATGAGGTTTGTAAGAAAAGCTAGGCATGTTGCATAAACAATATTCATTTATTTCTTTATTTACATTTCTAGGACTTCATGGAATCCACTTCTTGGTTGAGTATACAGTTTTCTATCTGTGTTAAATTGGGGTTATTTACTTAGAATATTAACTAAACACAAAATAAATACCCTGGGTGAGGTATAACGGTTCGTTTATAGATATTTCTAGAAACATAACTACAATATTTATTTATTTAAAGTTGTTTCAGTTTTTTATATATTTTTTCGTATTATATACTTGTATATACTAGTATATATTAGTGTTAGTTCGATAAAATGTAAATAAAAGTATATAGAGAAAAATAACGTGCTATGTATTTTTAAAGTTGTGAAAACATAATTTTTTATACTCTGTATGATCTTATGGGACAAAAACCCTTGTTAAAAAAATGAAATGTTGTCATTCGTGCCTGTGAATTACAGAGGAAGAACCAACATGCTAAACTATACAGTATAGCAATATACATCTTTCTCTTTTATCACATTTTCTTATAACCCATTTAACACAATATTATAGAAAAATATGTGAGGTCAGATGGTGCATCGTTAACACATTAAAAGACTACTTGTAAACAGGAGTAACTGGATTAATATTAATAAAGGTTGTTTATTTTTGATTAACTACTAATGATCCCACAAATATTGGGAATTATTAACACTTGATCATGTTCCAATGAAATTTTATCAGATAAGTTACACAATGAATCTGCTGAGTAAAACCCTAATAATAACGAAGAGGATGACCGTCACTGTCTATTACTTCTTGAAGAGGACTTCGTGCCCAAAACCATATTAAAGCATGCAGCACACACGCTACATCAGTGCTAAGCGACACTCCAAAAGTTTCAGCACTTGAACGCGTAGTTTTGAAGGGTTCCACCGAGTGAACTTCCACAATGTTACGGTGTCGCTCCGATTCATTAGTGTAAGCAATTGGACGAGGGCCTTGGCGATCACATTTCACATCACCCGTCGCTTGATACCTTTGTATCCATCTACGAACTGTTTTTCTCTGTAATGAAAATGATAATATTAGAAATACATAAAAAAAAAACAACTTGTAAGTAATAGTGCAATAAATCTTACCGTTATGCCCATATCTCGTGCTATTTTCTTTATGCTTTGTTCCTGTTCTCAGAGAACAACAATTTTAGCCTTGAAAAAAGTAGTTAATCGCACCATACTATCGGTTAATAAAATCGACTGTTCAAAAACTTAATAAATCGGATAATATTACGACGAAAATATTACACACAAGCGGATCGGCACGAAAACGAAACGATTTGTAAAGTAATTATACCCTCAATCACAGTTTAGTAAATAAGGCGAAGAAGTATTCTAAATTCAACCTTAACTCGCAGTTCATACAGCAGTTAAGTTTCTGAAGTAAAATGACGGTAGTGCAATAATCGGAATCAAGCACATTCTATTCAACCAAACAAGAAATCTATTATAATTTCAACCTTATCTTTTAGTTAATTGAGGAGTTACGTGGATGTTGAATTTTAAACCTTAATATCTCGAAGATTAGGCCGTTATCAACCTTGTTCGATAAAAGGAGTAATGCTGTTAGAATTTTCGTTGAGATTGACAACTGAGCCAATAGCCTAGTGGTATAAGGCGCGGTCTAAATCATCGGCTGGCGTCTGATGATGCGGGTTCGTATCCTCAACCGTACGTAAAGTGTCTTTTTGAAAGTTATTCTTGGTATATGGTTCGGCCAGAAGCCGAAAAAAGACCATATTATTAAAAACATGCAAATAATAATATGTGATCGGTGGATCGGTGGATCGGTGGATGCTCGGGCAGATATGGGTGCGGCGGCAGGGGAGGGAGCTGCTCGGGGCCAGAGTCACGTGACGCGCCTGCCGTCGCTCGGGCGATAATCTTTAAGCGTTGGGATGGGTCGTTTACTATGACGCTTTCTGTACATGTGATGTTCTCACTAGGTCTAACTATATAAAATACTTGGGCATTATAGTTGATGAGAACTTAAACTGGAATCGTCATATTTCTGGTCTTAGTACCCGACTTCGTAAGTTGATCTACATTTTTAAGCAACTAAGAACCATTGCTCCCTCTAAACTCCTCCTGATATCAACCTATAAGGCATTATGCGAGTGTATACTTAGTTATGGCATCTGTTGTTGGGGTGCTGCAGCGAAAACAAGTATGATTGAACTGGAACGTGCACAGCGCGCAATTATTAAAGTTTTTATGTTTCTACCATACCGCCACCCCACAACGGACGTATATAATCGCACTGGTGTTCTATCAGTTCGCAAACTTTACGTAAGTCAGGTGCTCCGTAGATATCACCGCACTACAATTCCACAGCTACTGCCGACCAGCAAGAGACGCTTTATTTGTCCAACACCCTGTGTAAAATCTTTTTTTGCAAAACGACACTAACTCAATCGCACCGCGTATCTATAACAAACTCACAGCAAAGGATAGTCATAACTTAAATAATCACGATTTCAGTAAAAGTATTCTCGACTGGTTAAACAAGCTAGATTATGAGCAAGTGGAAAGCCTACTCTTAACCAATAACTAAACTGACTGTATAATCGCAAACCTACGCATATTTTTTAATACATACCAAACACATACATGCATACATACATAACAACATCACTAACCCGAACACATATTAACAGTGCCAATACACATGCACTCCTTCTCACTCCCTCACACACACCCACATCATTTATCACAATGAACAGCACACTACGTACACACTCAGTTAAATTAACCTTGTACTGTATAACTTACTTATAAATAAATTTACTTTTTGTGTTTAGTTTCAACTACTTGAGAACGCTGTAAAAATCTAGTAATTATGTAAACTGGAAGGGAACTGTCTCCTGAGATACAGGCTTACAACCTAGTTCAGGAGGCAGTGCGCTTATGTAACTGTGTACTTACTTTGTTTTCAATAAAGCATTATTATTATTATAGTTTTGTATAACTTGGAAGCATTTTTTAAAATTTTGTAAATGTCAGAACCATGGATCCGTTTTTTATGATATTTTGATGTTGACT
Organism: Apamea crenata; assembly: GCA_949629185.1. NCBI lineage: Eukaryota > Metazoa > Arthropoda > Insecta > Lepidoptera > Noctuidae > Apamea > Apamea crenata. Next base: position 19,461,092 of record OX451359.1, on the reverse strand, counting down.
TGAAAGAGCATGGCAGTTGAGAATATGTCATGCTCACTTAAATGTCTCACTGATGGTGGCGCGTGTGTTGGATCATTCGGTTCCCTACAAAATGGTTGAGCTGGGTGGTGCTGATCCACGCGTCATGTTCGTGAACGGGCGCCGTTGGTTGAGACTGGTCATCTCTTAGCTGCCAGGGCTTATTTTTAATGTTATATTTTAAATTGTTTCTTTTTGACATTGTTCTCACATATAGAAGCAATAAGAATAATGTACCTAGGATTTTGTAATAATATCTTGATTTAAAAGAGTGTCCGTGGAGTTTCTTGCCCGTTCTTCTCCATAGAGATCTACGTTTTGGAATGGGCGACTAGCTTCAACTTTCTGACTAACTGACCGACTATTTAATTTTGACAATTCAAAAGTGCCTGTAAATGGTTTAATTGAAATAAATGATTTGAGTTTGAGTAAGGTATTTGGGGATCCAAATAGATGAACAACTGAACTGGAACAGCCAAATTTCAATCCAACCGATGAACTATACAAGCTAAGTGCTGTTCTTAGCATTCGACAACTGTACATTAAGATCTTACGTATTCAACACAACAAACCACCGGATTTTCCAGATGCTATAAGACGAAGAGCTTACAAGGTCTACAAACAACCTATATACAGGCCAATATCACGATAAATCTCTTCCGCAATTTTGCTCGCCTAGTTTGGTTTCTGGTATCAATGTATTCAAAATTCTCATAACTTCCGAACATGTAGAGATAGGATAAAAAAACCCTTCCAATATCGTTTGATATCATCCAAAGAAGCCGTGCCCTTGGTATGTACATATATGCCCTTTCCGTTACACGTTGTACAAATAAAAATACAAAATTTATGTACGCGTATAACTCCCGATCGACACACAACAAAAAAAGAATTATCCAATTTGGTGCAGCCAAATTGGATAATTCTTTTTTTGTTGTGTTTGTTATTGCCAGGTCAAGGTTTGTATACAAAATTGGAACCGGTAGGTGGTGCTGCTTTTTCGGGCAGGGCGACGTCTGCTGGGTCCGCTAGTTTATAATAAATTTAATGTAACTCTAGGTTTTCGGAAATATAATTCACATATTATGTATGTTTAAAAAGATTGTACATTAACTCTGCTGAAATTATAAAAGTACTGAAGACACATTTAAGATTCTGAAATAAACTCCATACATACTTACATACACAATGGTGGATGGCCAAATAATAGGTCACTGGATGGCGGCACACAGACCGTCATTCAGATATATTATGTGAGGTAGGTTTATTTCTTAGGTTTTATTTTGTAGTTTTTTTTTTATAAATATTAAATTATGGATTTAATAATTATAAAATTGATAATTATTAATTTCGCTTCATGTAAAATACTGGTATTCAGCTGCATCCGGTTAGACTGGAAGCCGACCCCAACATAGTTGGGAAAAGGCTAGGCAGATGATGATGATGATGATGATTAAATTATGGATCTATGGTCTGATACTAAAGATTTATTATTATTATTATAATATCAAATATTGAGTTTCAACGTTTGATTTAAATCGATTCAAAGACCGAATTTTCCGCATGACTTCATTATAATTATGGTTATCCTTAAAGCTGACATTATGACTTAATATATTTTGTCATGGAAGGCATCAAAAGTTATCTTTATCTGCCTACTTTTAAGTCACGTGGAGGTCAAATGAAAGTCAAGTGGTTTTATGTGAAAATAAACTCCATCTCATAATTTTAAGAGCTCAAAATAGACAAATAAGGTTAACAAACCTAAAAGCTCGAAATGGTTTTGGAATCAGGGTAGGACATTTTTTCTTTATATACCGAATTTTGAAATATTGCCCATCTTGTCAAAAGAAACTCTTATTCATAAACAGTGACATCGGTAACGGCCAAGACCACCTGGAATTAATACTTGAATGAATTCAGATGCGTCCATGATTTTGTAAGTTATGTTATTTATTTGGATCTAAATATTGCCTTCAACTAATATTAAACTTAAACCGCCTGGGATTTTTAAATTCTATTTTTATCCTTTATTTCCAGCTGTGCCATCTCACCGTGAAAACGTAGGTGAAGTGAGCCTGGAGTGAGCTGTCATTCCAAATAATGCTAGGGATTGACACTACTGACAACTCACATCAAGCTCACTTCACTTGAGTTTTCACGGTGAGATTTTTACAGAATCAACCGGCTGCTTTTTAAACTTTATATATTACTAGTAGACACGCCATCACGATCGACTCGTGGCTCGCCTACATCTGCGTAGATGTACAGTCAACAGCAAAAGTAGATGATCAAAATCAGAAATTCAATACTAATTAACGGAGTTTGCGTCAGAACTGTGTGGCGTCGAAGTGATTCAAAAGTATGTCAGACTCAGTGTCATACTTTTGAATCACTTCGACGCCACACAGTTCTGACGCGAACTCCGTTAATTAGTATTGAATTTCTGATTTTGATCATCTACTTTTGCTGTTGACTGTACGTATGTTTCCCACAGTGAACCTAGTTACTAAATTATCCTCATTTCTCTTTCCTACTCCTTCAGACCTGTGACCCACGTAAAAAAAAGGTTTCTGATTGCCTTCAAAATAGGCTGAAACTGCGTTCTTGTTCATCGCAGGAAAATTTATTTCCCTGCATTTTTTTTTCGTTTTAGGTTCACAATCTGATGAACCCAAGGTTCATCCGACAAGTCGACTCAATCCTCCATCCATGTTCTCGTTACAGAGAGTCTAAAAACGCACGTCGGTTCAACGGTATCCATCTTGCACTGACATTAGTCATGCCGAGATGGTTATATAGAATTTAAAAAGTTTGTATCAGATACTCCAGCTTACTGCAAGCTGTTTTTCATATGAGCAGCTTCAAAAAAAAAAAAACTTTTTTAATAACATCTGGCGTGGCCTATTGATACCTCATTTGTTAATCAATCAAGTCGTTTCGGTTAAATTATTGTTGTTTTTTATGGGCGTCTTAGTAAAAGTTACTCCTTATTTAATAGACTGTTCAGTGCCATAAGTCTCGTTAGTGGTGGACATTTAAACCAAGCGCATTATACATTTTTGCTCAATATAGTAAAGGGTTCCTTTTTACAATGTTGGTACAGAACCCTGAAAAGACAACAAACCCTAGTATAATAACTACCTCGTACTCTGGACAAATACCCCTCCTGTGCCGTATCTAAAGTTGTATTAAAATCGTCTGGCACGAAGACGCAATGACATTCAGCCACCCGACCAGCAACCTAATTGCGTAACACACTGCTACTTTTAATCACGAGCCGAAAGGTTTTGAAGGACATTGCTAATCCATTGCTATCATTTGTTAGAAAAATTCGTCTGCTCAGCTAAGTAAATAATGCAATGAATGTTGTTCAACTGTCAAAATGAAAGGCCAATGCCTTTGGCACCAATCAACCTCAAAGTACCGACAGATTATGATGAGCTTTATGCAGTAGCTGATGCATGGTACTCACACAGTGAAGAGCACGTCTGGGACGAGCGTGGCGATGGGAATGAGGACCAGCCCCAGCCAGAACACCAGCGAGCTGAACAGCATGCGGTCCATTCCCCTCATCACTGCACCGATCAGGATTATTGGGTACACGTTGCTGAGGACAAATTAATGTCAGGTCACACATTGTACAGCAACACAAATTGTTAAAATTATTGAAATAACGCGTTGATAGTATTATTACAAATCTCGGAAGTAAGTCTTTCGTTTTTTTTATCTTGTTGTGCTGAGTGAAACAGGTCTTGGATTACTATATGCCTTTGTTCCGAAAGTAGATCTGCGCGAGACTTTTTATTGTGTCAACGATTGCGACATAGAATTAGTAAAATCGCGAAATGGTTGACATTTGCGATTTTACCGATAATCTGTACAAGGAAGTTTTGGCGCGTGGCCAAATTTACCCGTCAACGTCATTCAAGCGCTAAAAGATCTTTGTAGCCCTTCAGTTGACAAGTATACCTTAAGTAGATAGCATCTGCATAGAGCACTGACCTGTAGACGAGTATGAAGATGAACCACATGAACACTGAGCCCCAGATGGCCACGTGCGTGACCCACGTCCACGAGTGCGTCGACAGGCCCGCCTTCAGGCACACCGTCAGCACCACGTACTGCAAACGACACGCGTCATGTTATTTCAGCTGCCTATCTGATCACTGCGACAGACGTCGCTCAGGAAATACAGAGACACAATGAAGTAAGAATGCGGGCGTACTCACGGTATAAACAAAGTTGCCCATGAGCAGGTAGCCGCCGTCCTTGCCGGCGGGCCACATGACGCTGTGGCTGCACAGCAGCATGGGCAGCCAGAACAGCAGCACGGAGTGCAGCAGAGCGTTGACGGCCCACACCCAGAACACGCGCACGTTGAACAGCAGGCCCTGCTGCGACGGGATGTACAGCATCGGGTGCTGCGGGCGACGCGGGGCTTGCTTTATTTCATTTCGATCGTCTATAATGGTGGTGGAGGTGGTACACACTGCCATCTTCCCATTAACTCTTTCTCTCTCACACACAGTATTATCTTTAACACATACATACATAAGTTACGCCTTTTACCAAAGGTACAGACAGAACGAGACTATCTATGATTCTTACGAACTCCTTCGTCCACGTTCGTCGCTATGTATCAATACGGTTACCGTGCAATATGATACCATCGCGACATTTAAACACAACTTACTCTAAGCATGATCTCAGGTGAGCAGAGTTTGTCGAAGAGTCCGATGGCGAAGGGCGGCAGTGCGGTGAAGATCACGTTGTAGAACCCTATCGTCCAGCGCTCGAACAGGATCTGACCCGACCTGTAGACCAGAACAAGCATCAAAACGGTTCTTGGAATTTGTTATACTTACAAATATTTTTTATGTACACACAAAAAAGTTAATAGAGCCAAATACTTGAAGATAGAAGAACACAACAATATTGCTGACTCTTCGATGTTTGTGCGGCATAAGAAATCTTGCTTTGTAAGACCGAAATAGCACGACTTTATATGATATTTTTTTGATGTGGGATTTTAAAGCCAATATCACAATCTAAGTGGCCAAATGAACCATTAATAGCTTTTTCAATTCTCGTACTTAAAAATGTTCAAATTCGAGTCGCAATCACATCTCAGCGACATTCAATGTCAAAAATGTAAGTTAGCGATGTATTTGACCCATTAAGGCTAAGATTAGAATGTGAACGTTCTTAGAAACACGGCCTCTCCGATCTGCGTTGCAAAATGGCGTGAGAGACTAAGGGCTGATTGTTCAATCGACCGAACATTTTTCTTCGTGGAATAAAATTGACGTCTGACATTTTTTGTACGGAAGAACTGTCAACAATTCAAAATTATTCCTCCGATAAAGTTATCTGGCGTTAAATAAAACAATAAAACTTCTGTTGTGTCACATTCATTGTCCTTCAATGGCTTAGTTACACTTCGCTCGTATAGATGTATAATTAAACTGTAATGCTTTATACTGACCAGGCGGAATATATGGCGAACCAGAGCTCGATGACGTAGAGGCAGATGTTCTTGTAGAAGGAGTACAGGATCAGCTTGCTGATGCGCGAGTAATTCCACGCGCCATGCACCAGCAGCAGGCGCAGGAGGAAACGGAACTAATAACAAAAGTTTTATAGTTGGCGACGTCGCAAATAGCTATCAAATATTATGATAGTACACTAAAATATTTATCATAAATTGCAATAATAATACAACATTAGCCTTTTCTTACGTCTAAAACGAAACATTCAGTGCTACGATATTATTTATTGCATTTCATAATCAATATTTTGATGCACTATTGAGCCATATTTCCATACAGTGATATTGACAAATTAACCAAAACAGGTAAGTATTTGACAGCAATTTGAGCCTTGCCAAGTTTGAGAATGTACAGGTTTAAAGTACTTCTGGGTTGAATCGTTCCGTTTTTTTAAATACTATTTAATAATTTTATTAAAACAATAATTGTTGTAAAAAGTGGAGAGATATGAAGTTGAAACCTTCCAAATACGGATGAATGTGTTACTAATTCCGTTTAGTGAGTGATGAGGTAAGAACTTAACCTGAACAGGGTTTGTTTACAGTTTCATGAGATACTTTAGGAACAGATACTAGGCCACGTCACCTGCGCGATGCTGTAGTCGGACGCGCACACGGCCTGCAGCCCCTCCACGCCGGAGATGCCGACGCCCACGGACGCGCGCTGGATCATGGCCACGTCGTTGGCACCGTCGCCGATGGCCAGCGTCACGGCTCCCGTCGCTATCGATACCATTTCCACCACCTGCCATCATACAAATCGGTCTGGACTTGTCTTAAAGGGTTCGTCATCGTCGGATCAAACTTTTGGGCCGCTGATAATCGAGGGCCCGTTCACCGGCGTTTTTATTACATGTATTTCTTATGAACAGTCAGGGAAATTAATTGTTTAAACAGTAAATTTATACACCATGTTAGGAAATATTATAGCAATTTGGAAAATTTAAGTTTGAATGTCAATTTGCTGAGCAATTATTTTTCTTGGCTTTGCCGACATAATGGACACACGCACAACTTATCATTTTAGATTGAAACAAAAAAAAACCATTTACACACGCTTTTAAATTGCCAAGAAGCCAGTCAGTCGGCTTCATGTTTCTGACATAAAGCTGAACGAGAAAAAAAACTCGTGGACACTCTTTTAAATCAAAATATTGTTACAAAATATTGGTTACATTACATCATATCTACGTTGAAATTATAGGTAAAGTCAGCGGTCATTAATTCATTAGCAGCTTAAGTACTGTATTGCTGTGAACACGCGGTAAAGGCCGTACCTACGTCTGTGTGTGTAAGTGATATATGAACACAGAACGCACACCTCAGAATTCGCACACTGGCTGGCGTCGAACGAAACCAAAATTATACGTAATTACGCATGACCTTGGTTAGTTCATACCATTGCTAAAATTCAAATCGTTATATCAAGTACCGATAACTAATAGTCTTACGTGTTGGATCATTGAACGCATAGGTCTGGGTTCCAATCTCGAGATGTGACTTTTATTTTTATTTTGCAACAATAATCTTTATCGGTTTTTTTTTATTATTCGATAGATTAATAAACGAGAATAATAAATTATTATATTTTTATTATTATTCTTTTATTTCAGTGTAAACATATGAATTATATTTTTAAATATTAGAATATAAAAAGTATAAAAACATTTAAAAATATAAAAAATAGTAGCCCACCGGTATCGGGAACAGGGTCCAAGCTACCGGCGGTCAGGGCTCCAGAGAGAGGAACCTCCTGACAATGCGAGCCGTGTCCAGAAGTACCGATTTCTGAATCAAGCCCTTGATCCAGCTGCCTAACGAGAGCCTCCTCAGGTGTTGGTCGAAGCTCTTGGCTATTAAGCCATTGGTTGTTACAACTATCGGCACAACGATCGCTGAGTCCACATCCACATTATTATTATATTGTTATTGTAATATGGGGTTAAAAATAAAAAATGTTTTATTAGTGATTTCAAATTGTTTATTCGTTATAATTTTATAAACTAGAAATAAATAAACTTCTAGTTAAAACAGTTTATTTTCTCATATAGAACAATTTATTGAAGTAAAGCAGGTAGGTATACTCTAATAATTTAACAAACTACAAAGCAAATCTACCCACGTAAATAAAAAACAGTGCGGACTCCTTGTCACAATACAATTAAATTACTCAGAAGTATTACTTTTACTGCCAGTTCGTTCGTTTTTACTTTAGTTGCCTATCTCAAACGTCAAAGTTAACCTATCGTATTTATTAGGACTTATTGCGGTTATAGCTTAAGTATTAATTTTCATTATAAAAAGAAGATTGAAGCTAAACCTCAAAATAATCCTTATTGCGGATATGACACAATATTATTTTAATTAAATTACTAAAATCCATTTGTAATTTATAACTTAATACTTTGTATAACCCCCATTATTGTAAATGCTATCAAGTAAACGCTGGCGCATGAATCCTACAATATTGAAACATATATCTGTTATTTCCATGCAATGCAACTTCAACTGCTCATCAGATCTCTCATTCCGTGCTTCCCATCGCTGTATCGCAAAATGTAAACGTCTTGTTTATGTTTTTCAATCAAATATGGGCGAACGGTTCGTAAAGATGTGTCGAATAATTCGGAAAAATATCTCGTTGGTATGAAACCACTTGTTTCATATTCACTGACTAGCTGGGGCCTTCCACTTCGCTTTCGACTGGCAAGGCTTTTCCTGATATCTTTTGACCCTGCGACTCACAGTAGGTATTTCTCTAAAACAAAAAAAAGAGTACTGTTAGGCTACTAGCAACATACAAACCAAATGCAATTAGAAACCAAATTATTTTGAAAATAGAAATGTTACATATTATATCTATTATTATTATACTTAATGTTATATTTTATATTCATCATTAATTTTCTTTTCTTCTATTTAGGCTTTATGATAAATATAAAACGTTTAAAAAAATAACTAAAAGGATCAGCAGTTAAAGTTATACTTTCATTAAAAACAATCGATAAAATAAATAAATCATAATACTCACACTCAGTCCGGTTTCATCAAATTTCTGTGATATAATTTAAGTCCCTTTTACGCAGCGCGATAATAGACTATCTGCTTTCATCTCAATACTTAAACCTTGCATTTCAAAATGAACTACAACACCGCTAATAGATTAAACACACGTCACTAATCTACAATAACAAGTATAACAACCAACCAAAAACAAATAACGTTATTTTAGTCACGGTGACTGACTCGTAAGTTATCTGCATCCGTCTACCTTATAATTTTTTATTTAGACTTCTGTGGGTATAATCATAAAATTTTACGAATAAGTGAACATGACAAGGAACTGTAGTCAATAGCGTGATTATTCAAAGTAATTGCAAACGATGTGAGAGTGTGTGAATAGAGTGTGTGTGACCTATACTAATGAGTATAGAAATTACTCATTAGAAGAAGGTCGTAAGTTAAACAAAAGTGTCAATCTATTTATTCGTGACAATGCCACTCGTCTTCTAACCCCCACTGTACATAATGTGAGAACGATAACGATGTACAAGGATTGTACGTTAAAAGCCTCCGGCACCCTAATTGCGTAACGCACAATCAATCAAAATCTGAATCATTTTGAAGGATATCGCTAATCCATTGCTTCGTATGTTCAAAAAATGTGGCATTGTGTCTGCTCAACAACGTAAATAACGCAGTGAATGTTATTGAACTGTCAAAATGAAACCGATTCCGATTGATCGTGTGTTACGCAATTAGGGTGCAGCACATAAATAAATAATAAATTAAATTCTATTAAACCGTGGCAGCTAAAAGATGACCAGTTCCAACTGACGGCGCAATTAAAATAATAGTCTTAAATAGTCGCGGTACCAACCTCAGCCTTCTGTATGGGCGACACCCTGCAGCACACGACCACCTTGCAGGATATGCAGAGGTCCAGGAAGTCCTTCTTGAGGTCGCAGCCCATGGCGTACTTGAGCGTCTTGCCGTCGATGATCAGCGCGATATCATTCTGCTTGCCCAGGTTATCGCCGAACTCCACCATCTGACGCGAAATGCACTCGCGGGTACCCTGGGAGACCAACATTAGTATGAGAAAGACTGGACGTGGAGAAAGGTTATTATAGATTCGTGGAGAAATAGAGGGAGGCATTAAAATTCCTAAAAATGAACCCCAATGAAGCTTGCACAAAAAAATGTTCATGGTGCTGCTCATGGGTTACTCATGGGGGACTTTTGTTCCAAGCGAATTTACTCATTATATGCCGCGAAAATTACACAATCTACCTATAATTGGAATCTCACATTTGTATTTATCTTGATCTATGTATACTTGCATGTAATTGTGTAGCCTCTGTTGGAGATCCAATAAATAAATAACACTAGGTTTGCACAACACAACCCCAATATTGTATTGTATACAATTAAATGCAACGTGATGTCTGCGACTCATTTTGAGCTTTGGTTCACGGTCGTCCATTCATCAGTACCGTGAACTGCCATAATATTTTATTGAATTGTCCGAGTTCTCACTTAGCGCAAACTTTACACGTACGAAGGGTACGAACTTAACACTCGTTAAGACGACCGCCCACTGATACGTAGGATGTGAAGGTTACCCGAGTTAGCTGCGCGGTTTATTCATTTGCCAGACAGGAATGAGGGTTTTCATAAAAATTCACGCCACCAGCTGGCGCCACTTTGACAAGAGGTCTCCATTTCGACAATGAATATAAAATATGACGTTCATCATTCGTCGCAAATCGCAATCATTCGTTTATCATTCAGTCACGACTAAAGAAAATATAGGCGGTTTGACACTTTTGACAGGTGCCCGGACCTGACGTCTCAGTGCTGCCACCTAATGAACGTCATTTCAGAAAAACCTCATCTGAACGCGCAGTGAGTTCGTGGATGATCCCGCCCACATTTTAATACAAAGCGAAGCTACGTAAACGTACGTAGCTAAGCCGTGGGCAGCTGTGGAGCGGTGCCTAGGTCACGGTGTTGGCGGACTTTAAGGCACATGTCCCACCGCTACCTCTACTCGCTTCTCGTTAATCGCCGGCGGTGGGGTGCCTTGGAGGTATAACAGTTCGTTAGTTTGTGTAATTATAATGTTGTATGTATTTTTAGTATTTTTAAGTTATATTAATATTGTATTGTATGTGTTTATATGGGCCTTGATGCCTGAAATAAAGGGATAAATAAAAATTATCAATATTCCGTAGAATAGCAGCTGTACTCACATCCAAGCTGTCCTCGTTGATTATGATGAGCGGCATGTTGCTGTGCAGCAGCCTGGCGGAGTGGCCGATGTTGATGGCCGTCTCCTGCTTGTCGCCTGTGAGGACCCACATGTTGATGTTGGCCTTCAGTAGGGCTGCTATTGTATCGGGGACTCCGTCCTGTTTACAATCATGTGTCAGTTTAATACCCTCGAATACCTATAATTATTACCTCGAATAGCTATAGTATTTTACTGTGTCAAATCTCAGTGAATCTATATTTATAAATAACTAGTGCTAGCTTTTGTCTGAGACTATGTTCTTGTGTTTCGCGTCGCGGGCAAAAGCTTGCGCGTTATATTAGTGTGTGTGTGTGTGACCTGCAGCTTGTCCTCGATGGCCGTGGCTCCCAGCAGGCGCAAGTTGTTCTCTATGAGCATGGCGGCCTCCTCGATCTTCAGCTCGCGGTCCTGTATCGCTATGCTGGCCTTGTGGTAAGTGTTCGCCCAGTCCTGGACAACGAACACAATGTTATTACAATATGAGAGGGAGGGAGGTGTTAATGTTAGGTAACCATTAATCTTATAAAGTTCTAAAATCAACCTGATAGTTGCATAAGAAATATGTTAGTAAAATAAAGCTGTTCCTAGACGGAATCGCGACCCACGGCGTCCGTCACTGAAATAATTGGTAGAAGTTTATTTACTAACAAAATCGATGTTACAAAGAAAAAGCATTCCCCACAAGTAAAACGCACATTACAAAGAAAATTAAACACAGTAGCTAAAGCCAAAACCCGAAAGAAAAATGAATAAGACGACTTATAATTAAAAATTATAAAATAACTGTCAAATTGCTTATACTTGTATAGTTTTTATCGTCTTCCGCTACGACCATAGACATTATACATCTCGGTCTATGACATCACTCGTAACGCGCTCACGACGAACTGTTCCGAGTAGAGTCGAGAATATGAGTAGCAGTGACCTGGTAGAACTGCTCGGAGATGTCGGCCACGGCGAACACGAGCGTGCGCAGCCCGTCGCACGCGAACAGCTCCAGGTGCGCCAGCGTGGCGTCGGCGAAGTAGAGTCGAGAATATGAGTAGCAGTGACCTGGTAGAACTGCTCGGAGATGTCGGCCACGGCGAACACGAGCGTGCGCAGCCCGTCGCACGCGAACAGCTCCAGGTGCGCCAGCGTGGCGTCGGCGAAGTAGAGTCGAGAATATGAGTAGCAGTGACCTGGTAGAACTGCTCGGAGATGTCGGCCACGGCGAACACGAGCGTGCGCAGCCCGTCGCACGCGAACAGCTCCAGGTGCGCCAGCGTGGCGTCGGCGAAGTAGAGTCGAGAATATGAGTAGCAGTGACCTGGTAGAACTGCTCGGAGATGTCGGCCACGGCGAACACGAGCGTGCGCAGCCCGTCGCACGCGAACAGCTCCAGGTGCGCCAGCGTGGCGTCGGCGAAGTAGAGTCGAGAATATGAGTAGCAGTGACCTGGTAGAACTGCTCGGAGATGTCGGCCACGGCGAACACGAGCGTGCGCAGCCCGTCGCACGCGAACAGCTCCAGGTGCGCCAGCGTGGCGTCGGCGAAGTAGAGTCGAGAATATGAGTAGCAGTGACCTGGTAGAACTGCTCGGAGATGTCGGCCACGGCGAACACGAGCGTGCGCAGCCCGTCGCACGCGAACAGCTCCAGGTGCGCCAGCGTGGCGTCGGCGAAGTAGAGTCGAGAATATGAGTAGCAGTGACCTGGTAGAACTGCTCGGAGATGTCGGCCACGGCGAACACGAGCGTGCGCAGCCCGTCGCACGCGAACAGCTCCAGGTGCGCCAGCGTGGCGTCGGCGAAGTAGAGTCGAGAATATGAGTAGCAGTGACCTGGTAGAACTGCTCGGAGATGTCGGCCACGGCGAACACGAGCGTGCGCAGCCCGTCGCACGCGAACAGCTCCAGGTGCGCCAGCGTGGCGTCGGCGAAGTAGAGTCGAGAATATGAGTAGCAGTGACCTGGTAGAACTGCTCGGAGATGTCGGCCACGGCGAACACGAGCGTGCGCAGCCCGTCGCACGCGAACAGCTCCAGGTGCGCCAGCGTGGCGTCGGCGAAGTAGAGTCGAGAATATGAGTAGCAGTGACCTGGTAGAACTGCTCGGAGATGTCGGCCACGGCGAACACGAGCGTGCGCAGCCCGTCGCACGCGAACAGCTCCAGGTGCGCCAGCGTGGCGTCGGCGAAGTAGAGTCGAGAATATGAGTAGCAGTGACCTGGTAGAACTGCTCGGAGATGTCGGCCACGGCGAACACGAGCGTGCGCAGCCCGTCGCACGCGAACAGCTCCAGGTGCGCCAGCGTGGCGTCGGCGAAGTAGAGTCGAGAATATGAGTAGCAGTGACCTGGTAGAACTGCTCGGAGATGTCGGCCACGGCGAACACGAGCGTGCGCAGCCCGTCGCACGCGAACAGCTCCAGGTGCGCCAGCGTGGCGTCGGCGAAGTAGAGTCGAGAATATGAGTAGCAGTGACCTGGTAGAACTGCTCGGAGATGTCGGCCACGGCGAACACGAGCGTGCGCAGCCCGTCGCACGCGAACAGCTCCAGGTGCGCCAGCGTGGCGTCGGCGAAGTAGAGTCGAGAATATGAGTAGCAGTGACCTGGTAGAACTGCTCGGAGATGTCGGCCACGGCGAACACGAGCGTGCGCAGCCCGTCGCACGCGAACAGCTCCAGGTGCGCCAGCGTGGCGTCGGCGAAGTAGAGTCGAGAATATGAGTAGCAGTGACCTGGTAGAACTGCTCGGAGATGTCGGCCACGGCGAACACGAGCGTGCGCAGCCCGTCGCACGCGAACAGCTCCAGGTGCGCCAGCGTGGCGTCGGCGAAGTAGAGTCGAGAATATGAGTAGCAGTGACCTGGTAGAACTGCTCGGAGATGTCGGCCACGGCGAACACGAGCGTGCGCAGCCCGTCGCACGCGAACAGCTCCAGGTGCGCCAGCGTGGCGTCGGCGAAGTAGAGTCGAGAATATGAGTAGCAGTGACCTGGTAGAACTGCTCGGAGATGTCGGCCACGGCGAACACGAGCGTGCGCAGCCCGTCGCACGCGAACAGCTCCAGGTGCGCCAGCGTGGCGTCGGCGAAGTAGAGTCGAGAATATGAGTAGCAGTGACCTGGTAGAACTGCTCGGAGATGTCGGCCACGGCGAACACGAGCGTGCGCAGCCCGTCGCACGCGAACAGCTCCAGGTGCGCCAGCGTGGCGTCGGCGAAGTAGAGTCGAGAATATGAGTAGCAGTGACCTGGTAGAACTGCTCGGAGATGTCGGCCACGGCGAACACGAGCGTGCGCAGCCCGTCGCACGCGAACAGCTCCAGGTGCGCCAGCGTGGCGTCGGCGAAGTAGAGTCGAGAATATGAGTAGCAGTGACCTGGTAGAACTGCTCGGAGATGTCGGCCACGGCGAACACGAGCGTGCGCAGCCCGTCGCACGCGAACAGCTCCAGGTGCGCCAGCGTGGCGTCGGCGAAGTAGAGTCGAGAATATGAGTAGCAGTGACCTGGTAGAACTGCTCGGAGATGTCGGCCACGGCGAACACGAGCGTGCGCAGCCCGTCGCACGCGAACAGCTCCAGGTGCGCCAGCGTGGCGTCGGCGAAGTAGAGTCGAGAATATGAGTAGCAGTGACCTGGTAGAACTGCTCGGAGATGTCGGCCACGGCGAACACGAGCGTGCGCAGCCCGTCGCACGCGAACAGCTCCAGGTGCGCCAGCGTGGCGTCGGCGAAGTAGAGTCGAGAATATGAGTAGCAGTGACCTGGTAGAACTGCTCGGAGATGTCGGCCACGGCGAACACGAGCGTGCGCAGCCCGTCGCACGCGAACAGCTCCAGGTGCGCCAGCGTGGCGTCGGCGAAGTAGAGTCGAGAATATGAGTAGCAGTGACCTGGTAGAACTGCTCGGAGATGTCGGCCACGGCGAACACGAGCGTGCGCAGCCCGTCGCACGCGAACAGCTCCAGGTGCGCCAGCGTGGCGTCGGCGAAGTAGAGTCGAGAATATGAGTAGCAGTGACCTGGTAGAACTGCTCGGAGATGTCGGCCACGGCGAACACGAGCGTGCGCAGCCCGTCGCACGCGAACAGCTCCAGGTGCGCCAGCGTGGCGTCGGCGAAGTAGAGTCGAGAATATGAGTAGCAGTGACCTGGTAGAACTGCTCGGAGATGTCGGCCACGGCGAACACGAGCGTGCGCAGCCCGTCGCACGCGAACAGCTCCAGGTGCGCCAGCGTGGCGTCGGCGAAGTAGAGTCGAGAATATGAGTAGCAGTGACCTGGTAGAACTGCTCGGAGATGTCGGCCACGGCGAACACGAGCGTGCGCAGCCCGTCGCACGCGAACAGCTCCAGGTGCGCCAGCGTGGCGTCGGCGAAGTAGAGTCGAGAATATGAGTAGCAGTGACCTGGTAGAACTGCTCGGAGATGTCGGCCACGGCGAACACGAGCGTGCGCAGCCCGTCGCACGCGAACAGCTCCAGGTGCGCCAGCGTGGCGTCGGCGAAGTAGAGTCGAGAATATGAGTAGCAGTGACCTGGTAGAACTGCTCGGAGATGTCGGCCACGGCGAACACGAGCGTGCGCAGCCCGTCGCACGCGAACAGCTCCAGGTGCGCCAGCGTGGCGTCGGCGAAGTAGAGTCGAGAATATGAGTAGCAGTGACCTGGTAGAACTGCTCGGAGATGTCGGCCACGGCGAACACGAGCGTGCGCAGCCCGTCGCACGCGAACAGCTCCAGGTGCGCCAGCGTGGCGTCGGCGAAGTAGAGTCGAGAATATGAGTAGCAGTGACCTGGTAGAACTGCTCGGAGATGTCGGCCACGGCGAACACGAGCGTGCGCAGCCCGTCGCACGCGAACAGCTCCAGGTGCGCCAGCGTGGCGTCGGCGAAGTAGAGTCGAGAATATGAGTAGCAGTGACCTGGTAGAACTGCTCGGAGATGTCGGCCACGGCGAACACGAGCGTGCGCAGCCCGTCGCACGCGAACAGCTCCAGGTGCGCCAGCGTGGCGTCGGCGAAGTAGAGTCGAGAATATGAGTAGCAGTGACCTGGTAGAACTGCTCGGAGATGTCGGCCACGGCGAACACGAGCGTGCGCAGCCCGTCGCACGCGAACAGCTCCAGGTGCGCCAGCGTGGCGTCGGCGAAGTAGAGTCGAGAATATGAGTAGCAGTGACCTGGTAGAACTGCTCGGAGATGTCGGCCACGGCGAACACGAGCGTGCGCAGCCCGTCGCACGCGAACAGCTCCAGGTGCGCCAGCGTGGCGTCGGCGAAGTAGAGTCGAGAATATGAGTAGCAGTGACCTGGTAGAACTGCTCGGAGATGTCGGCCACGGCGAACACGAGCGTGCGCAGCCCGTCGCACGCGAACAGCTCCAGGTGCGCCAGCGTGGCGTCGGCGAAGTAGAGTCGAGAATATGAGTAGCAGTGACCTGGTAGAACTGCTCGGAGATGTCGGCCACGGCGAACACGAGCGTGCGCAGCCCGTCGCACGCGAACAGCTCCAGGTGCGCCAGCGTGGCGTCGGCGAAGTAGAGTCGAGAATATGAGTAGCAGTGACCTGGTAGAACTGCTCGGAGATGTCGGCCACGGCGAACACGAGCGTGCGCAGCCCGTCGCACGCGAACAGCTCCAGGTGCGCCAGCGTGGCGTCGGCGAAGTAGAGTCGAGAATATGAGTAGCAGTGACCTGGTAGAACTGCTCGGAGATGTCGGCCACGGCGAACACGAGCGTGCGCAGCCCGTCGCACGCGAACAGCTCCAGGTGCGCCAGCGTGGCGTCGGCGAAGTAGAGTCGAGAATATGAGTAGCAGTGACCTGGTAGAACTGCTCGGAGATGTCGGCCACGGCGAACACGAGCGTGCGCAGCCCGTCGCACGCGAACAGCTCCAGGTGCGCCAGCGTGGCGTCGGCGAAGTAGAGTCGAGAATATGAGTAGCAGTGACCTGGTAGAACTGCTCGGAGATGTCGGCCACGGCGAACACGAGCGTGCGCAGCCCGTCGCACGCGAACAGCTCCAGGTGCGCCAGCGTGGCGTCGGCGAAGTAGAGTCGAGAATATGAGTAGCAGTGACCTGGTAGAACTGCTCGGAGATGTCGGCCACGGCGAACACGAGCGTGCGCAGCCCGTCGCACGCGAACAGCTCCAGGTGCGCCAGCGTGGCGTCGGCGAAGTAGAGTCGAGAATATGAGTAGCAGTGACCTGGTAGAACTGCTCGGAGATGTCGGCCACGGCGAACACGAGCGTGCGCAGCCCGTCGCACGCGAACAGCTCCAGGTGCGCCAGCGTGGCGTCGGCGAAGTAGAGTCGAGAATATGAGTAGCAGTGACCTGGTAGAACTGCTCGGAGATGTCGGCCACGGCGAACACGAGCGTGCGCAGCCCGTCGCACGCGAACAGCTCCAGGTGCGCCAGCGTGGCGTCGGCGAAGTAGAGTCGAGAATATGAGTAGCAGTGACCTGGTAGAACTGCTCGGAGATGTCGGCCACGGCGAACACGAGCGTGCGCAGCCCGTCGCACGCGAACAGCTCCAGGTGCGCCAGCGTGGCGTCGGCGAAGTAGAGTCGAGAATATGAGTAGCAGTGACCTGGTAGAACTGCTCGGAGATGTCGGCCACGGCGAACACGAGCGTGCGCAGCCCGTCGCACGCGAACAGCTCCAGGTGCGCCAGCGTGGCGTCGGCGAAGTAGAGTCGAGAATATGAGTAGCAGTGACCTGGTAGAACTGCTCGGAGATGTCGGCCACGGCGAACACGAGCGTGCGCAGCCCGTCGCACGCGAACAGCTCCAGGTGCGCCAGCGTGGCGTCGGCGAAGTAGAGTCGAGAATATGAGTAGCAGTGACCTGGTAGAACTGCTCGGAGATGTCGGCCACGGCGAACACGAGCGTGCGCAGCCCGTCGCACGCGAACAGCTCCAGGTGCGCCAGCGTGGCGTCGGCGAAGTAGAGTCGAGAATATGAGTAGCAGTGACCTGGTAGAACTGCTCGGAGATGTCGGCCACGGCGAACACGAGCGTGCGCAGCCCGTCGCACGCGAACAGCTCCAGGTGCGCCAGCGTGGCGTCGGCGAAGTAGAGTCGAGAATATGAGTAGCAGTGACCTGGTAGAACTGCTCGGAGATGTCGGCCACGGCGAACACGAGCGTGCGCAGCCCGTCGCACGCGAACAGCTCCAGGTGCGCCAGCGTGGCGTCGGCGAAGTAGAGTCGAGAATATGAGTAGCAGTGACCTGGTAGAACTGCTCGGAGATGTCGGCCACGGCGAACACGAGCGTGCGCAGCCCGTCGCACGCGAACAGCTCCAGGTGCGCCAGCGTGGCGTCGGCGAAGTAGAGTCGAGAATATGAGTAGCAGTGACCTGGTAGAACTGCTCGGAGATGTCGGCCACGGCGAACACGAGCGTGCGCAGCCCGTCGCACGCGAACAGCTCCAGGTGCGCCAGCGTGGCGTCGGCGAAGTAGAGTCGAGAATATGAGTAGCAGTGACCTGGTAGAACTGCTCGGAGATGTCGGCCACGGCGAACACGAGCGTGCGCAGCCCGTCGCACGCGAACAGCTCCAGGTGCGCCAGCGTGGCGTCGGCGAAGTAGAGTCGAGAATATGAGTAGCAGTGACCTGGTAGAACTGCTCGGAGATGTCGGCCACGGCGAACACGAGCGTGCGCAGCCCGTCGCACGCGAACAGCTCCAGGTGCGCCAGCGTGGCGTCGGCGAAGTAGAGTCGAGAATATGAGTAGCAGTGACCTGGTAGAACTGCTCGGAGATGTCGGCCACGGCGAACACGAGCGTGCGCAGCCCGTCGCACGCGAACAGCTCCAGGTGCGCCAGCGTGGCGTCGGCGAAGTAGAGTCGAGAATATGAGTAGCAGTGACCTGGTAGAACTGCTCGGAGATGTCGGCCACGGCGAACACGAGCGTGCGCAGCCCGTCGCACGCGAACAGCTCCAGGTGCGCCAGCGTGGCGTCGGCGAAGTAGAGTCGAGAATATGAGTAGCAGTGACCTGGTAGAACTGCTCGGAGATGTCGGCCACGGCGAACACGAGCGTGCGCAGCCCGTCGCACGCGAACAGCTCCAGGTGCGCCAGCGTGGCGTCGGCGAAGTAGAGTCGAGAATATGAGTAGCAGTGACCTGGTAGAACTGCTCGGAGATGTCGGCCACGGCGAACACGAGCGTGCGCAGCCCGTCGCACGCGAACAGCTCCAGGTGCGCCAGCGTGGCGTCGGCGAAGTAGAGTCGAGAATATGAGTAGCAGTGACCTGGTAGAACTGCTCGGAGATGTCGGCCACGGCGAACACGAGCGTGCGCAGCCCGTCGCACGCGAACAGCTCCAGGTGCGCCAGCGTGGCGTCGGCGAAGTAGAGTCGAGAATATGAGTAGCAGTGACCTGGTAGAACTGCTCGGAGATGTCGGCCACGGCGAACACGAGCGTGCGCAGCCCGTCGCACGCGAACAGCTCCAGGTGCGCCAGCGTGGCGTCGGCGAAGTAGAGTCGAGAATATGAGTAGCAGTGACCTGGTAGAACTGCTCGGAGATGTCGGCCACGGCGAACACGAGCGTGCGCAGCCCGTCGCACGCGAACAGCTCCAGGTGCGCCAGCGTGGCGTCGGCGAAGTAGAGTCGAGAATATGAGTAGCAGTGACCTGGTAGAACTGCTCGGAGATGTCGGCCACGGCGAACACGAGCGTGCGCAGCCCGTCGCACGCGAACAGCTCCAGGTGCGCCAGCGTGGCGTCGGCGAAGTAGAGTCGAGAATATGAGTAGCAGTGACCTGGTAGAACTGCTCGGAGATGTCGGCCACGGCGAACACGAGCGTGCGCAGCCCGTCGCACGCGAACAGCTCCAGGTGCGCCAGCGTGGCGTCGGCGAAGCGCGCGGCCGGCGCGCCCGCCAGGCGCGGGTAGATCACCGAGTCCGCGCCCTTGCAGAACAGCTTGATCTCACCTGCGGGACGCGTTAGCGTGGCCAGCCCGTTAGCTTTGTAGCTAGTATGCAGGTGTATTTTTCAAATGGGCGTGGTTGGCCAAATTCGAAATTATGAGGAATAGCGGAAAGTACTCAAAGGAGTCTCGTGATCGATTTTGATAAAAACTAAAACTGCATCATTGGATTTTTGAAAAATCAATATTTCTAGCCAAGAATCGAACACGTTGATTTTGAGAAAAAAAAACACTATTATTAATTTATTTTACCATTCAATACTGTCACTAATAAGTATCGAATTCTGGGAAGTATTGACATACGGCAAATTAAATAAAAGAGCTCATTTTTTTAAAAATACTTTTTTTTTCCTATGTTATCTACCTATTAAACCTTAACTGATTAATTGTTCAAAATGATGACCATTGTTTTCAATACATAGCGTTTACTATTATGGGCTGGGACTCCATCTTAACCGCGAAGACTTAACGCAATGAATGTTTTTGAACTGACAAAAGACACCCATTTCTACTAATAGTGTGTTACGCAATTACTCCGTAGAGTGGGCTATTGCTGCTTTCAAGACCATTATTAAAAATTTGAATTTAGAATGATGAGTTACTACGTAACAGATACTTCACTCAGTATATATATAATATATAGAATAGTTCAGCAGCTGGTTGGGACGGCATTTCTTCTGAATTCCTAAAGAGGTATAAACATATTATTGTTCCTCCACTCACACGCATTTGTAACTTATCTTTAACCACAGGTATCTTCCCTGACCTATTCAAAAGGGCACTTCTGCATCCGATTTTTAAATCTGGAGATCGAAGCCGCGTCGAACATTATCGGCCAATCTCTGTCTTACCCGCGATGTCTAAGATACTTGAGAAAATTATGAACACTCGGCTTGTTGCATACTTGGAAACACACGGCTTTCTATCTCCTAATCAATATGGCTTTAGAAGAAATTTGTCCACAAATGATGCTGTACATAATCTAGTGGATCATGTAGTAAAGAAACTTGATAAAAGCCATAAGTGTGTTGCACTATTTTTAGACCTCGCGAAAGCTTTCGACACGGTTTCGATTTCCATGCTTATTGAAAAGCTCGAATCTCTGGGAGTGAGAGGGGTGCAGCTGTCCCTTTTTCAGAGTTACTTAACCAACAGAACCCAAAGCGTCAAAATAGGATCTTACACTAGCTCTGAACTACCTATTGAATACGGAGTCCCTCAGGGGAGTATTCTTGGCCCGACCTTGTTTTTGGTCTATATTAATGACCTCTGCAATCTTACTCTTCAAGGCGGTGACATATTTTCTTACGCTGATGACACAGCACTTATTTTTTCATCAAACACCTGGATGGATACCTATCGCTTAGCTCAAACTGGATTTGATACTGTTAGATAATGGTTAAATAACAATTTGCTCACCTTAAACACATCTAAAACCAAACTTCTTAATTTTTCTATCCGCAACCCATCGAATTCTTTAGATTCCATTTTGCAAATATCTGCGAATCCTTTACATGCTGCTAATAACGACTCAAGTGCTATGGTACTTGAGCGTGTTACATCAGTAAAATACTTGGGTGTAGTAATAGACAACAACTTGACATTTAAAGAACATATTGAAACCTTATCTAAGAGGGTCAGAAAGCTCATCTACATTTTTATACAATTACGTCAATCAGCTGACGCGGAAGTCATGAAAATGGTGTACCTAGCATTGGGCCAGTCCATCTTGAGCTACTGCTCAATCACGTGGGGTGGTGCAGCTAAATCCAACCTGATAAAGGTTGAGAGGGCGCAAAGAGCAGTGCTCAAGGTGTGCTGTTTTAAGCCTCGCCTGTTTCCTACAATCCAGTTATACGAATTCTGTCAAGTTCCTACTGTTAGGCAGCTATTTATTATGGCTACTGCAATGAAGCAGCATTCTATTACCCCCTTCAACCGGAATTCTACCACTCGTAACCATCTCGTTGCAACTTCTACCGGACTAAGTACATCCTTTAGCCGCAGATTCTTTGTCTTCCTTGGACCATACTTGTACAACAAACTCCATAAAATGTTATCCATACATCACTTAAATCGCCGTCTATATAAAACTACTCTTTTGAATTGGCTTCTTACACAATCATACTCACAAACTGAAGCCCTTCTGGAAGTCCCCCAGTAATTTTAGTCCTCACTCTAATTATTCTACAGTTATTATGGAGATAATAATATTAGGCTATGAAATTTGGTATACACAGGTTCACTAACTTAAGCACATATACCTACTTCACACGTGCACACTCACGCACACACCACACCACCCCCCACACACACACACACACACTACACACACACCCACACACTACACACACACACACACACACTTTTTTGTCTTCACTATTTTAGCTTACTCACCTATTTTTTGATAATCCTATACGTCCATTGTACATTTATTTGCTAGTTTTATAATTAATGCGATTTTGAGGTGGAGGCCTGGTGTCCTGTAATACAGGTGTTATTTACCTACCACAGGCACCAGCAATCCACAACCTAAGTTGTAACTTGTTAGCAAATGTTTATCATTTATTTTTGTTCTTAACTTGGTTTGTGGTGAGAAATAAACGATTTATTATTAATTATTATTATTATTAGTAGAAAATTTCCAATACCTACTGCTATAATAGCCTACTCCGTCGCGTCAGCAACCTCTGCATGCTACAATATGCCTAAATGCTCAAACGTATAGTTGTGATTGCTTCGCACCGCGCGATCTCACAGCATTCGCAGGGCTAGCTTTTCGATAAAATTAAATTAACATAACTTTTTGTGTCAATGTTATTGAGAACTGTGAATATGTTCTGACTATAGGTGGTAGTTTAAAATTGTATAGTTTATAAAATATATTTTTTATAAATTAGTTCTGACTGTGCAATACATCTAGATAAAACATAATTATAGAGATAGAGAGTAGTAGTATAGAGCACATAAGGCACCAGACGGCATCGTAGGTACGCGTACGAACAAATGGAACGATTAAAATTGAACAACGTGCGTGCGCTTCGCTTGCGAAAACCGCACTGAATTTGGTCCGCAAACTGCCCGAGACCGCTCGGCCAGGCGGTAGGTAATTATAGCGCGCAAGTACATGGAGTGACGGAGGCCTGACATAATGTTGTGACATAAACTGCGCTGCGGGTGTTTGTTAATAAAAATATTGAGCATCATTTCGAACAATGTACAGGTAATGTAGGTATGAATACTTTAAAATAAGAAGCAGTTTATTAAAATCCAACATTTTTGCCGTGTGTCATTTAATACTTCCCAGATGTTGGTCCTCATTAGGGGCACTATCGAATGGTGTAGTAATACAGTGAGTTTTTTTTATTATTTTATAAAAATCAACGGGTTCGATTCCTGGCTAGAAATATTTATTTTTCAAAAATGCAATGATGCAATTCTAGTTTTCATCAAAATTGAGCCCGGGACTCTTTTACTGTACTTTTCGCTATTCCTCATAGTTTCGGATTTGGCCATCCACGCACACTTGGAAAATTCATTATGTATAGTTAAGTCAGAGTTATTTATTTTTCACAAACACGGTAAATAGGATTACGAATAGGTCTACAATACAAATACAAATATTAGACCATGACATCACGCCGTATTTCCCGAAGAATTAAGAACAAGCGTCTTTAACACTCTTATTTCGTCCACTATGCGAGCTTATTTCATTAATCGGGCACACATCCGGACTTGGAGATTAATGATATTATTTATTGTGTTTTAATGAAAAATTAGTTTAAGAAAGTACTGAATGAAACTAGGTATTAAAACAATACCTATACAATAAACCCTGATAATATGTAACGGTTTTATAAACCACTATAAGAGCGATATTGAAAAATGTGTGGTCGGATGCAATGTAACGGTGGCTCGGCCGCCCTCACCCGTGGGCGTGCGCACGATGACGGACATGCGCTTGCGCGCCGACGTGAAGTCCAGCACGTTGAGCACGGCGTACTCCTCGCTGCCGTGCGGCGCGCGCATGCGCACGGCGCGCGGCGTGCGCTGGTCGAACACGTAGCCCCACGCCTGCGCGCCCAGCACCAGCGCGCGCTCGTCTGTTACAAGTCATTTATTCAAATTCGGCTGAGAATCAGCACTTTTTGAACGTCAAAATAACAAAAGACAGTCCCCCAAAAACGCCCGCCCTTCACCACTTTCTAGTGCTATCGCTGGGATCGTACGGGTTACTGACAGTGCGGAGTGCGGCCAAACGAACTACGCAAGCTACGAGGGACGTTCAATGTGATCTCGGTATCGGCATGAAAAAAGACGTAAATTCAATTAAAATATTTTTTATTTATTCAATGTTACTTTTCCTGTAAAAAAAAACTTTTCTCTTTCTCTGCAAAATGCGCATTTAATGCTGCCTTGAGCTCTTCATCGTTGAAAAATCGTTTCCCACGAAGGACTTTTTCAAATTAGGTAACGTATAATAATTACTCGGGGCTAGGTCCGGGGCTCCGGCGGCTATAGGGTGGGTGATTCATTTGTTCTAAACCACAATCTCGCACAGCAGCCTTGCGCGCCACGCGCCGTGTGGACCGGGGGTTGTCGTGAAGAAGCAACACACCGGTGGTCAGTTTACCCCATTTTTTTTCTTTAATTGGAGGCTTAGTACCCTTCTTGTGCCACTGCAGGACTCTTGCTAACTTTCAGGGTCATAATGATGAACCCACGTTTCATCTCCAGTAACAATTCGATCGAAAATACTTGATGCAACTTCACCACAGAGCTCTAAAAACTCTCTACAGCACTCGATTTGCACTTGATTTTGAGGCGCCGTGAACTTGAACTAAACAATGATTAATTACATATTGTTGCGAACACTGATTTAACAAGCTACCAAAACCTTGACCAAATTTATCAGAAAAAATATAAGTAGTGTTAATCAAATTATTCATACTATTGCTATCATCACTAATACAGCTACCTACTGGCTGAGCTACTGAGGGTGTGGGTGTAATAAGTTGGGGTCCCTGGGAGCAGGTACAGCTTAAAGAGAGGTTATTTGTCAAAGACTCATACCTCTCCGCATTTTACTTGACCAGGTCTGCCAACTCATTAGCCTCCTGCATGCGCTTACTCAGGTCTTGTTGAGAAGCCTCATATTTACTAAAGATATCCTTTAGAGCGTATTCCCTAACAAACAATTCATCCTGAAAGTGCTGAGTGTCTGTGTCATACATAAAATTATAGTAACCGGCATGAGTCGTGAGCACAAACTGACACCTGCGCAGTAGTTCATTTTTCGGTCTCTTTGGCGGAATGAAGAAGGCGGGGGGCACCGAGGCTGCACGCGATTGGTTCGTCTGTCGATGCTCGTCGTCTATTGGACTCTCACGTGTCATTCGGCTACTGTACACTTTCGTGCACTTTTAGTGACTTACGGTTTTGATTTTGAAATAGTTTATTTTTGTTGATTCGTATTTGTTAAGTCAAAGTAACGGTTAAATTTGTTTCTTCACTATTTTAGCTGTTACTTGAATGAAGAAAACATTTGCCGTAGTACCAGTAAAGGTCAAGTAAAAGTTAATACTTTGACTGATTGTATTGATGAAGAAACTGGCCGTAAGTCACAAAGGCCTACAACATTACTGTATCAAAGTAAAATTTCAAGTACCACTAATATTTTAATTATAGTTTGCGAAAGTACCTATCAATAATTTGAGCAAAAGCGGTACTAAATAAATTTGGCCGAAAGTGTAAATGCGCGAGCTTGCCACTACTGCCCATCTGTGCTCACGACTCGTGCCGGGCATTATACACAATTCTAATTCACTGTTACAGTTTTTTAATTCTTGTATTAAATTTACTTTTTTTGCCTAAGTTTTGTATTTAATTTTTTTACTTTTTGGCATTTTAAAGATTTTTGAGTTTTTCTAATTAATCTATTAATTTTAATTTTTTTTTTTAACTTATTGTGATTGTGACTAGTAAACAATTTATTTTTAATGATAGTATCATCAGTTAAATCTATTGTTACAACTGGATCAACACATATGGGACCAGACCCGCTACCAACCAAAGTGTCAATCCCTAGCATTAGTTGGAATGACAGCCCACTCCATGGTCATTTCACCTAAGTTTTCACGGTGAGATGGTTACAGAATCGCACTGCAGTTGTCTTTGACTACGGATAACTAGCATGAAATGTTACTTTATACCCCTAGAAAATTACTGTTACTGTTGGCCTGCATCATCCCACTGCTGGGCAAAGGCCTCTCCCGATGACTTCCAGGTCTTTCGATCCAGGGCTACAGTAGACCACTGGTCGTTCGTTTTGTCCAGCTCGTCCAGCCATCTTCTACGGGGTCTGCCGCGACGCCTTCTAGCTGTTTCAGGGTTCCACGTGGTGGTTATTTTGGCCCACAGCTTATTGGGCATACGGCAGACGTGGCCAGTCCAGTCCCACTTCAGCTTAGATAATGTCATTAATTAGTCAAATTACCCACATCATTAGTAAATCATCTTGATATCACGAATACATTGAACACCCCTCGTATGTCTCGACTCATGTCTCTTTAATAGGGATGCGCTAAGGTAGCCCGCGAAATTCAACATTTGTAACGTTTTTTTTACATTTCAGTGTCACGTTGTATGTTAGTCAAAATATGATTTGTTCGATTTCATATGTAAAATGTCATTGAAATAGATTCCGAATGCAAGATAGCCGCCCTGCTAGGCTAACACGCACGATGAGCGCTACTTAATAATTAAATCACGCGCGTAACATCTAAGTTAAGGATCATGTCCAAATTAACATCCAACGGCCATGAAAGTGGCCGTTAGCTTTGTCTCACTTCTAACACCTTGAACATGTCGCGTACCGACCTGGCGAGGCGGCGTGGTAGTTGAGCGTGTCGCCCACGCGCTCCGGGATGACGGTGTGGCACACGGCCAGCATGGTGAGGAACTCCTTGATGACGGGCGCCGTGGGGTGGTTGCGCTGCATGTTCCGGTACAGTAGCGTGTCTTCCAGCTTCTCGTTGGGACCGGGAATGGTGTAGATTATCTTTAACATAAGAGTTACTAAATAAGAATCTTTTTATAACAAACGTATGTGCACATGCACCCGCTCTTATTACGTCTAAAATTCACCGAGTCATTCAACATTGTACTTAAAAAGAAAGTCAATCATGTCTGTCTGTGTACACTCACCTCCCCGATGCTACACTTGCGGAACTCCATCACGTTGCAGGTGAGCGTGCCGGTCTTGTCGCTGAAGATGTACTTCACCATGCCGAGCTCCTCGTTGAGGTTGGACGTGCGTGCCATGGCCGGCGTGTCCGTCTCCTCGTGGTACATCTCGCCGTCCATCGCGATGAACTTGGCCTGGGGGGGGGGGGGAGTTCAGAACTAACCTAAGCTACGAGCGCGAGAAACGCCTCCAACATACTCCACACGTTGCAATTATATATTGCTTCCAACAATAAATTATTAAAATGTGTTCCCCGAAGGAATAAGTCCTTCCAAACTGAGATATATCTATGCGACTAATGCCCGATTATTCGCCATAGATTCACCGATGAGGACGAGCATAGGGCCAGTAAGTAGTTATTAGGTTTTTCCATCAGAAATTTCTTTCAATCCCCATGATTGAGCTCCGGCTCTAAATACTAGACCATCAGGACAGTTCACTTTACAACATAATAATAATACAAATTGCTGCAGTGATGACAAGTCTCTCAACAG
Source organism: Apamea crenata (assembly GCA_949629185.1). Taxonomy (NCBI): domain Eukaryota; kingdom Metazoa; phylum Arthropoda; class Insecta; order Lepidoptera; family Noctuidae; genus Apamea; species Apamea crenata. The sequence goes on along the minus strand of OX451359.1, from coordinate 19,433,585 downwards.
GATTAAACTTGCACATGAAATGAGCTTCAATTCACAAATAACTTTTATATACACTCATATCGTAAAATTTTCATTTTGAAACAATAATGATAGACTTCATCCATGAGAAATTTAAAAGTTTTATTAAAACACAAACTCCCTAGTACTAAAATAACCCTGTTTTCTAAAAAAAATACCTACAACTTGCAATGATTTGTGTGATTGTAGCGGTGGAGGCTGCTGTGGCGAGGAATGTTTCATTTTAGCGCATGATTTACGATATATTATAAGTGTATGAAATTGCACATAACTTGGTTTTACGGTATGGTAGTACACACTCGTGTGATACTATTATGAACCTCGCCTGCGACGCGGTTTATAAACGCATACTCATGTTTAAATAACCCCTGTTATGTAACAGTTTCATAAACTACTGTTAACAATGCCCTATGTATAAATAACATGAATCCGTATTTAATACTTACTTGAAAAAATCTAACAATTTCTGCAGTAACTTGTAACGATATAGGTATAAGATTGTTATACAATATTAAAAATGTCAAAAAGTTAAATCCGAAATGTGCATTCTGCGCTTCTGTAACAAAACGAGAAAAACAATGTTACTACATTATTACAGAGATTTTAAATTGAACAGACAGCTGTGCTGCTGGGGAGTTTGTTGCGCCACTTCTTCTTCCCAGCGATAGCACTAGGAAGTGGTGAAGGGCGGGCGTTTTTGGGGGACTGTCTTTTGTAATTTTGACGTTCAAAAAGTGCTGATTCTCAGCCTAATTTGAATAAATGACTTTTGATTTTATTTTGATGACGACAAAACTCATGCGAATCCGGCATACCCCTCCACCGTGGGGGGTGACCCCCCACGGTGGAGGGGTATGAGAAAGTCCATGAGGGTTTACACCGCGAAACCAAAAAAAAGGGGAGGGCAGACAAGACTGCGTGAAGTCGGTTTTGCAAATTTTGTAGCACAACATATTGACTTTTTATGACACTATTTTAATTTAATATTGAAAATGCTACCAAGTAACCGGCTATATATTTTGTGACCAAATAATATTCCGTAAAATGTTGTTTCGGTGTGGTGAAAATATGACAAATCAATCATTTGGCAAATGAAAAAAGTTCAAAAGAAGCTTCGGCCAATAGCAAAAAGTTATTTTGTGAATCGGCGAAATATAGTTCGGTAAAATAATACCTATGACACATGATCTAAAAATACGAGTATGTCAAATAATGCATATAGCAAAAAAGACGTCGTTCAATAGTTTTCGGTAAAATGAAATTAGAACAAAAACATTTCGGATAAGTGATCGATTCCCGTAAAACAGGAAGTCCAACGTGAAATGTTGTTTTCTTAATCAAAGGTTAGGTTCCCTAGATTTGCTTAGTTGCCAATATTGTAGTGACAATTGACCATGACCAGCGTTGGAGGTGAAGTCGGGCTGGCGAATGATGATGAGGGACCACCATGAATTTGTCTCACGAATTTCTCGATTTTGAGACACTGGTTTGACCTCAGTCTCGTCTTGTGTGACATCACAACTCTTGCAATTTTAAATTAAAACTTATAATAATATTAATAGAGTTGATGACATTTTAAAGTTTTTCGTCAGAGAGGGCGAGGGAGGGGGCTACAAACTTCAAGTTTCCTCCCTCCCCCTTAACGTGAAACGTAATTTATGGGGGGGGGGAGGGGGATGATGATGTTGATGATAATGATGAAGTGTGTACTCACCCTGGAGTCCTAAGTACCAGTCGCTGTGCGCCCTCATCCACACCTCGTTGAAGCCGGCACTCAGCAGCGACAGCGTCAGCAGGATCATGAACAGCATGAGGATGTGCGTGTTCGTCTGACGGTCGATTGTGGAACGCTTCAGTGGGGCTGAGGGACATAGGAATTTATATTACATGACCAGTTCAACATGCAGGGTGTCAAAAGACCCATCACATAGCCGTTATCTACATCAAACTAAGCTAAAATGATTGCTGGGAAACGACTTTTATTTTTAGTGTGATAAATCTCCGCTTACTGCAGCACGCAATGTAACGCAGGCAAACATTGTGCTTATGGGTGCATGCTACAGCACAGGAGTTGTGGGGGTATTAAAGTTAGATTATAACATTTAAAATTTGTTTTTGTGAAAAAAGTAAAATAACTCAGACCTTCAAAATCTTAACTAGAAGGAAATCTTAACTATTCGTAACTAGAAGGTTGCCAGGTATGGTCTAATGGTCCAGTACAAAAATATCACAATGACGGGAAGTAAAAGTGACTTTCGGCTTAGTTAAGCGTCTTTTTACACATGTTATTATAGTGTATGCCGACGGTACCTTTAGTGGAGTTCTTCATGAGTTTGGTCTCGTGGCCAGTGTACACGATCACGCCGTAGATGTAGTTGGTGTTGCGCAGCATGGAGCCACGCAGTAGCATCTGGTCCAGACCCAGCGGAATTGATCTACGTTAATAAATAGGGCATGTATTATGAGGTAGGTATACAGTAAAAGTTTGCGCTTCGGCAATCATGGTCAATCTGCATAAATACGAACGCGTGATTATGAGATCTAAAATAGACTTGTTACAACCATGAAAGTACTTGCCCATTTATCATATATGCCATTACCATGATTACTATAAAAGTATAAATCTTTACGTCATTCCAAAAACGTTTGCTTACTTTTGGGTGCCAGATGGCGATCTGCGAACGGAGTAGATAACCCGGTAGAGACAAAGCTTCATACAAATGCGAAGCAATGGATACAGTACGACAGAGCGCGGCGGTACAGCACTTAGAAGCTTTACTGCTAGGTTGCTGTCTGGTTCGACACTCGTAGAACTTCGGAAACACGAAAATTACCGAAGCGCTTACTTTTTCTAGTCTGCCTAAAGATGCATACAGGGCGGCAGCGACACCGACGCACAAACAGTAACCATTAATTTAGCACATGATTCTAGAAACCCCTGCGGCGCCGCGAAAAATTTCTAATTTCTTCTTTCACAGAAAAATGCAATAATACGGTCTAAATGTCCATACATTTACTTTTACATTTATTTTTTTCTTTATTGATAGCGGCGAAAACAGCAATTTTTTTGTTATAAACGACGAAAATATTAGGGGGTTCAATAAAAAAAATCCATGGTAACAGAAGACCAATTCTCGTAATCCAAAACGATCAAAATCTAGTCGCAGTCTCATCTCGGCGACAAACAAATGTCAAAAACTTGTCAAAATGTAAATGTAAATTAGACGTATTTTTGACAGATTGAGACTGAGATCAGACTGTGAACGTTATTAAAATTACGAGAATTGCCCTTCAGGTTGCGCGTCGTTATCGCTGGTACCTTGTATAGCAGTTTTGCAGCACACTTACTTGTTGCTACTCTCCTTCAGCAGCCCGTTGAACTCGTAGAGGTGCCTGTTGGGCTGCTCGCACTGCACGGTGGCGGTGAAGTCCGTGAGCGCGAGCGTGTTGTCGAGGCGCGCCGTGTCCGGGTGCGCTTGTCGGATCTTGAGGTTCGTCTCGCCGTCCAGGTTCGAGGTCTCGACGAAGGAGATGCCTTGCGGTTCACTGAGGCAAAGTATGGTGGGGTTGTGTTAGTTGGCGATAGCAAAAAGTAGATTGTTAACAGTGAGTCTTTGTGACGTGACGCCTGTAAAGAGGAGTTTTCTTTTTCGCCACTTACATAATACATGTATATTAGAGGGGTGCTTAACAGACTGAATGCTACTTGCTTTGGTTTTTGTTTTTATATACTGTTTTGCTTTTTATTATTTGGTCTGTGTTACTCCTGTGCGAGTCCCAATAAATACTTTTTCTTTCTCTTGTTTCTTCAATAAGAAAATTTCAAAAATACTTTGGCAACCCGGGGGTCGAGCACTAGACCCATGTTCATCATGTATGTTATCCTGGCGACTGCAGCAGACGCACTGAAATGTTTATTTTTGTGGTGATCAAGCAATATACCGCCTCACTTTTTTACCGTCTGGACAAACACAGGGTATCGGTAAAGGTGATCGGAGTAGAAGCCTGTGGCACACAAATCTTTTTTTTTTTTTTTAAAAAAACGTTACTATTACTTATTTGGAGTTAAATTCTCATACTATATAAGTTATGTATATGCTATACATACTATAGGTATCGGGTACACCTCTCCCTAACTCTTCGGGGAAAATAGGCGTTATGTTAAAGGTAATGTTGATTTTAGTGTGCAAAAGAAAAACATACCTAATAATATGTGTATACAATGACACAGTGCATTCAATTATTGATGAATTAACGTTTATTTAAAAACATTACGCAAACAATGCACCGCTGACGTTAAATGTCCAGCCAATGAGCGGTCACGCAAATCTGCGCGGGCAATTATTTTTAATTGGAACCTAATGGTTAAGGAGTGGACAACCTTGTGCAGGGACATAAACAAGTGCTAAAATAATAGTGTATTGACTGCTTCTTTAAAATAATAGTGTATTGAATTTATGAATGCGAATAGCTCATTTAAACAAAATTTAAACTAACACGTCTACAGTTCATTTCTTTATAATCAAGGTAGGTTTTGGCCGGCGAGAAAGAAATTGTCAGCCACATTCTCTTCAACAGCTATTTTACACGAAAGACATACACGTAGCAGCTCCGAGCAGTGTCCGTACGGGGAATAATTACTCACCACCATACCTATTTTAGCCCCCAAACAGAGTTTGTGATGAAGTGTTTGAAGGTTTAGTTACAGATATGAGACATTTGTCACAATCATGACGCAGAGATAGAACACAAAAAAAAAATTCGTCGTATGCGAGACAGAGCCCCAGCGCTGGTTTTCAGCGACAGACGGCGTTTTCTACATTTATATCTGTATATTTAATGATGTACATAATAAAGAGTAACCTATACATATATAGGCTAATTACGCCATGTCTTACCTCGAGGACAGCATGGCGATATCAGCCGGGAAGAAGGTGTTGTTGACGACCTTGCAGATGTCCCCGACCAGCAGCTGCTCCCACCGCACGGTGAGCCAGCGGCCCTCGCGCAGCACGTCCACATTCCGCCGGTTCGTCTCATCGTCGGCGCGGTGGCGTTTCTGAATACGACAATATAGAAGTGTGTCAGTACCAGTAAATGAAACGACACTTCTTTCTTCTTCACGACTTTTTGAGGTCAAAAGAAGAAATCAGTAACGCAGGAGAATTGGAAAAATCGAATCTTTGCGAAAATTCTAGGAGTATTATATGTATTTAAACTTGAATGCTGATTGTCTAATCTAAGAGTGAATTCATAAAATCATTATTCTGGTTGGTCAGAACATGGCTTGAATTTTGCTGTTAACCAATCAGCGCATCCATCAGTGAAAAACGTTCACATCAGCCAATCAGCGTTCATACTGAACGTCGTTCCGAACGTCGATTAACCTAAGATAAGCAAGTTTTTGCAAAAATCCTGATATGAAATCTTTCGTGGTTTCTAATAGCTCGGTATTATCTAATTAATTCCTTTTTTCCAATTATCCTGCGACATGTACAACTAGCTGGTTAAAGAGGGACAGTCTTTATTTAGTTAATTTTTCAAGAAGGTAATTTAGTAACTTTTATCTATAGTAACCGGCATGAGTCGTGAGCACAAACTGACACCTGCGCAGTAGTTCATTTTTCGGTCTCTTTGGCGGAATGAAGAAGGCGGGGGGCACTGAGGCTGCACGCGATTGGTTCGTCTGTCGATGCTCGTTGTCTATTGGACTCTCACGTGTCATTCGGCTACTGTACACTTTCGTGCAACTTTAGTGACTCACGTTTTTAATTTTGAAATAGTTTATTTTTGTTAATTCGTATTTGTTAAGTCAAAGTAACGGTTAAATTTGTTTCTTCACTATTTTAGCAGTTACTTGAACGAAGAAAACATTTGCCGTAGTATCAGTAAAGGTCAAGTATAAGTTAATACTTTGACTGATTGTGTTGATGAAGAAACTGGCTGTATGTCACAAAGGCCTACAACATTACTATATCAAAATAAAATTTCAAGTACCACTAATATTTTAATTATAGTTTGCGTAAGTAGCTATCAATAATTTGAGCAAAAGCGGTATTAAATAAATTTGGCCGAAAGTGTACCTGCGCGAGCTTGCCCCCACTACTGCCCATCTGTGCTCACGACTCGTGCCGGTCATTATACCTAGTACCTGATAATATGTGACGTTTTATGAATATGTGCTCATAAACCATATTGTAATAAATATAACGTTTAGTGCAACAAATTAACAGAGTTATCGATCTTAAGTCTAAACGAATGCTTACGGCGAACTAGTAGAAGGTACTAGGCACAGGAACCCCGTTCATTCCCGTTTACAAGAATTACGTGGGAACCTGCTTGTAATATACCCAAGTATGTACTCGTATGGTTAATATTCCATTCTAACTATTTTATATAATACTAGCTTCTGCCCGCGGCTTCGCCCGCGTGGATGTCGGAAGTTATCCCACGGGAACGTGCTACCTGGATAAAAAGTATGTGCTTCCCCAGGATGCCATCTATCTCTTTGCCAAATCAGAAGTTCAGTGGTTTAGGCGTGAAAATGTAACATACAGTTTCAAGTTCAAATCCTCCCCTAAAAACCGAATTACCCCCTTTTGCCCCGTCAGGGGTCAATTTTCGACAACTTTACATACTTATTATTAATTATTTTCTGTCGAAAGTATCAATACTGAGTTTCGAGTTAATCGGACCGCGCATTCAATTTCTTCCACACAAACTTCAACACCCCTATATCCCCCTTTGAGGGGTAGTTTGAAAAACTTATAATGATAAACTTTATTACTTACATAGGCAAGTATTGTTACCAAGTTTCGAGTTTATTAACTAAATTAATAAGATTTTTCATATAAACTGTATCCCCGCTTTTCACCCCCACAGGGGTGGAATTTTGAAAAATCATTTGGGATGTGTTCATAAGTTGACTCAAAGATTATTATACCAATTTATACCAATTTTCGAGTTAATCTAGCCACGCTGTACAATCCTCCCCTGTAAAATTGACTACCCCTTTTCAGGCCGTCAGGGGTAGAATATCGAAAAACTTTTCTTTTCTTTCTTTTCTTTCAATTTTAGGTATAAATACTGAGTTTCGATTAAATCGGACCGCGCGCTAAAATTCTTCCATACAAACTTTGAAACCCCCCAATCCCCTTTTAGGGGGTAGTTTATAAAAACAAAAAATGCCCAACTTCATAATTTACTTAGATAAATATTCGTGCCAAGTTTCAAGTTTATTAACTCAAGGAATAAGATTTTTCATACAAACAAAATCCCCCCATTTCACCCTCTTAGGTGTGGAATTTCGAAAAACCCTTTCTTAGTGGATACCTACTCTTCACGAAGAATACACCCTCCAAATTTCATGTCTCTAGGACCAGCGGTTTAGGCTGTGCGTTGGTGTCTCAGTCAGTCAGTCAGTCAGGACTTTGAATTTTATATATATAGATAATATGGTTTTACTAAACCTACATGGGCACTAGTACAAATAGTAATTCATTAGTTCATTAGTAATAAATTTGTAGTTTCCTATGGAGAAGAGCCGACAAGAAACTCCACAGTTACTCTTTTAAAAATATATTATTAGTAAATAAGTAGGTACATCTGTTATCGTATCTGTAAACAAAAGCTATTTTTAAAATTGTATAACTTTTCCTGCGCCCGGGACGTGGAAAATGCAAGACAAAATTATTTGTAGGTAGGGAAAAAGATAACTATCTTATTAATAATCGCTGGTTGTTATAGGGGACGGAAACCACGGATTCAAATTATTGTTATGACCATAATTTCACAATTATTTACAGAATTCAAGAGCCAGTCTAGCAGACCCTCACAAAAACTTTAACTACTATCATTAATCCCTCCTCATAATATATGTATGTGTTAAAACATTCGTGCTCAGATCTGAGGCACTTCGACGAACACTCTTGACACTATATTTAGGCAAACAGTTCGTTTAGGAATTCAGAATAACATTGGCCGGCTAGGTAAATATGTTGACACGTACATCACTACGTATTATAAAACAAAGTGGGGACTTTGTTTTATACGCCACGTCTGTCTGTCTGTCTGAACGCGGTAAACTAAAAAACTAACCAACCTGTTTTTTATACGGGTTTCACCAATGGACGTAGTGATTCATGCATAATTGGGTGTATAATTCAATAAGGTTTTGTGTAAATTGTCTGATACTGATGCTTTAATACATTGTTTACCTGGATTAACACATAGGGTACTTTTAATCCCATTATTATCCCGGAAGATATCCCATGGGATCGCCCGTGGAATATTTTCTGACATCCGCGCAGGCGATGCCGCGGACAAGAGTAGACGACTATTAGCAGGAAAAATTCCTCTTTGCCTTAACTTTTTATTATTAGTAGCTGTTGGGTTTTAACCATGCTAGTGCGTGTCTAGAATCTATTTAACAACCAGTAGAACAAAAATCAATAAAATAAATAAACTCAAGCGTACTAAATTGGCTCAATCTGTTCGATCAGTTACGGAATAAACCAGATTACCGAACCCATAATTACCTACGTAAGTAGATCATTTCTGGTATTAGCCCCTTGTCTATGGTATTATAAAAGCTAGTGCACCAATTCCATGGGTGCGTCATGGAAATTAATAGTTAAGCAAATTGATACCCTACGTCACTTTACCGTGCTATATAGCCATTTTGTACAATTACTGTCAAAGATTGACTGTTGTGATTTGATTGGTAGTCATTTTGTTTAACAATGTATTTGCCGACTTTACAAATTACGCACACGTTGCCACAAGATAGTGTTAAACTTGTCCATACAAGCTCCTAGCTCTATGTGCGAGGGGTACAACATTAATTCAGGCATGTGTCCCTCATAATAAATACTTGTCGCAATAAATACTTTTTCTTTCTTTCTTTTTATTTTTCTCGTACAGTAGGCCGCACGCCAGTGCTAAGTAACCTTGAGCTGGCCAAGCGTAAGCTGGCCTAGAGAAGTACCGAGGTCCGATTGAACAAAAGGTAAGCTGAACTCTTACTGGTTTTGTTCCACTGTCGTGCTGCCTATACCGTACGAAGGTGCAGTACACTATACTCACAAAGTCCTCGACGATCTCCTTGACTGCGCTGACGGAGAGGATGAGGATGAGCGGCGTGAGCGTGGTCCATCGGCCCGTGGGCGACACGTCGGGGATCTGCTGCAGCAGCGCGATCAGCAGGAAGAAGCAGTTGGAGTAGCGCCGGAACTGCTCGAACAGGAACAGCGGGATGAATGATGTTACGCTGTGGAAAGGCATGACGGTTTAATACAGCTCACTTTTTACGAAAAGAAAAAGTATACGAGGCCAAAAGGTATGTTGCCTCAGCATGGTGCTGGTAGTTGTAGTATCGGTATTTATAGGTAGGTTATTCGTTATAGGAGTTACTCGTACAAAACAATGTCACTAATACATTCTAATAAGTCGAAGAGCTGCTTTTCTGAAAGGTAGCTGTGGTGAATGTTATTACGTTTAGGTAATTCGTAACATTTCGATTGACTCTCATTGAGTTCACAATTAATAACGTCAACGTTAATGGGGAAATGCCACTAGAATTGATTAGCAAAACCGAGTGATCCATAATTTAGTTAGCACAGTTCAGTGTGTCCCGTGGGACTGCCGCTCAGCATGATTACCTAACTAAATGAACCATGACTATTAGGAAAATAACGTTAGTGCATACTTTACGGTCGCATAGTGTTTAGGTACCGCTCAGCCGCGAATGCGATAACACTAACACGCAATACTTTTAAATTGGTTTCCTAACAAGGAGAAAAGTTTTCTATATTATTTTATGCAAGAATTTTTATCTAGAATTTACACAATTTGAGATGAAACCAATCACAAATTCACCCATCATCATCATCTGCCCTTATCCCAATGTATTTGGTGTCCGCGCAACATGTATTTTTCTTCGATACTATTAGCCGTCAGCTCGGTAGTCGCCCCTTTCTAACCATATTATATTCACACAGTCCATCTATCGTTTCTCTGATCTAAACACAAATTCAGCCATGAGTAAAATTATTTATTACTTATAGTCATCACAGGTCATCCACATGTCATGTTACATGGGACTTAAAAACATAACTGGCGAAATGTGGGTGTAATATTTGAAACGTGGGTGTAATATTTGGTACATCTCTGTCTAACCCTTCGGGAAATACAGTCGTGATGTTATGTTATACTCCCACAAGTCCTAAGTAGTACCACCGACACAGATTACTGAATAGTTACTACCACCGAGCTAAATAAAAAGCGGGGATTACATAATTGATGATGTCTATAAAGTCTGGTGCATACATAAGTAGTTAACATGGGGGTTTCAAGTGGACAATACTTAATGCCTACGTAATGATAAGTTTGCTTTGATCGTATCGAAAGTAGTTTGTAGTGAAAACATCATAAATTATAGGTAGGACGTAGGAACGGAGCATGCTTAATTTATCAACCGTCAAGAAAAGATGTTTGTTTTGAATGAACGGTAAATACAAGGTTTTTTTACATAAATGATAGGTACAAGTGGATGTGCGTTAAAAAATATTTAAAAAATGTTTGTCCAGTGGGTTGGTCTTGCGGAATTATGTTAAATTCCAATATGTGTACAATGCAACATCGCGCTCTAGGACGCCGCCGCCGCCGTGACATTATCTCATTACATGTAAGCCCCGTCGTATCAGTTTCAGCGATTCATAATAATGCATCGGAAAATATGAACGTTTTCGCGACTCAATAATGTTTGTTATTTTATGATAATATAATAACTAGCTGCGCCCCGCGGTTTCACCCGCATAAGTTTTGATCCCGTAGGAATATCGGGATAAAAAGTATCCTATGTTAATCCTGGTTATAAAACATCTGTGTGTCAAATTTCAACCAAATCCGTTAAGTAGTTTTTGCGTGAAAGAGTAACAAACATCCATCCATCTATCCATACAAAATTTCACGTTTATAATATTAGTAGGATTAATGCAACAATATGAGTAGGCGACGTCAGGCGACACATTGAATGCATTTGATATATGAATTGTTCTCTACAAGGGAAGTGCAGTGTGGCTCGCAGTACTTCCTAGGATTGGCTTTACTAATTAATGTGATTGTTATTTTATATACCTAATGTTATTATTATTGTATTTATTCGTCTTCTATGTACCTACGTCTTCGTCGCCTACGTTGTTACTATTTTTATGTTCTAACTACTAACCATGATCATATTGCTCATCTATCAGCCCACTTATTATCCTTTGATAATTTACTTATAAATAAACATTTCTCACAAGTTTTATTTAAGGAACGGCGTAGAAAAGTCGTGATTGGATGAAGACGAACTATTTAAGGAACTGCGCAGAACAACGTGCGAAGACGAAGGTGAATTTGGCACCATGAGAGAAAGTTCAAGAACATTCAGACTTCTTTGTTTGTGATGGAAATAAAGTTCCATAAGTGACTGAACATTCTTTAACACGTAGAAGAGCGCGAAGTAGATTGGATAATGTGCACGGAGCAAGTGTTAGCCGGCTGTTACGACGACACGCTATGTCGTCACGCCACACCCCAGCGCAGGTGCTCAACTTGTATGACATGGCACAGTCGCGGACAAGGACATACCGACACGTACCTACTTACCCTTATCAAAACAATGTACCTATTCAATGAGCACTTTATGAAGAAGGAACTTGGAAACAAAGATTCCATCTATAATGCGTAAACTTCCAAGATTTTCTTCAAGAAAATGTCAGCATAATGTCTGGAGCAGCGGAAAGTTCGCGAAGACCGGCACTGTTGTCGTAGTCCCAATAAGGGAAAATTGTAATTAGCAACCACGCATTCATTGCCACGCGCTGCTGTCATACTGAGTCACCTCCTTTTATGAAGTTTCAAAGTCACTGCACAATGTAATAAAGTGTGAGAATCGAAAAAGTTAACCATGGGCGTAGTTCTATGTTTACCGCTCAACTGTTATGTTTCATATTCTAAATTGGATGGCAATCAAACAGGGCCGCCATCCTGATGGAATAAGATGTGGTCACCGCCGAGCTTTGTGCTCCGTGGCACTATCCGAGACATCATCCATTCCAGGAACAATGCAATGATTGAATGGTAGAAAATGCCTATACCCTTCGTATCAACCATTACCGAACGTGTATCCACGCGAGACGAGACACAACGACTTTTTAATTGATTCTGTAATTACGGCATTCAACCAGATTATTTCTGAACTGGCTGGACCGATTTTGACGGGACTTTCACAGGCAGGTAGCTAACTTTATAAGGAGTCAAAGTCAAAGTTATAAGGAGAAGAGTATAAGGAGTAACTTAGGATTCTTTTATTTTAGAAACATAATTAGAGTTTCGCGCTAAAATATTAAAACCCATGATATCCAATATACCTTTTCACGCCTAGACCCCTGTACGGATTTCGATAAAATTTGACAAGGAAATAGATGGCATCCTGAGGAAGGACATAGGCTTTTCCTCGCGGCATCACGTTCTTGTGAGATAATTTCCGACATCCATCCGAAGCTAGTAAATAATAATAATGCAAAAATGTCATGTCATGAAATACCCAATGAAAAGTGAAATAAGGACCACGGTCTCCTTTCACGACTCTCCTGGGAACTGCTCTTAAACTTGCTGAAAGTCAAATAGTTTACAAAATAGTAATGTGGAGTAGTTACCACGGAGACAGCAGCGATATATTAACGCGTATGACATCAGAGTACGGTGGATGGGCAGGCGGCCAAGCGTCGCGGCGCGTAAACAATGTGCCGTGTATACATTGTGCCGCTGTTTAGGCACGCTCATTGTCGGCTGACAAACTTTACGACGCTGCCGGAATGGCCTGCCAATGGAGAAGCGAGGCCCCCAATATACGGCACATACAGTACTATACTACAGACATGTTATGTCAGAAATTTTTAATTTTCTTCCGCGGAAACGAAGCGGATGTATTTGAAAAATGAAAGAAAATAAAGCGAGTTCGTTCGCAACCGGCTTCATAAAGTGAAAGGCTGTGTTTGTTTATTTGTTCATCAATCGTGGGCTCGTGTCTCGATTGATTGGAGATAAAACGGTATTGCACAGGAAATGTACACTTCCAAGTAAATATATAATGCTATTTGTTTTTTTTATAGTTGCTGAATAAATATTTGTGTTAATGTGACTCGGTTGCATGAACTGAAAATTCGCATCGTGTGTAATGTTTAAATTCGGAGGAGTTTGGCATTCCAGATGCCTTGTATCCAGTCTAGATCCTGGACCATGATCCATTCCAACGCTTTATACAAGTAATTCTGAAACCACACTGCATTTTCCCGTTCTATGGATCGTATTACACCAGCAAATATTTAGAATGCAGATAGTGTGACCGTGTTCCATATTATAATGGAACATAGCGGAAGGGAACGCCTTCCGAGCTCGATATCATGTTCTGTGCTCCATTGCGGCGCCACACATGTACAGTCAGCCAGAGATAAAGTAAGCACGCAGCCAGCTTTATATTGACATTCTGAATTCTTTCGTTGACTATACACGACTCTTCTCATAATCAGTCTATAATGTTCCCACTGCTGGGACACAGGCCTCCTCTCTGTGAGAATTTCATAATTTGGTTACGTTAGAGTCAACGAGGGTCTCGTGGCTATTTCATACCAGCCGCAGGGGTCGATCGATCAGGTTAAGCTACGCTCCCCGAGGTCGGTCCGTGGATAAACGATCATCTTTACATACCCCTCGTGCTTTGGAAAGCACGTTAAGCCGTTGGTCCGGGCTGTCATTCCGGGATCTTTCAAGCCCGAAAGTGTGTGTCAACCAGTCGTACCAAGTGGTATCGTGTTATCCATTCAAACGGGAAGCCGACCCCGACATAGTTGAGAAAATGCTACGCAGATGATGTTGGTAACGAACGTGAGAAAAAAAAGGTGTAGGTTAAAACTTACCTGTATTTAGCCGTAGATATTCGATTGTTTAGGAACTTGATGGGCTGCGGTCTGTTGACGAAGATGATTCTGTTCTGTTCGAGCGGCGCTCCGTCCGTCAGGCCCGATGTCGTCGCCTCATCTTCATCTGCAACAAACAAAAAACACATATTTCAAAACTCAAGACTCAAGGAAATCTTGGCACAGAAAATAAGACAATTAGGGTAAAAAAAATACGAAATAATAATTTCATAAGATTTTCTTTTCAAAAAGTTTTAGTGAACGGTTTGGCATTCTTTTTTTTTCGCTAAGTTTTTTTTTTAACTTTTCTTGGGAACCGGACACAATCTTTTTGACTAATTTTATTGTATGTGAAAATTCACGTGACGAATGTTTTAAAACTCTTTAAGCCATCATAATATTACATTACCACTGAAACTTCTGGGACCATTTACCTTCTATTTTATTCTATGAATATATTATTGTTAAGATTTCAAATATATTTTCATTTACAAGATAACACTAAAATAACAAAATTATATCCTAAATTAACTAAAACTATTTACAAACTAAAATTAGGTAATGCCGCCGCATTGCCACGTTGTATGGCAGTGCTTAGCCTCTGGCCAAGGTAAAAGCCAGCCCTTGGGTCATGGGAAGTGTCAACCAGTCTTTTCCTCAAACGGCTCGAAAATATAATTATTAATAAGGTATTATATTTACGCCGCTTGAGGTTTTCCGCAGCCGCAGCAGCAGCACCAGCGCAGCACGCCCGCCCGGGAAGATGGGATGGCGTAAGAGTATCGACACAAGTTGCATCCCACACTAAAGGCCTACCCACCCAGGTTGAGATCAAGGCCGATGGAATGAAGTTCATTTTTTAAGAATGTTAGGTCGTTTAAAACAGTTTCTACTTCGCCACGCAAGGTGCCAAACATTAAATTTGGATTTTTTTAATTTAACTATTTGAACAACATCCCTTTTGTTGTTGTAACCCCGGCAAAGTACACAAAGTGTCTAATTAAATTGGAATACTTTAAGAACTCTACAAAACTTATAATAACACAAAGCAACGTTATTTCGGGACCACAGAACGACGTTCGGAGCCGTGGGACATTTGTGAGATTTCTACGAAAATGTTTACTTAAACCACAAGAATTTCGGGAAGTTACGCAAGATTTTTTGCTTGTATGCTTTGTAGATATCAGGTAGCATTTAACCACTTCTAAATATGTATCGCCTCTTCTATATGTAATATCGAAAGCTCTTGCTAAGAGCGTTAAATAAATCTGAAAACTCAAAAGCATTCCAGTAAAATTGCGTAAGTGCTCAGATGAAATCATGGACAACGTAAATAAGAAGCAATAAGTAACGTCTGAAATGATTCCAGGACGTGGCTGAGCGTACAACGAGGTAAATGTCGCAGCTCGCTCATTTTAAAATGTGATGCATTTAGTGTCATTGGGCAGAATTAGTCGTGCAGGTAAACCTCTCGTCGAAACATTGAAGTCATCGCTGATGTCAATCCTTTACAATATTGTTATTGTTATGTGCTTCGAGTGATCTCATGTTCGAAAAGCATTAGTCATGTATGATGGACATCTAAAATCATCAATATCACAAAAATACCGTTTGCTGATCGTAATCAGGTCAGTGTAAAACATGAAGCGTTTAGCTCTTCGAATTGAAAACTTTCTTATGAAAAACTGTGTAGTTTTAAACAGCTGTCGAGCTGTGGAAATATCACAGACACGCGTTCAAGGTGAAGTGGACAGTGCAGCGTCTACAGGCGGAACGGCGCGGTGCAGCCAGTGTTTTCACGCCAGAATGATAATTTGCACATAAGCCATACAATTTGTTTGACTTTTGGACATCCCAGGGAAATAACGCCTTGTTTTTTGCCAATCAAAATATAATAAAAATAAAAATAAATAAGGAGCTTGATTACGTTAAACATTGAATGTTTTTGATTAATTAGCAGAAGGTTCTGTTTGGCTTACAAAGCCAACATTGTAACAACGAAATGAATGAATTGTTTCAGTTAATAACGAACATTATTGTCTCATAGGCACGTGCCGAGTGCCGAGTGCGGGGAACGGAATTAAAATTAAAATGTTAATTAACGTTGGTTGTTTTGTTGAGATAAACGTGACCATGCTGATAGGTACTCGCCCTTATCAAAATGCAAAACAAATACAGACGGAATACGTTACGGAGCGGTTAAAAAAATAGACACAGGTAAACCTTGTTGGTTGCGATGATTCCATTTCGTTAATTTAAACTACAAATGCCGTCAGGTCAGATACCTATTCAAGAGGAAATCCTCATCTGAGTCACGTTTAGTCGAACGGTGACTACTTTCGATTTTTTACAGTTACCGAACGAACATGAAATTATCCTCAAAAGATAACAATTCTATGTGTTAGGCAGGAGCAGGACTTGCTCCCATCTCATCTAATCATAACATTTCATAATAGTCTCAAACGTCCATGGTTCGCTGTAGTCATGGAATACGGATGTGGCTTGTTCCGAGCTAGAGAGGGACTGCAGTAGGCACCACTCACGGCTCACCAGAGTATGGGTGACGCATGTCACATCGGAAAACACGCATCGTTTAATGTAAAATAACATTACCCCATTATCAGCTATCGGTCACCATTTTTCTCGTAGAAACGATAAAATAAATAACCGTGACGCCTGTTTATCGGTCGGTACGTGCACCGAGAATTAATTAAGAGAACAGGGTATTTCGACGCTAAACAGTTAGTGCTATACGTCCCAAGGCTTAACGATTAGTTTAGTGTACCCAAGGGCTATTGTACCTAAGGTCTGTTACGTACGAATGAAATAGCCTTTTAAATTATAGATGAGGTCTTTGTGTAAGTTTGTGTGGCGCCGCCGCGGCTCCTTACTGCTGACCCTAATCGTTTGTTATTGTTTAGTTTCCTTTATTACTCGCTTTAGTAATATTATTCATGAGGTGATTGTTATCACACCTTGGTATAGCGCGTTTACGCGCTAAGGTCAAGGGCACACGCTTCAAAGACAGGGTGTTTCAAGGGCGAAATGGCCACAAACTCACTATTACAGTACTAGAATACTACAGCCGAACTATAACGCCTTTTATCACATCATACTGCAGTAGATGCATTGCAGTTGAACACTATCAACATTTTTAACTGTATTGTGTCATGGTTTACTACGTAGATAACGCTATCTACTTTCTTACCTTTCATGATATGGATAAGGAAATATAATGGAATGCTAGGTACTTTGAAGACTATGTAGTGGTACCTACATGAAGTTAATACTGCTTGACCCATAGATAGTAAAAAGTACCCACCATGTATTTTCCTCATAATTGTTTTACTGATAGGATTGATCCTATCAGGCGATCTTGTCTTACAGAGGGGCTTAACAAGTGATTTCTGATAAGAATAAGACTTCTGAAGCAAGTTTTGATAAGAAGCTGATTTGATATTCAATCTGTAATGATAAAAACTCAATCAAAACATAACAAACATAGTTATATATTATAATAAACATTGTTATATATATTACGTTTATTTGTTTAAGCTATTCTGTACCCCACTGCTGGGCAAAGATTTCTTCCAAGTCCTTCCAGGAATCCATCCTCGAACCAGCCCTCGTGGTATGTGTCCAGTTTATGTCACCGCCACTTTATTATGATAGTAGGTATAATAAATATTTAATTCACATAACAATTCTTGAAGAGCAAACAACCACAGGGGTTTTCGTTTTCAAGCATTACATGTTCCGACAATAATGAGTCGACAGAAAACACCTTGAATAGCACTAGTCACTTAGACCGTGGAGTTTTAGTACGGAGACAAATTGCTTGAAGTTTGACACTAAAACTTAACTGTTGGATAGTGATAATTTGATGACCTGGCCATAGAACTAATAGAGTACTATTCATACTTTCGCCTAATATAATGTAAAATCACTGCAATTTGACTGGTTGTTGGACACATAGCTAAACCAGTAGGTTACAAATAGTATTTCCCCTAGTATGGAACCACAGGAAATAAACTACTGAAATGAAAATTGATGGTTGAAGAATGAAGGTGCGTAGTGAATTATTTAAATTTTTAACCGACTTCTAAAAAAGGAGGAGGTTCTCAATTCGGATGTTTGTACTTTTTTTTTATATGTTTGTTCGGTTTTTGAAAAATCAACAAAAATAAAAAAAAATATCACAACAAAAAAGGCGTGGGTGGCGAAAAACGAAATAAAGAACCAAAGACACCGACTTCCGAAATTAAAGTTATTTTTCACTGTAGTGTTTTTATGGAAGTCGGTTGTTTTTTTTTGTAAAAAAGTTTTTTACAATAGGTTAATCAAAACGTTTTTGGTAAAACTATATTGTTTAATGTGGTCTGTTAAAATTTAAGCTAAATTAATCCATTCCATTATTAATAAATTAATCTTATATCTAGAATTGTATATCTATTCAATTTAATCTTCTGCCATCATTATCTTCTGACTACTAGATTAAGTTTCTACCAAGCCCTACAACAAATCCACAAGAACCAGAAAACTAGAGAATTGATCAGTTTATCAAAAACTGTACCAAGTAAATATTTTCTAGTTTCCTGTTGTCATTCCCATACTTAAAGAGTTCCTCTAGATGGCCAGTATCCACACATTATTTACATTTAACCGTTTGAATGCCATAATTACAGAAATGATTAAAAAGTCATTGGGTCTAACGTGGATCCACCTTGCAGCATACAAAAGGTGAAGTTGTCACAAAAGATTTAACCATTAAGTAAATTAACATAACAACTAAGGATAAGTATATACACTCAGGTAGCTAAAAGATAGGTCTTGGATGTAAATCGATGTTGGGTAACGTTCTAGACTCTAGAGAGTATACCAAATACAGCAGTTATTACTATCCATATCTACCAATAACAAACGGAACAAACACTTTCACTTTAAAACAGCTGAATGGATTTTGGTGAAATTTGGCATATGGGTAGAATATGACCTGGTTTAGGACATAGGATACTTTTTATCCCGGTATTCCCACAGAATCCATCCTTATGCGGGTGAAACTACCGGGCACAGCTATTCTTAGATAAATAGGTGTTACTTTTTGTGTTTAAAGATAAGCAAGCCGGTGTTTGTTTATAATCCCATAAAATTTAGCAGCACACCATACAAAGTAGGTAAGCAAGAAACACTGCTAATAGTAGTGTTACAAAGATGACATCATTTTGTTGACACACTAAGAACATAAAAGAAAATGTTTTGTAACCTGTTATAATTATATAGCCTCTGAGGAGACGTTCTGACCTGTTAACTGACCTTTAAAACTAGACGAAACTAATAGTAGTAATTGACGTGGTATGGTTATATGTGACAAAAACCTGTCCTAGATATGAATAAATACGAAGTTTTTCAGCCAGCTAAGGGTGGGGCAGTCAGATATATCTCAAGGGACTTACGTTGGTTCATCTTGAGCACCATGGCTCGGTAGAACCTGGAGAACGGCGCCATCATGTTCCGCGTGTGGAAAAAACGCGCAATTCTATCCCTGGGATCCATTTCAGGGACTCTCCAAACAACTCGTTAAGTAAAACACCTGATCAACACTATTTAAACACTAATAAAACGCTAAATTTGACACTCATTATCACCGCGTAGATTCGCGAAGAAAATAAAACAGAACGGGAATAAAAACAACTTCGTTCAACGATGTTTAAATAATCGTCATTTTCGCTTGATGCACAAGTTTTAACCGCATTTCGTGGAGTAAACTTTAAGTGTAATTAATAACATCACTTCATTCACAGGTTCTTTTAAAATATTAAAAGTGTTTGAAATACATGTTGACATCATAAAAACAGTCGCTACGGTCGTTCAGTACGATCGATCTGTCCATGTTCACCGCCCCATGAATAGTGATGAGCATGACAAACAAGTTACAATGTCGAAATGTTTAAAAGAAATGTATGATATTTAATTACAAATAATAAAGTACCTAGTTATTTTAAAAATGGTTTATATTCAAATAACTGGGGTGCATTATATTTATGTCTCCACAAGTTGCGTTATTTTTATAATTTACTAATTACGCTATTTAACTGCGTAACACACAATCCTAATACCATTTGCTCTCACGCATTTTAATTCCTAAATTAAGCATGATTATGAATTTTCTTCAATTTTATTGGATTGTGATGATATAACGCTGGGCAGTCAGCCTCCTTACTATTTTGCTAACTACTAATTACGCTCTATGTTGCTGACTAGCTAATATTATTACCACGGCATAAGCTAATCTTAAACATTATGTACCGATACGAGTGAAGAATTATTATTTTGCTTTTACCACGAATATGACTGACTATTTTATCGATACTCAAGTTTACCGACACTGTAGCCTCGCTAACGTAGTGACAGCAACACTGTGCTGCCATCTGCGGAGTCTAATAAGACAGCTGACATTAGAATCTGATTGCCATAAGTAAAAAAATACTGTGTTGCTATTTAAATACATAAAGATTCTGTTGTTTTTCGTACACACAGTCACCTAATACTTTGGAGTCTTCTTCTACCCTTGAAGTAAAAACACCAAATTATGTTAACATAGGTCACCCCGTTGTCTAAGATATACTACACGTAGTGAAGGCAGTTGGCACTGCCCAAACTAGTTACTCATTTTTGATTGACTTCATTGTAATCCAATTCAGTTTCGATTGATTTCCGAAGTGAACCAGCCATGAATTAATAAATTGCGATGTACAACAACACAACGGGCGGAAAGCTACACGTGTTTTTCGAAATACTGGGCTACCTGTTGTAGGTAGTTTTTTTCGCTTACTTCGTAAAAGTAATACCTATTAACGCTAATAACGGTGGCTAAGACTACCGGATTGCAGGGGCACGTGCGAGCATTAAAAAAATATTTAATCAATCTCTTTGCTACGGTATTGGCAAGTATGTAGATATCGGATAGGATGAATCTAGGAAGTACCTAAATTAATTGACCTTTTGGAGGTATGAGGAACAGGGTGTAAAGTTCACTCAACCTCCATTGAAAAGGGAGGATCCTCCAACCAGACGGGTGTTATGTCTGGCGGGCAATTGCCCAACGATTGATATTGGGAAATTGTATCTATGCTAACTGCGCGGTAAACTCTGCTTGCGAGATGCAGGATTTGCGTGACGTCAGTATGAAGCGTTGTTCGCATGTGGCGTTGTAGATACCGCTACAACCTTTAGGTACGGACTCCAGCAGGTCAAGCTACCCGAAACTGTCAAATTTTCCCAATCAACCTTGAACCTTAATGTTTTAGCGATAAAGTTGAAAATCTATTAAAGAAATTTGACAGATTGTAGTAGGTTGATGTGCTGGCGTCTGTACAATAATGATTAAAACAAGGTTTTAAATGTTGTTTGTTTACAGTTTTGGCCCAGTGGTTAAGGCCTCGCTTCTCATTTACGGGGTTTGGGTTGAAATCCGAGCAATCAATGCGATTATCTGGGATGTCGCTGACATTGAACAAGGAAAAAAACCGCGAGGAAACCTAGATTTGTAATAAATATAAGTCTGAAATCACCAATCCGTGCATCAATGCTCATCATGTCTTCACTGTATGAGAAGAGGCCTTGTCCTGCAATAGGCTGGTATTATTGTAATCATTAGGTAATTAAACTCTGATTATTAATTTGCTTGACCAAAATACAGCTACTCTGTCTGTCAATGTCATGTTGACAAAAAAGGCCAATCGCAGCTGTCATTTAACTAAACGAGACGTCACCTAAGTATTAATTTCTCGAGTTCACAAAAGTTTCTCCAAGTTACACACCATGTCACATGGACCAGTGTCGGTACCTACCTAACAACCGCAATCAATCGCGGCCAGGCGTTTCATCCTAAGTTTTACACCCTTTCAATGTGGCTCGTCGCGCAATGCATTCTCCGGTTCTCCACTGAAATTAATCTAGCTTAAAAGTTCAATCGGTCGTTTGGGAATGTAAAAACCTTCTGCAATTAGTGTACATATTTAAAACTCCTCTTTGTTTTATATTTGTGTTTATCAAGCCGTGTCTCCTGCGCGTGTTTTTTCGAAACATTCAACAAAAAACCTTACACATAATAATTTGTTTTCATATCTACACAGCTTGTGTATGAAAACACCTTCTGCGTATTGAAATATTTTTAGAATAATAACACATTTTGTGTAGATGTCGTCTCTTTACGACATCTACTATACTAATAAGCTACGACATATATATCTCAAATCGACGGTATAAAAATATATGTCGCAGCCAGCTAGCTTAATCAGCCATTTAGTTAAATGCCTAGCTTTTTAACTAAACGGCACCGTTCAACCAGCGGCCTGAATGAGAGTCATCCATTCAATCAAACAGCTAGGCAAATTACTTGGATCGCTAACGTTTAACTACATAGCGACTTGCCTAGCCCAGACATTTAAATTGGTGATTGATTGATTGGTGATTGACTCAAAGCGGCAGTTGTTTATTGTATGTTTATTAATAAGTTCGGCAATAAAAACTGAGCTGTAAACTAAGTAAAAATGAGTCATAAAAAATATTTAAATTGAGTAAGTAAATAATTTTTAGCAGTAAAATGACTTACGTGCAGTTACGTGAGGGCAGTTAACAAATCGGAAATAGTCGGTAAGAAATCTAATTTGGAAGTAGCGCTCGCCGGCCACTGCCACGGCACCGCTCGCTTCGCTCGTTCGGCTCGTGCGCGTTTGGTCATACTTCTAACCTAACCCGTTTGGGCGGGGTGGCCTGGTTTTCTTACTGCAAACAAATCGGCTCACGCGTGGTTGATCACAGTTCCTACCTAACCTATGAACTGCCGAACTATTTACCTAACTGCCCATTCCAACATTTTTACTGGTCATTTATTACTAATAATACTAATACTAATTGAGTATTTCTTATACTGATATTGTAGGATTTAATAACCGACCAATTTTCTTTTTAATCGATAGTTTTTTTTCTGTTCATTTTTATACAGAGTTGATATGACAGAGGGGCATTAAATTACACTACGTATACCATACGTGTTTAGTATTAATTAATTACGGTATAAAAATAAAAAGCGCCAAAAATGAGAAAATATCATCTTTTGGCGCTTTTTTTTTTTCAAACAAACTAAATAGCTTACAAATCAGAATAAAACGCAACCACCCTTTGTAAATAAATTTGACTGACCTTAGATACCTAGGTAACATAGTGGCAACGTCTTTATCGTTGTAAGGTGCATACTTAGACATTATCAGCTGCTAGCAACGATACATCGTATTCAAACGGTGCAGAAACTTAAAAAATCATTTGCGACTGAACTACTGCTCCTATTTAATTGATTTTTGGTACAGAGCTTGAAAATGGTACCTAGTATAGGCAGTTTAAAGGAAAGCCCCCCTGTCGTATCAACTTTGTATACAACAACCACCGAAAAATAAAATGACTGACTGACTGTTAAAATAACAGTTGTTAAAATTATTATTCACCCTATTATATAGATGGCCTAAGCATCAGCCAGCCAGTTAATTAAATGTTGTATTACACGCATTTTCTGAATATCATTTAGGCCGCTAGTTGAACAGCGCCGTTTAGTTAAAAGGCTAGGCAATTAACTAAATGGCTGATTAAACCAGTTGGCGGCGACATAATTATATACCTACTATCAACTATAGACTCAATATCAAGGAGAAGACTTTCAAGTCAAACCGTTATAATGACTTCGAAATTTTGACGTTTACCAAGAGCTACGGATTGATGACCGGTTTGGATTGAGCAATTTCTTTAGTATTTCTGAAACTGATCCGATGTGCAGATGTGATGTGATTAGATGTGCGTAGTGCCGGGTGCGCGCGGCGGTCGAAAAGGAAACAAAACCTTCCCCTCTTCACCCGCGCGGGGAATGTTTTCCATGCAGCTCGGAAAACAAAAACATCGTCTTTGCGTACAAAAATGTGTACCTATGACCACGCCTCTTTGTTTCGATGTTTTTGTGTAATGTTTCTAAAAAACACGCACAGGAGACACGGCTAAAAATGGACAATAACAACTGCCCCACAATGGTTTCGAAGCAACCATTATCCATAGAAAAAAAATTGTAGATACTTCAATCTACAAAAATTTTTGCGGCTAAAAACAAGTGAACAAGCGCAACATAACATTTCACTTTTGCCCCTTTTGCACTACATTTAAAAACCTAAGCAAGCAAGCCGTGCTTATGTTATCAAAAAGGTATTTCTACGAATTTTCGATAAATCTACTTTTTGAAACGACCGTTATTCCATGATACTTAAAATTTAAATACGACGAGCTCCCGAGCCCACGTTGGGTGCCAAAACAGATCACGAAGTGTTTTCATTCGAGCCAGTTTGGACGAATCCTTTTCTATTGCATCTTGGTACCGGGTATATAGGTGAGTGGGAGCATTTATCTTTCAGTGTTTCAATGAATGTGAGCGAGAAGGCTGTTAAAATTAGTTCTATGACCGACTACATGGTGGACAATTGAATTGTCTTTATTGATATTAAAAGGCAGATTATTTCTAACAGTGAGAATCAAATCACCAAAACAATTAAACAAAGCCCAGAAATTCCCCTATTCGTGCGTGTCGCGTTATTAATTCAGCGTTTTGTGTTACGTAGTACGTACCTAAGCTTCTATAATTTGTTACGTATAGTATAATGGGAGGTAAGCATTTACCAGAAAGTATCTAATAGCCGGGGCTTCGGCTGCCTGTCCACTTGAGCGGGGCGAGTAAGCCTAGAAGAGCGAGGTAATGATAAAGTGGAGCAGTAGACTACCGCATGACGTCCACTGCAGCGTGAATGACGGGAAAGTACTTAGTGGACATCTAGTTAATTGGTTTAGACTGGGTCATTGGTCCAGCGGTCCCGCAAGCAAATCCAGACTCTGTGGTACTACTGAGGATATAGTCTCCAGTAGTAAGTACGACGATTTGTGCCCGGTTGCTCGCACCCTATTGCACGCGAATCGCTCTTAAAATGTGATGATGCTAAGCATAGAAATCTTCTTTCTTATATCTATAACGCATTTTTCTTTCTTTCTATGGTGCTAAGGTCATCTATTTGTTTTGTAGGTTTCTAGCTCTGTATTTCTCCGCTCCAATCGACACACAGCCTTAGCCAGATTTTATGCGTAGTGTAGCGGGTTCAAAACGTTTTGCTTAATAACTTATGAGTCCATTTATATCGCGGCGAGGAGCTACGAGACTGAGCTTTTATGTTACCGTAATTTAATTTTTAGTGAAATTTACTTTACCAGTCAGTCTTTATTTTATTTTCGACCAAAATCAGCATATTATTGTATATATTGTGTTGTATTTTGACGCCCGTATGTACATAGTACGAAGGAGTCGAATGACTAGGGAGGTAGACGAAGCGAAAGGAGTAGGTAGCTATGATTGTAAAGATTGTATGCTGGTGGCGTTCTGTATCTCGTGAGTAGTTATTGGTTTCCAGAGCTGACTAGACACTCGGTACTTTTTTCTATCGAATATAAATCGCATTCGTACAAAATTCCATGAAATGATTACAAACGTGACCTGACTCGCGGCTTCAAAGGCTCCACAAAAAAGAGCTGCCGAATATACATGTATGCTTTTTGCTAATTACAAGTTTTTCATATCTAAAGTGGGTGTGGACCATATGCAGCCCTTAGAGTATTTTATATTAACAATTTAATCTAACCTTGTTTGAAAATAAAACCAAGAAAATATGACGTCATGCGGTATCTCTAGTTTTACTGGTTGTCTGGGAACCTCATCAAAACTGCAGGAAGCAATGAAAACAAATATAAGAGCTTCGTGTACTCGTATCTAACGTTCAGAGGAATCCCGAATAACAAGCAACGGAAAAATGCATTTATAAGTAGGTAGATAATTATGTATATCCGGGTATATACCTGCCCGGGTGATCTGTAACTCAGAAGCCTCCTATCTCAGACACCTTTCTCTAATGAAGATTGTGCATTTTATTAACCAGTGCCTGTAATTTGATTTTGAGATGAATAAATATTTATGATTATGATAATACACTTGCCGAACTAACTCAGGCCTGCGCTCACCTGTCCGCCGTGTGGTTGACACATACTACAGTACCTTTGTAGACATAGATATCTTCCATTGCACAATAAGTGAATTCAAAAGCCTCATTCGCCATTCCATAATAGATATCACAACAAGTGCTCCTTAATATAGTAATATTGTATAATTTTGTTATCTTTTTACTTTAATTTTGAACAAATTTTATATATTTATACATATGTATATATTTGTTTTTTTTTCTTATCATTTAACTTTTAATTAAGTATTTGCCACACGTACTGCTATTGCGATTAACTCTTTTTTTAAATGTTTTTTAATGTTCCTAGCGATTAACTCTTTTTTTTATCTTAAACTTCTACCTATGCCTACTTGTGGACAGCGTTGTGGGTTACTTTATGACCAAATTGCTATTTTGTTAAACTAGTTGTAAGTCCTTATAATGTAACTGTTTGCCGTTCTTCTCAATAAAAAAAAAAATACACTACGCTGTTTAACTTTTTTGTAATTGGTTGGCAACCAATTGCCCTCCTGATTTTAAGTGTTCACCTGGTGGGTGTGAACCGCACAGGACATGAAAACTCAGAGAAAAAGCTGAATTGGGACTGTAATTACATTTAGTTACATACACCGGGCACCCAAAGTTTTAAACTGGTACTCAGTGATGCTGTGGCGGCAGAAATAGATAGACTAGGTAGCGGTGTTTGTATAGATGTCCCCAGACGAGCTCTTCACACAGTTTTACTACCAACCACAAAGAGAACTAAAACACAGTTTTCTTGTAAAAACCTAGGCACTAGTGAAAATGCCATATATTTTCACTGGAATGTATTCGTGTTTGTATTTATATTTCTTGTTCATTATTATAAATTCTTGGACATTGTAATTTTTATTTTGACATTATGATTTACATATATTTTGACATTATGATTTATTCTTTGACATCATGATTTATATTTTCAACAATATGACTTATAATTATTTTAGATTTAACTATTAATATTTTGACATTATAAATAATGCATATTTGATCAATCTTAACCAGTCTGCATGTACATAGCTTTTAATATTTCTAAACCAGCAATGGTAGTATGTGTGAAACAATGTTAATATAAGACCTCAATGTCCTGAGAAATAATTAAATATAATTAAAATTGAGATGCTTATCATTCAGAACACATTCGTCTCTTGAACCGGCGGCACCAGCACGCAGCTTCAATGAACGCTCTCTGGGGAACCATTACAGCTATATCTTCGACTGCCAGAGTACTTACCGGAGCGATATGATTGTTGTTTATTACGCAGATAGGCGATGCAGTCAGACTGTTATAAGTCACATGTAAGCTATCTGTCCCAAAGGTCCAGGATATCGGCCATCCACTGCAGCATCGCGAGGAGGCGTATGGCCCAGTGGTGACGGCCTCGACTTACCAGTTGTAGGTCGTAGGTTCGAATTTTATGTAATTATTTCATCACTAACTGCTCTCAAAACGGCGAAGTAAGACATCATGAGGACACCGGCATTTTCTAAAAGTACCTAGCAACTAGGTCAGCAAGCCCCACTACATGGGTCTAGCTATACGCTACTCATAAAGCGTGATAACAAGTAAAACTCTAATGTGACCTAGCCTCGGCTTACGCCTTACGCTTTTGATGCAGTATACTGTTAGTCCTGAGCACTAGTAAGTATAGATAAGTAATGTACCTACCAAACTTTTTGCATGATGTTTTTGGTGGGATCTTTTAATATCGTATCAAAAGGTACGACATACACAAGAATAGCTTATGTCGGTAAAGACTGACGCACATAAGGGCAGGCCGCACTGCATTGACAAATCCCTCTACATCACTTTTAAGCGGGCCGCATCGCGTTTGATACGCGCGCTTTCCGTTACACGTGGCTGCATCCCAATGGGACCTGATGAAGTGATCAATCACAACATGTAGGTATTGGCAGTCGCCAACAGTCTGCGTCGTGTAGGACGTACCTACGTAAGCACGGAATGTACTTCAATCATAATCCCATAATACCATTAGGTCGTACGTGATTTGAGTGCTTGTCTAAGCAACGGCATTGACGCTCAACTAGATTGCATTTTTAGGGTTCCGTACATGAAAGTTTAAAACGGAACAGTCCGTCTGTAATTATGTCACGGCTATTTTTCATAACGATTATTAAAAAAAGTGAGTTTGATGTTTTTACCACAAATGATGGACTCATTTGTGGTAAAAACATCTTTACTTTTTTTATCAACAGAATTAAATATCAAGCTTCCTTGAAGATAATAGGTTCTCATCCACAGACATGTAATTAAATCTCATCGAAAGATCGAGTTTCTTCAACAACTCCGAATTAATTAATTATTAGTTATAAAGAAAACTTTTACAAGTAAACAAAAAGTAACAGACACCCACTCAGGAAGACCAATAGTCGATGCCAACTAGTATTTACGAACTCAATTATTCCTTTGTTGAAACAAAGAAAACAGTCTACCAACTACGATCCGTATCTAATGGAGGGTGAAATTACCGGCTGTAGCTCGTAGCGCATAGCTCGTAGCCCGTAGCGCGAAGCCTGTAGCGCGTAGCCCGTAGCGCGTAGCAATAGTCTTGCGGTAGATGTGGTCCTATATTCCAAGACGTGCGCTCGACCAATGGACATGATTTACTTTCAAATAAGTACGAGAAGCAATCCCAAGTTGTTCTGCCACATTGTCCTAGCACTCGCAAAGAAAACAAATAAAATAAACACCTACTACCTATTGTTTAGCTATCAGCGACAGCCCCTCCTACAGGTTCTATTCTACTCTACTTCACAATAAGAACCGGAAAATTAATTTGTCTGTTTGTATTACACGACCAAACTTAGTTGGTTATTAACTTAAGTTACGTTTATCTAATTGCCGCTCTAATTACGTTCGACATGGAAATAGAATTAGATCGCCCCATTTATGTTTACCTTACAGCCGATTCGTCGGTGCCCACACAGTCTAAGTTGATTAACATCAATTAAGTAGGAAGGTCTGTCGCTTATCACGGCCATAGACCAACAAGTTGCGCTTGTAACACACACAACACTTATGGTGCTTATTCGTTACGCTCTTTTACAGCGGTTTTTCGAGGTAAAGAAAGAAAAAAGCGTTTATTGGTATTACAGCAAAAAATACACCTTAAATCTATAAAAATAGTCTCATTAACTGGTTAAATGCCGTAATTACAGAAACAATTGTCTCGTGTGTATCCACTTGCGACGGCGACACGAAGGGTTAAAGGCTGTAGAATGTTGGCCACTTCGATTTATTCATTTTGAACTTTCAATAAACAAGGATTTGTTGCGCAGCGTCTGTAGGCGTTCACGTTTAACATATAATATGTGTGTTTGTTATAGCCACACTAACCCATTAAACTCAAGGTTTTACGTGATAAACTCAAACAATAAGGGATCAGTTCGCGTCCTAAACCCGTGGGGCTCTCCCTAATCAAACACGTGGGAGAACCGTAGTGGAAATGGGACGAATGAGTACCCTTTCTAGAATAGCAATATGCAAAGAGTCTCAGTAAGATATTGAAGTATGCGACCTGTGTACAACATAGGAAAGTAAGAAAGTAGCTACCTACTCGTATACAAGAAGTGGCATCAATAATTTGAAAGCTTTCATTCGTGAACACGTCTATTAAGTAGTGATGAATGGTGTCTGGGCTAGTTATAGATTATTAGCGATATAAACATATTTTTCATTCATTTGACAGGTATTACAACGAACTATAGAAGTCGAGGAGGATTACCTACTGTATTCATGTCGGTGACGTACACACTCGCGTAGGAGTTCGAAATATGTAGACAAAGTAAATTATTTTTTAATTTAACTTTTCTGCCACGTTAGGCTATTTGTATATTGTACTAAAAGTATACTTCATGCCGTGTAGCTCCGTGAGGTGTTCGAATATTCCTTGTAGAGTAGATTTTCTGGGTCTTTCAATATAAAGTATCTTTCAATATAGTTGCATGTTCACCTGTTGAATAATAATTGTAAGCGAAACAAAGGGGAGGCTTTACCGATTGAACGCAAAATATTCTAGTTCGACCTACGAATAATACATCATAAGAAATACCTTATGTATAGTTTTCATAAGGATGATAATAACACAACAATATTTTTTGTTTAAATACCTGTGCACGCGACTTCGTCCGTCTTGAAGTTGTAGAATAAAACTGTCACTCAACAACAATCATCACCTTTTAATTTATGGTGACTACCTTTTCACCAACCGCCATGGCCTCGACACATTCATATACCTAATATTATAAACAAGCTGACCAGAAACACGTTTTGTCCAAATTTCAATAGTTCATACTGAAATCCCACAGAAAAAAGGACATTTTCCGCGAACCCATTCCAATTTTTATTTCCATGAGAATCTGATTCGGACTATTTTGAACATTTTAAAACAGAAACTAACCAGATCGGTCCAACCGTTCTCAAGTGATGTGCTTACCAACAAACAGTGTTTCATTTTTATTTATATGTGATTTAAAACTAACTTTGTTTGCTTGCCTGTCTGTCTGTTACATTTTCACACGCTTACGGCTAAATGGCATACAGGTAGACCATGAGCTGGGTTAGGTCATAGAATACTTTTATCTCGGTTTACGTTCCCATAGTATTTCCTATATCTACCTAATATCTATTCACCACTATATAAAACTATATACAACACACCCTACACTTATCATCCGCCGCGTTATTTTCACTGCTTTACTAGAAATATTCGGCTCGACAAAAATTGCAAGGCTTCCTTAAGCTGTTTTAGCCTCCATCCTAATCTGCCGAAACAGCTGCACACTCGAGCCCGTGGGTTCTCGGAGTCAAGTGCGCGATCGATCGTGGGGCTTCACAAGGTTAAGACGCAAGCCTAGCTGGCCATCATTATCTCATTAGAGAGCAGCGTCGATTGATCCAATGACAGTCGGAACGATTGACGGCTAATCGTAATGGAATTAACTGACGGACAACCAGGTTGTTGGAAAGGATTGGAAATATGTAGAATACCTGTGCAGAAAGTGCCTCAGAGGCAATACAAACGCGCTACGTAAGAAACGTAAATTCGAACGATTTTGTAATCGAAAATATAATTTTCCTGTAACAGTTTGTGCAAAATTATAAATATTATGAGAAACTTATTTTGTGAAACGAATATTTTAAATTTATCGATCGTCCGAATTTACGTTACTTTTATGTTTATTTATTTTATGTTTATTTTATTTACTTACTAGCAATGGAGTGCGATTTATTTTTCGTTCGTCCATAATTATGTTAACATAAACTGTATGCCAAAAACAATTATGGCAAAGTATTATTATACCAAAAAAAAATTATACCAAAATAGTTATGCCAAAGTGTATCAGGAAAAAAAAACATTATGCGAAAAGAAGGGATCCCAATACGTAACCCTTTTTTGCCGATTGTACAAAAAAGTAATTTTTTATATAAAAAAAAAATTGGGCCGTAGAAGGAATATAAAATAAGACGAAGCGGGAATAAAATAATTAAAATTATATTTTGGGATGAAGGAAGCACCCATATTGTTTGGGACGACTCAGGATTTTTTTATGTGGGACAAAACTTAGTGGGCCTAACAAAGAATAAATCTGGCGTGACAATGTGCGGCACTTACCGCGTGTACGGCATGCCGCATTTGTGCCAGATCAATCACGAAACAATAACTATAGCACAAATTATACCTAGCTTAAATGATAGTGAAAACAACACTAAACTGTTTTAGTTAACCAAATGATTACGATTTGTGTTGCTGTCTAATTGTCGTATAGCCGTAGACAGCGGGTGTTTTGATTCTAATCCATTGTAATATACTCGTAACTGATAAGCAGTGCGGTGACTATTCCCGTGAGAGTTGTGTTATCAAGTAGATAGGATGTTAATAATCTAATCTTGGTTTGTCACTACTTGAAAGTTTTATCTATATTGATCAGTTTCTATTATCTTTAATAGATCGATAACAATAAACTTGAATTCACCGGTTTTATCTAGTTAAGTATAGGGTGGCAGAGACATCGACGCGAAAACTAAAACCAAGAACAAGATTCCAGACCATTGAAATTTTTTGTCAGTTTTCAAAAAAAAAAATCTGCTCTTTCATAGAAAAATACAATACCTACACGGTCAGAATGTAAGGCAGAACAAGTATATTTTTTTAATAACCGACGAATAATTGTAATGGTAACTGGTTGTGCGTCCCTACCACCTTGTATTTTACAACATCCTACAATGCTTGCTCTTCAGAGGACAACAAAATATTCAAGATAAGGGCAGTTACTCCCTTTGACAGTCACACATAAAATACAAGAAATTGTGTAAAGTTAGTATCGGAACATACCTGTAACAATAAAGTAACAAACAGCTCGCAACAGGTAACAAAATAGCTGTTAATGTTCTTGCCCTATGTAATAAAGTCGGCTAGTAAATCGTGCGTAAATGTCCGGTACTCGACACCCGTGTTATGAGAGCTGCCGCGGCATTTCATATTACTCGTATGATCGCGGTGGTTCCTGCCACCTGCCGCCACCACAGCTGGAACTGACAGTGGCTATGCAGAAAGTATTCATACGACTGGTTTGTATTGTGGTTACGATTAGGCCTTTGTGTGGAGAATTATGTTGTTTACTCTGTGATCACATTTAGCCGCATGTGGTCGTTTTGACGGTTTAGGTACTAGCCAGTTGTCAGCTAAGTGCTTGAGCACAGGGGGCCTAAAAAGGCCACTTTGGCAGAATCATAATAGGATAACAATATGAATCATATTAAAAAACGTAAAATGGTCACAAACTGACAACTGATTATATGATCTGTGTGCAATTCATATCACGCAATTCACCTGTTTGAGAGTTTTATATGGAAATTCTTAAAATCGTCCACCAATGTTTACACCGAATATGATTGATATGAAATGAATTGTAGGTGATTAAGCTATTATGTGTAACCATTTAACGAAAATTAGAGGAATTGCTACTGATCTGCTGGGAATTCAGGAAATGAATAGCTTTTAGAGGTATTGCTTAAAGTGGCCTTTTTAGGCCCCCTGTAATAGTTTATATTAAACCTTTAGATTAATATTTTAACCATACCGTTGATGTACAGTCAGGGAAATGAATTGTTTATCAAATTGACACCCTCCGCCAATTTGTATGAAAGCTATTTCAAACAACTGTCAAAGAATGACAGTTGTGATTTGATTATACGGACCATTTAAGTTGGTAGTTTTGAGAAACAACCAAATTCCCTGACTTTATTTAAGGCACCCTTTTTGTATTTCTTATCAAAAGTCTGAATTTAGAACTCAACATTTGCGATTATTCCGAAGTAATACCAATATGGTAAAATACTTTAGAGTTTTGTGTGCAAACCCTCTGAAAGCAAGATTTAGTGTCACCTTTGGGGAGCGTGAGCACATCGGCCCGACACCCAGCGACAGACTACTGAATATTGTAAAGACTTTGTAAAATATCGTTACTACGACTTGCAAACACAGGACGAATGCATCTGCCGAGAATGATTCAATACACAATACAGCCTTTTCAATGTTTTCAAGACTATTTAGATTGCTGTGAGCCGATGGCGTTGTAATATGTGCTAGTATTTGCATATTTCTCAAAACAAAATACAAAACGGTGGCAGACTGACCCTTTATTGATGAGCAGCACCGCAAACCGCGACCCGGTGCTTCACACAGCTTTTACGACGACCAAAAATTGAGATTTCTTTATTTTAACTATTCAAGTTTAAAATAAACATGATTTACAGGTACGCATAATATAAACGTTCCGTAATAAATTCTCTAAATGATGTTGAAAACTGCATCAAAATCCGTTGAGCAGTCTGGGAGATCCACGCGGTCACAGACACGCGAAAGATATAGATGTCCTGAGTAGAGGAACGTCTTAAAGTACTTATTATAATTTGTTTTCCCACCCATCATTTAATGTCAATCAGTTTGCTATGCTGTCTGTAGCTGATCCCTTCTTCCAACGCTTACCCACTCGAACATGAATCCGGGCCAACATGATGACCTATTCGTTATCTACTAAATTGATTCAATATCCTTCCGTCAGTTGCATGTCGGTTGCCAGCTTACTCTGTAGTAACAGCCGCGATCGATCAAGCAACCAAATGAATTGATCGTGCATGTTTTATATGTTGTGCCCTTATTCAAGATAAATAAACCATTACAAGGTTGGTAAATAGCTCGTTCTTGGAAGCGGCTTCATATCGAAACTACCGTGCCTACACTAAATAAAAAGTATACCTACTCATTAGAGGGTTTTTCCATTGGGATTTTTTTAGTAATAGCCCGGAGTTTACAAGTTGGCGTGTCTCGGAAAGCACGTTAAGCCGTTGGTCCTGCGCCTGATCGTCTGAGAGAAGAGAGAGTGCACCTGTGTCTGCGCACACACTTGTGCACTATAATATCTCCCGTGCCGAAGGCTCGTCTCTGCTGAGATTGGTCGCCATGGCTGAAATTCGTTCGGGAGGACTATTATTTTAATTTTAGATAGGTATTCATCCTTTTTATTTGTAACTTTTAAAGGGTTCAAGGTCCTCGGATTTGTCTTGCGTAATAGCAAAGAGTTTTCTAGACTAGAATTAAATCATATAACACATTGGTTCGCCCACTGCTTGAATGCAATAGCACCGCATGGAATCCTCACTATGATATTTTCATTAAACGCTTGGAGAGTGTACAAAAACGTTTTCTACACCATCTTTGCTATAAAGATCGTCTGGCAGAAAAAAATTAGAAGTTACGACCTAACACTACAACATTATATGTATAATGTCCTCGTTGGTAGATAGACGAAAAGTTCTAGATCTCACATTTCTACACAAACTGTTCAATGGGGTTGTCGACTGTAGCGAGCTTGTAACTGTGTAGCCTCTGTTGGCGATCCAATAAATAAATAAGTAAACTTTTCACTTCAGTAGCTCAAACATGTAGGTTTTGCTGCCTGAAATCAGTGAGCAAAATGCGATTTTGCTCACTGAGAGAGACCAAGTAACTTTTTAATTTTTTTTTAGAAAGCCGCGAATATCTTGTTCGGCCTTGGGTTAATCATAAGATTCGAAACATTCACACTATATCTCTTTCCCGCCATTAGGAAGAGAGAGAGACCAAGACCAGCCCTTTCGAAGTTCCGATTTTTAATTCGACTTCAAAGTCAAACACGTTCGGAATTTCGTACTAACTAAAGAAAATTTGCAAAAAGATAATTATGACTTTTAATGTAATTTATTGAATTTAACTTATTGTTGTATTTAAACGATAATAAGTATTTACTGCAAATAAAACTGATATTTAACCTGTAAATATTTATTTCTAGTTTCAATAATATTACGTAATACTCGTATATTTTGAATAATAAAATATCATGGGTGCTATTTCCGAACACGCCTTAATTTAAATAAAAGAGAGAGACCTCTGCCTAACCCTTGGCGTTACAAGCGTTGTGTTTGTTACCCGTAAACCGTTTACCTTTCTAGCTTTAGCTCTATTCTTTATCTTCCTATAATTGAAACTCGCCTAACAGTCTTTGAGATAATGAGAAAGTTATAAACATAAGTAATAGGTACTTACCTATCTGTGAGTGTTATCTGGAAATATAAAACACAGACCAGTAAAACTAGGTCGGAGAGCTGCGAACAAAAAACTAATCCGCTCTCCTATCTGATTCTCATCAGGGCTCTTTTTTTCATTTTAACCGACTTCAAAACAGGAGGTTATTAAATCCGAGTTTTGTATTTACAACCCCAGGTTTAAACTGAACTCCTCTATTTTCTTCTTTTGACAGGTTGAGGATATTCCAAATTAGGATGAAAGTGGATATATTGAATATTGACGCAGTTGTAGAGTCAATCAAACCTAGGCAAATAATAGTTTCTCATTTTGATGTTTGGGCGGTAGGAACTTATTAGTTATTATACAAAAGATTAGGATTAAACAAATTTGTTTAAAAAAATAAAAGTTTATTTTAATGTTTTTTCAAATAAATGTAAAACAAAGTAAAGTCCCGCGAGTATTTTCCTCGGGCTAGAGAGAGATTTTGACATTCTTAAACAAGACAAGTCTGAATAAATGCTTTGAGATTGTGTTTTAATTGAAATCGTTTGTTTTTGCTTTATTAACCTTTGAAAGTTTACTTTGTTTCGAGCAGAATTGTTTGATATAATTTAAAAAAAAGGCGTAAATCATAAAGTAAATAGGTGAGGAGAAAAGCTGAAAAGATAATAATTATCCAAGCATCGCGTGTGAGGTGACGGGGGCTAAACATGACAACTACACTCCCGTACACTCCCCTAACTCCATTATTATGATTTGCTTCGTCAGATGCGAGGTGGAACATAGTGGAATTAAACTCTGCATTGATGTAAGTACCTCTTCCTACTTCGGATTCGCTACGGAAATGTAATACTTTGAGAAGTTTCATGTTCAAAACGTGCCATTGCATTGTTGTGAAATAAACGATCGGCGCGTTAAGAATACTTCGAGGAAAGGTACACCTGTGATGTGAATACTTGCATTTGTGAAATTTTTAAATTAAACTGAAGGTAAGAGATGTGGTCGCATACATCGCGCTCGCACAAAGAACGTTGATAAAAGTTTTACGCAACGAACATCAAGAGCTCGCATTACGAAACTTGACGATGTGACGACAATCCGCTTTGTGGCGATTCGCGAGTACTCACCGAGCCTTTTGAAGCGGAGGAACGCTCTCACCGCCCTCCACATGGTCTAGCTGAACTTCAGAGGCGGCATCACATCACAGAACATTACGGGAGCTTCACAGAACAGAGAAGTAATAGTCGATGACGTGCGCCACGTAGAACAGCACGCAGGTGGCGATGTACATGAACACCAGTATCTGTATGAGCATGGTGCTGTGCCCGCGGCCGCGCTCCGACTGGCCCGAGTGCCGGCTGACCAGCGAAGCCCTACTGCAAGGTGAATGCTGAACAAATGCCAATTACACAATGATCCGTTACGTCGACGGTAGTGTTCACAGACGGGACACTGTTAAGTCGTGTGTAAATCTGTGTGATCGCCATTGTAGTGTGGTGCGCGTTATGGCGTGTTCAGGGAAATGCGGTGTGTTGTTGTGATCAATCATCTTTGTGTGAATGTAATTGATCGAGTAGCGAGCACTTGGACGAGCTGCTGTTGTGTGGCAGTATCAACAAGCAGCGTCTTTTATGGCAATATGTTATCAAAACGGTAAAATCAATAGTGATTAACACAAAAGAATAACTCGGTCACCGAGCACGAACCCGCGACCCTTGCGTTACTTTCTAAGTGAATGTTGTCGCACAATCATGTCGCTAGCCTGTGTACATTCCGGGCGGGTTCGGGACGAGTCCACATTGACATGCCTGCAGGCACAAAGAGTGGAGTTTATTAATTTGTTGAACTGACGCATCTGCTTTTATTGTTGTTCGTATGTTATTCGTGTCATATTAAATTTGTTTGCGAATTCTACGAACTACAAATTGGGTTCCATATTTTGATCAAGTAGACTTTACAAATAGATACGTCACTGAAAGGTAATTCTTGGAACGAAGGCATATTAGTTTGTGACGTCATCATTAACAAGCATTACCTATGTTATCACGGTATGCTAGCTATATATCTACATTATTGGCAGCTAACATCTTCCATCAAGCATGTACAGTGTACACCTTGTGGTAATAAGGCTAACAAATGACCTGGCTAGCAGGCTGTGTCGCTAATCCGTCTCGAGAGATAATGTCTGGACTTCTACAGGCATATTATCATAAATGGGATATGGCTATTTACGATAATAGACACAATATAAATTTGTAAATAGCTATGTATTAAAGGTTTTTTTAGATTTAAATTGAGATGATCATATAAAATTACATAATTATGTGCGTGACAATAAAAAGCGACGGCTGTTCGATTGAACAATCCAATAACGCCGCACAACCATTGTTTCGCACACAAACCTCCTTATTATTGTTATGACGACTGCACTTGACATGGTTACCTTAACTCTCTTAGCTACAAAGGGCTTGCTACGTAAACAAGCAATTACACATCAAAGCTACACTGCTACGCCGTAGCACTTAGCTACAGGCCTACGAGCCGTAGTCCGTAACCGATGATCCGGTACTTCGGTCTGAGTGAACGATGTACGAGAGTGAGTCAGGAATGTAATGCAGCCGGTCGGTAGAACACCGGTAGCGGTAGCCGGTAGCACGTTAGTGGTAACGTGCTGCCGCTTTGTGGCCAGTGGTCGCCACAGGCTTGTGCCGCACTTCGCGCCGGCTATGCACAGCAGTGTTGGTTGAACACGGAAATACTTGAACATTAAGGCTCCTACACACAGTGCCGCCGGGCAAGCCGCCGTGCACCCGGCGGCATTCAAAGCCGCCACACAAAGGAGCCTGTATTGCCGATGGCATAGCCGCTCGGCATAAACCCGGCGGCATTTAATATGGCTAGTTGAGTTTATTAAAGTGCTGGTAAGTTTTATAGTTTTACTTTCATTTTATTCGGAGTAAGAAATTAATTGAGCCTTTGCAACATGTTATATTACGCATACAATATTGTTTTGATAGTTTTATTTTGGGTTGAGTATAGACCATTCTATTTTCATTCTTCTTCTTCCCAGCAATAGCACTAGGAAGTGGTGAAGGGCGGGCGTTTTTGGGGGACTGTCTTTTGTAATTTTGACGTTCAAAAAGTGCTGATTCTCAGCCTAATTTGAATAAATGACTTTTGATTTTGATTCGTTCCTGTTTCCTCAAATTTTATATTCATTATTCATAATTTATTTTCTCTATTTTTTGGATTGTCTTTGATTAGACGGATGACCTAATGCAATGCCAAGGTGAGCACGTTCCGAGGGCTGAATGGTATGAGGGTTATAAACATGTTGCGCCTCAGGGTACCAGGGCGAACCGCCGTAGTCAATCTCGCATCAAAAATACTAAAAAGTTAAAAATGAAATTAAAAGAAAAAAAAACTTTAAAAAAACAAGCTTTTATTACTTGTTAATAAAAATAACTAAAAAGTTAAAAATAATTTAAACCTGATAAGAAAAAGACCATTATATAAGACCATTGTAAGAAATTCGATAAATTGCTAGTCCAAATTCTGAAAAATGTGATGGGAAAATTAGAATCGCAACTCTCTTAGAGTTCATTTTTTAACACCTTATATAGGTACCTACTAAATAAAAGCGAGATACATTGTGATTGCAAAAGAAAAATAATGAAGGCGTAATATTATACTAAATGTTCTTAATGTTCCATCAAAATGTAACAGGCTTTAAATTAGGTATATTGTTAAATTGTATTGTTAGTAATTTAAAAGAGTGTCCATGGAGTTTCTTGTTCGTTGTTCTCCATACCTTTGGAGCCCATTCACCTTTTGCTTTCAGTTTGAGAAATTCCAGATGGAAAAAACCAATAACACTGCCTGACCTCTCAGCAGTAGCGCTTGCGACTTGACGAAAGAAAGAAATGCAAACAGAAGACCATTGCCTTTTACACCGGGAACTTATCTTACAGTAAGTTGGTAATGTAGTTAATTTTACTTTTCGTAAAAGTTAATTGTAATGTGATGCAGGATAAGTAAAACTGAAGAGATTCAGTTAATTAACACGGTACTGCAGTAAGTAGGTAGGTCATTAATTAGAACCAGCAATAACTCACAGTTTTAATTGGCGGCCATCATGTAATTGGCAATGCGGTTCACCGTAACTCCCAAATGGTTTACGACTTTCGACCAACTACTCAATGATTCAGTGCTTAATTACGATCTACTAATTAGTACCCAAAAATTATAATATCGGTTTGTAATTGACACAGAGAAGGATTAAAGCTTGATGTCATCTCTTGCTGATTCCCCTTTGGTGATTTTATACCATTTTCAGTTCAGGTTTCTCACTATAACACCGGGAAACAGCGGTGTCTTGTGCTCTAGTAATAGTCCATAAACTATTAATTTTATTTTTAGAAAGGGGGATATACAGTCAGTGAAATTTATTGTTAAGCCAATTGTCCGTTTAAGCAAATGAAAACTGTCATTCTTTGGCAGTTAAATGGCCATAACACGGTAAATTAACTAAAGGTGTGTATTATTCCTAACGATTAATTATTTCCCTGACTTTACTTAACTGGGATGTAAAAATAAATCATATGTACACGGCAGATTTTGTACCTACTTTACATTCGGTGCTTATAATATAATACTTTTTTTACTGGACTATAATGGAAAAGTAAATGAACGGTTTTACAGTGCAGCGCAGCTCATCCCAGCTGGAAATCCATTGTGAAGAATAAAAGCTTTTCAGCTGCCACGATGTCAGCTTAATAACGACATTGAAGAACATGTTTTGTTTCTGCTGTACCGTCGCATATTACCTACTAAAGAAACTGATTGAATCGCCATGAAAGTATAATTTGGGCAGGCAATAAACAACTTAATATTCCGTCCGTTCAACGGAAAATATTGAAGACTTTGAAATGGCAAATTAATCTTAATTGGGGAAACCCGGGGCAGAAGGAATGGACGTCATTCATGACTGGTTATTTTCCCATTTCCAACGGTGAGCTGACGGTTGATTGAATTCGAGTCTTCTCACTCATTTGTCAATTAAATCGTTTAAACAATATTGACTGTTGGCCCTGATCCCTGGTACATTGGACACTGGAGGGTCGAAAATGATCGGTTTATTGGAAACTCTGACAAATGGGTAGCAATAAGAAATTAGAATACTTAGTGGACATAATAAATTTGTTAGTTTATAGGTACCTAACGGACAAATGTATTTATTATTTTCGTCTGGGTTTTCGACTTATTTTTCACCGTCCGTTATTCTATGCAGATATAGAGAAGCATAGTATACTTACGTGCCTAAGTACTTACTTAAAATAATTGGCGAATTAATTATTTACCTCCGTATTCCTTTAAGAAACAATTTTGTCTGTGAGAGTAATTGACGAATAAAAACAACGGAAAAGTAATTTGGTCAACTACCAACCAAGAATAACAGCTCCTAAGAGAGGAGCGCCAAGGTGACCCGTGAAAATGAAATGTTCTTACGTTTTTGCAGCTTGCTGGTCAGAGTCAGGTTGTATGCTGAACAAAATATTATTCACGATCGTAACAAGTCTGTATTTACAGATTTCAGTGTGATAACTAAAAGAGTTTCCTTATCGTATAATACTCACTCGTCGTCTGTTGTCCATTAACGACAGTCGCGTTGGGCACAGCAAGCCTGTCCCCTTCATTGTTGTTGACATGATGCAGCGGCAGTTCCACATCATCCGTGCCTCCGGGCCACGCCATGACACACACATCACTGGCTCACAGCCGCATCACTATCACTCGCGCGAACACAACACGCAATGTACACTTGAACACAATAAGGTCGCTTGCACCAATGTCCAGCCTTCACGTTACTATGCTTTGTCTCGATTTGGTATTAGATTAGTTAAAATGTTGGTGTCTTTGATGTGTATAGAAGTTGTACTGTTGATCGGTTGGGATGTATGAAATACCTAAGTGGATACAGTATACCCTTATGTTAATAACACACTAGCTCCTGCCCGCAACGTCGTCCGCGTGAAATTTCTCGTTCCCCCGATGAACCCCATCGCATCGCATCGTCTGCCCGCGCTATTACTTGGTTTCCGCTTAGCGTTCTTTCTCAGTTTGTTTATTGTTGCTCGGCTTCAAAGTGTCCTATCGTGATTAAATACTAAAGACATAGCCTTTCTCAAGAATTGTGCTCGATGTGCCATCGATGATGCGCGGTGGGCGGGGGGTACCTACTTAATGGTTATACAGGGTCAAATTTAATTAGCTCTCATCGAAATTCAGCAGACGTTATGTGTATTAATATCTAAACATGATAAAACAAATAAAAAAATTCTAGCTAATTATACTGGCCATGCAGATATTGTACTGAAGATTGTATAGAACCCATAAAATAACTAGGATCTCATGAAGGTAAAGGATCTGACATTTTTAAGGCATCTTTTTTATAGCATAAAAGGATATTGCAGGAGGATTGCGAGCCATTTCAATTACAAATAAGGATTTCTGAAGTACATTTTATAAGAAGATACTCAGAAAGTATCTCGTCACAGATAAAAGTCTGTTCGATTCTTGAGAGTTAAGAGGTACCAGCTTTAAAAAATAAAGATTCGATTCTTCGAACGAGTTTCTTTTTTCTTTTCATCGAGTCTTCAGCCATCTGTGGACTTTGAAACCAATATAATATAGAGATAGAAACTTGACATTCTGAAGCTAAGTTCTTTTGGAAGAATTTTCTGAAGTTATACCCCTGAGTGGGTTAAAACGGACCAGTACGTAACCGAAGTCCTGAACAGCTAGCACTATATAAATCTTATTAATACACATGACTAAGACGAGTGTAGTTTGCTAAAACTTTTGGGTATTACGTCATGTTATATCATGTTATAGAATAAACTTCCCGAGTGCCTCTCTGACTTACGGCTAATCTCTGAAGCCTGTAAGTTTCTCAGATTTTTATCACCACTTAGGAATTACTGAGTGAATATATTTCGAGGAAAGCTCT
The DNA here is from genome assembly GCA_949629185.1 of Apamea crenata. Classification (NCBI taxonomy): domain Eukaryota; kingdom Metazoa; phylum Arthropoda; class Insecta; order Lepidoptera; family Noctuidae; genus Apamea; species Apamea crenata. The sequence goes on along the minus strand of OX451359.1, from coordinate 19,390,894 downwards.
ACGGTATATGGATAATGTATGGACATTATCCATATACCGCAGAACTTTCCTAATACTTTCCCTACTAGATACTTTCCTACTAGATTTCTTGAGTAACTACTCAAGAAATCTCGTAAATGATCGCACGAGGTGTGTGTCTACAGACCAGAGCCCAAATAGTTATGGCGTTTTGGGATTGGGTTAGGTCGAGTGAACAGCGCTCGACACTTTCATATTTATATAATATGCGTGGGAGAAACATCTCATTCCACACGTTCACTCAACGATTTAGCAATGTTAAGGCCTGTCAAACCGTTCTGATCCTAACAATGTTGTAACAACTGGCTACGATATTTATGAAGATGAATTAACTACATAACAATGCCTGATTTAGGAACATCAGCTCTCGGAAATGTTTTCCAGTGAAATGTATCTTCATGAGTACCAACCGTAGGTCCCTAAGTTACATATTCAAGAGGTTCGTTGAAAAGCGCAAATATTCATTTCTGAAACTAGACGGCAAAAGTTATTGAAGGTTCCACGAAAACGTAACGGTACACTGAATCATGGTCCTGAATGTTCTGGAGAAGACCTGAGCTGCTATGTTTACATAGTTCGAGAAATTCATAGAAGCAATTTGCCTATTACCATACGCTGCGTAGCACGAGAATTATATTATTATATGAAACGATTATTATGAGTACTACGATACTCTACGAACAGCATTTTCGTAGCACTGAAATAACAGACCCTCACTAGGCTAGTCTAGGCATCTGCAGGGTCAAATTAAATTAGCTAGCGAAACTCTGCAGATGTTATGAGTATCGATATTTAAACAGGATGAAATGAAAACAAAACACATTTGGTGTTTTTTTTTTCAGGGGTCAACGACCGTTGGTAGTGTTGTTACTTGAAGTACGAGTTGAGAAAATAAATGTTTTATCGTGTAAGTTAACGACTCTAATCACGTCTGTGAAGTATACACAAAAATAAAAACCGGTCAAGTGCGTGTCGGGCCACGCGCAGTGTAGGGTTCCGTAGTTTTTATAACAGCCAAGTGCGGGTCGTATTCGCTGATTGATAGTTTCGTACCATGCTCTAACTAAAAGCCAAACATGACTACCTACCTAATTTGACTTCCTATACAAATCCTCACCTGATCCGACAATTGTGCACGGAAAGTTTTAATTTTTTTTTTTTGAGATTTGGATAAGACTTGTCTTAAGTTCATAACTCGTCACAAAAAAATAAAAATGAGGAATCTATGGAGTTGTTCGAAATTTTCGAGTCAAATACAATTGGTCGACTATTACTCGTAAACTTGTAGTTTTTCTTTAAACTTCGTTATATATAGGTACTACTGCCGTAGCATTTGAATTCCTAACTACAACCGTTTAGTTAGACTTTCGTTAGACTCAAGTGTCCCCCCCTCTACCAGAGGGGGGGACACTTGAGTCTAACGAAAATTGGTACTTTAAAGCTTGATAAGTCACGAACGGTTTACTTAATCAAAAAACGGTCTTCGCAAACCCCTAATATTTATAAAGACCTATCCAACAATATTCCACACTGTGGGAAGGACGAAAAAAAAAATTATCATCCCCACTTCACATGTAGGGGAGGTACCCAAAATATTTTTTTATTTTATTTTACCAATTTTTCGGCGTCATTAACGTGTATACTCATGCCAAATTACAACTTTCTAGTACCAATAGTTTTTGAGCTAAACCGCGGACAGACAGACAGACGGACATGGCGAAACTATAAGGGTTCCTTGTTGACCACGGAACCCTAAAAACTGAGTTTTACACCGATATTTCAAGTGAATACAACACTTATGCGGAGTTTCACTAGTTAATTTAATTTATCCCTGTTATGTGATACATATCTTCAGCATAATTGGTAAAATATGAGTCATGTTTTATTAATCGTTTCAAGCTTAAAACCTAGTTCATAAATCATATTTTTTCATCTAAAGTAAGTCAAAATTAGAAACTTGGGCACCAAGTCATAAGTTTAAATAAGTTTGTTTCTTGACGAAAAAGAATTAGTTACAGGTCAAACTTCGCTAACAGGGTGCTGTTTTAATTTAATTTTAAGTTGCTTGGCTGAAACTATGTTGGAACAAGTAGTTAAACTGTATTCTAGATAAGTCAAGTCTTAAGCACCTATTGTGACTACTTATAATTAAATCTGTGCATTGAATTATGAATCCAATATAAATAGCAATAAAGTCCTCGAGTCTCCGTTATTTGAAAAACGAAAGTTTCAAATAGAAAGCTTAATAGCTCCCTCAGACAGACTCCTTCAGCCGGCTATTATTTATCTCTGTCAGTCGTTACGGGTTGTCAGAAGCCCGAAAGTTTGACAACCAGTCTTACCCAGTGACTGGGTGTGGAGATCAGATAGGCAGTCGCTCCGTGTAAAATATTGGTATTCAGCTGCATCCGGTTAGACTAGAAGCCAACCTCAACATAGGAAAAAGGGAAGGCAGATTATTATGAGCTAAATTGGCTTGTTAGTGTCTCTACTGGTGCCGCAGGTACACAATGGTAATTAAATTACGACGGCGTGCGGATGTTCCCAGAACCGCGTTGCCAACATCGCTAACTTATTTATACTGACGGTAGCTTGTTGTAACATGCTGCCTCATTGGTATCCTGTTCTCAAGCGAGACTGCTGAGCGTGGTCCTGGGATCGATTTCTATATCGTTCAAAGTGCTATTGAGTTCTGCCATTAGAAAACCAGCAGCGAGGTTTGAAACTGGGTGGTGTGTTACCATGTGCCTTGGAAAGCAAGTAAAGCTATTGGTCCTGCGCCTGGATCTCTTACCGGTTGCATTTATTGAAGTGAAAAAATCTTTAGCGGCGTTGTGCACTTTTGTTTTGATGGGTAAAAATGTTAAACTCGCGTCAGGACACGTGACCTGATCTAAAATTCGTAAGACGGAGGGAGAGTAGACCGCATTCCAAAAATATCAAAAATGCACAACGTTAATATTCAAGTTTTCACTTGTGCCAGCACTCCCGGAGTGCAACACGTTTTTTTATTTTAACTTTTTGCACATAATAATGGTACCTACAAAGGTGGACTTAATGTTTTAGGCACCTCTACCTCTCTACCACTCAACCAAGGATGGTGAACACATGGTATGAGAGTGAGGGTGCAGGGAGTGCACCTGTGTATACGCACAGACATGTGGACTATAATACGCGTCCTGCGTAAGTAGCAAATCTCCGTTGAGATAGGTCGCCGTGACCGAAATTCGGTGGGGTGGTTATTATTAATATTCAGGGTGACAGGGAAAATCGACGCATTCCTTGAAAGAGGTTATACTAGAGGTCATTATTAACCAATTAAGTCCAGTGAACTAGGGTCAAAACTCTGTATATGCTAACTAAATGAAATTAACTAACTTATATAAAATTCTCGTGTCGCAATGTTTGTTACCAAACTCCTACGAAACGGCTGGACCGATTTGTATGAAATTTTGTGTGCATATCGGGTAGGTCTGAGAATCGGCCAACATCTATTTTTCATACAAAAAAAAAATATTTCCTAGAAATAATGTATATTGCAAAACAACGTTTGCCAGGTCAGCTGTATCTTCTATTAATTAACTAGGTATGCCTGAAATGACAATTTTAATAAAGTTAAGATAGATTTGTTATTACTACGTAAACTAAAACAAGCAGCCTGAATCCCTGAAACCTAAGTCTGAAACAATTAGTTTGTGTTTCAGGAAATTGATGCTGTTTGATATTCGTATTGTAATTAATATTGTGTAAATTAGCATGAAGTTCATTTTACTTTGATTGTTTGAAACTATCAAAGAACTATGTTTTACTGGGAATTTAGCACTTTGAATATTGGCACTTACATTCCATTATTTGACTGAACAATTAGAACTGTGGTAATTAACCGAGACCCGTTTAACCAACGTTAACGTTAACGGCCTGTAAGAGTGGTGTTACAAAACAAGTTTTCTCTTTTGACATGATGCCAGTTGTTGTAATACGAACGATACTGTGATTGGCAAACAGTTCTCTATGCCAAACTTTAGTACAGTCGGAATATCAGTAACATCGAGTACCATCTATGATACCATATTCTGACAAATAAACATATTTGATTTGATTTGATTTGAATACAGTTCGAAATAAAAAATGATTCCATGGTCTGAAGATAAACCTTGTTTTATAACAAGACGGTGAGGGTCCCTTGTAGAACCTGAGGGACCTGAGGGACCCGAGGGACCTGAGGGACCTGAGGGACATGAGGGACCTGCGGGGTGATTGCGTTACACACTAACAGTAGCAATGCCTTTCATTTAATCAGTTCAACCACATTCATTGCGTTATTTACGATGTTGAGCAGACACATTGTTCGAACATATGAAGCAATGGATTAGCAATATCCTCCAAAATGATTCAGATTGCATCGCAATTAGGGTGCTGGACCTGCCGTAACGTGCAAAAACTAGGTTGGGGAATGCTTTGGTGATGTGTATGTCTTTTTTATCACCGAGATCTACAAATCGATGAGAGTATAAATTGTAGAGAATGGATCATTTCAATATGCTCTGTGCACTAGAACACAGATGTCGCCTATCTGCAATGAATTACGCAGAAAAATGATGCTGGAAGGCGATAATAGTAGATTATTAACCAAGGGGATAAAGCAGTGTCTTCTGTCGCGGGTGACGATTTAAACCGCGAGCGTAACGAAGGACTCGAGGTTTACTCCCGAGCGTAGCGAGGATGTTAAAAACTTGAATCACGAGCGAAGCGAGGGATTTAAGACGAGTCCTGAGTGTAGCGAGGGATTTAAGTTCACCCAAGACTAAGACAGCTTTATCACCGAGGAAAATACTCTACTTTTCGTACCATTTGCGAAAAAATAAACTTAACGTTTATGTATTTGAAGAAAACAAAAACGCGGCAAATTCCTAGACTAATATTTTTTTGTCGGAAAAGCAAAGGCATATATTCAAGCTCATACGGCCTCGTCGGTTTTCGTAATTTTATTTAATAATCATAACTGCATAATAAATGCTTATTCCTTTTTCAAAAAGATGTATAATGCTTTATATACAAACTCAATGGTGTAAACACAGATGTAGTTCAGTATAAATGTCGGTAAGTATTCCAAATTTAAATCACATTCTCCCTAGAGGATGAATGAAATTCAGTACAATTTTCTTTCCCTGTTTTTAACAGATTAAAAATGACTATTGTTATGTTCGCTTTTTGTGGCATAGAATGTCACTTTTTTGAGCAAGTGGTATGAAAAATATCTTTATATCACAGCAATTTTCCAATCTGGGTCTATTACAAGGGTGCTCTCGCTCTGAACGCAGTACGATAACATCGCACTGAAGTGCCATCACAATGGAGTCGCAAACACTATTTATGCTGAGGAGGTAACTATGTATGTTGGAGGCAGGAGACGTGGTAATGCTTGCATCTCAGTCGGATATCCCGTGGGGATATCTAAGTGAAGTTCAGAGTAAGTTTATCATAACAGATCATTTATTTATTTATGCAAAATAAAAGGTAGGTACAGAGGCGACGTAATGCCTTAGGTATTTTCTACCAGTCAACCAAGGGTGGTGGAGAGATAACATATCAGGTGCGTTGTATGTGAGTGGAAAAAAAACATTAAAAAAATATTTTAATTAAAAATTAAGTAGGTACATAAGTATCATCACGCCTGTTTCCCCTCGTACAAGGGTATGAGCACACCCACATTTCAGATCTGTTTTAGTATAACAGAGGGCGAGCCTTATGTGTAATTATTGTGGATTATCGTAAGGTTGCCTATATCATACGACTCAACTAACCTGTTGCACCTGACGATGTTTGAATACCAACTTTAGTAGCCGATCCGATCAGGAATTCTTAAAAATGGTAACGAATACGATGTTTATAACATGTAAGTACCTACCTATTATTACCAACAAACATGTTGCGTCATACTCCGTGGCATTTCAATGAGTCGATTAGTGCTACTGACACCTCAAGGTAGCTAGGTAACGCCATAAGTTAGCGACGATAAGACAAATATCGAAGCCAACACGTGAATTAGTTCAATGTTTCATACCTATCCAAGAATTACAATTGTAAATAAACGTAACAATGTCAAATGGGTACAGGCAACTTAACAAACTAAACTACCTTTTGGAAACGGCAACCGGAATCGGTTAATTTTTTTTTGTAAATTTCGACGTTCTAAAGTGCGTTTAATGTGCCTATTTGATATAAATATTAATCTTTATTGCATAACACGTGTGTTTACAACGTTTTATCAATAGTTATAAAGTTCACATGGACCCTGTCGGGCACAACAATTTAATAAAATATGAGTAGTAGCATGATTCATTATAAATAAGGTAAATAAGAATTGAAGTACCTATTGTTATCATAAAAAATCTAATCAAACTACAATAAATAATATCACATTACAGATACAAGTGATAAACTCGTTCGCGGTGACTTTGTAAACTTATTTGCAAGTTGGTGTGAAGTACACGCTAACCAGCCAGCTTGCAAGTAAGCTGTGAGTAAAGTACCACGCTAAGAACATCCCGCTCCCGCTCGCTCTTATCTATCTTTAAGTTATGGTCCACCATTTAAAAGACTTTAAAACTGCTACAGCTGTGGTTAAATACCTACGTCACTGTACTAAACACCACTTTTGTAGAGGTGAGAAAAACTTTGTGGAAACGTTGTCAAAGAGAGTAGACGTATTCTTTGCAGCGGTGGCTTGGTTGCGGGTCGTGATTAATGATGACTGACTGTTAAACATCAACACATTTTCTTAAACCTAGTATTACTGACTACTTCTTTCATTCCCAAACTGTACGACAATGTTATATAAAGTTTACTGTAGGTACCTATGTGTTTTCACTCCCACTAATCGCTGAAGCCGAATCAATGAATTCCTACACATTCGAGTGTGAGAATAATTTTAAACGAGATTGGAAAATTCCAAGCTTAAACTGACGACATAAATATTTAGTCATCTAAGCTATTAGTTAGGCACTGGAAATTTTCCTAATAGGGGAAATCCAATCACTTTTGCCCGATTGGAAAATTGAAACTGCACTTTGATGACCTGCATAGTTTTCAACAATTAAATATGAATATGATACGAGGGAATTGAGAATTAATTGAATTAATCAGCCTATATGTTCCCACTGCTGGGACACTGGAGGCCAGGCCGGGCGGAGCAGGGGCAACATTATAGGTTGATTACGCGAAGTATTAAGATGTTCAGACTTTCGCACTACTGGGACACAGGCCTCTTATCTGGGATTAACCACCATGCACCTTACCGGGACTTGAGTACCAGGCAGTCCGGATATCAACCCAGTTGATAAAACCACAGAACAATTAGAAGAATATTGAAACAAAAATGCCTATGGCAAGTATGGCATTAAGTCCGCCCATGCATTTGTGTGCTTGACGTAGTAAATAAATAAATATTCTCCTTTTTTAATCTTAAAACATTTGTGAGAAAATGTAGATAATATTTTTCGTTCCGGCCAATACGAGTAGTTTGGGTAGCCACATTAAGTAAGCATACCGATATTATGGTGTCCGGAACTACCCAAATTATCCTCTCGGATACCCTCGATAAGACAGATCTGTGTCAAAACCACTACCGCTTTCAAAATGTACTTACATGTTGAGGTCTACCTATGTAGAGATCACTTACAATTTATTACATTACACTATTCTTTCTTGGCGAAATGAGGGTGCGCTACCTCTGCTTAACCCTTCTGGGAACACGCGTGATGTTATGTTATCTTACGATTTGAACCTAGGAGAATACATTAGCCAATCGATATGCTAACCAGTACCTACAGAATGTATTGGTTGAAGCTGCGTCCAAATAACTAGCCTGAAATAACACACGCCGTATATGTAATAATACAAATAAATAGAACAACTAACACAAATATTTACAGTGGATAGTGCGGAATTTATATGCGTGATTACCATCGCTACCACAGCTAAACATTGGCAACTACCTATTAATAGGTAAACAGTCCAAATCTCACATCTCTTTATACATTACTAGCCTACCCGGCGAACTTCGTGCCGCCTTAGAATTAATAAGAACAAATGAATTATCTTCTTTTTTCGTGAAATTTTTCCGTGTTTCATTAGTTGTTCTGCTTTTCGGGGCGGAGAGAAATCCAACAAACCAAAGATTATAAAAATCGGTCCAGTCGTTCTTAAGTTATAAATGGTGCTACTAACCCGACTTTGTTTTATTTATATAGAAGATACAGATAGAGACTGTATGTAGGTATGTCTAGTACCAAACTCTCAACAACACACTTCACGTCTGAAATATACAAATCACTATTTAACACTGTAAGAGTAACACTCGTCAATTTAACCACTTCCAGGAGGAGGTTCTCAATTCTTCGCGAGTTTTATTTATAACTCTTATATTGTCACACATTACACACGGACAAACGGCAGTAAATATCAGAGCCGGCAGACAACTGAAATATCTATGTATGTATCGAAACAAGGACCATACAGATAGCACTGATAAGATACCCACAGAGACTGATAACCAATGACAACGCGAGATGGCATCGGTCACCGATAGCCTACCTGCAACTAGGCCAAGTGGCAATCAAACAGATGCTTTTCTTAATTACTTGCGCGTGATTGGAATTTTATAGTTTGTTCCAAAAGTATCAGATCGAAGTATAAACAAACCCTGTTATAGTTAAATTGTTATGCAATCACCCACTAAAGGGAATTAGTAACACGTTCACCAGTATTAAGAAGGTTTTAACTTTATATCTCACCACTTTTTCCTACAACTGTTGTTGTATAACATTTTGACTGTCATTGAAACATTGCGACGAAAATTGAGGTTATAAAATTAACTGAATTGCCAAATGAAAACATCTTTAAGGTGATATAAAATAAAAATTTCGATATAAAATAAAAAGTATTCAAATATATAATCAAATCAACAGAACTCGCACTACAAATTGGTACCCACAGGTACATTTTCTGATCCATTTGTTTACATTTTCATCAGATACTTTTCGAACAGACCACCTATGAGTTGTTCCAAAAGTATTTCCGTACCTATACTGAAACGTTATCCAACTATTTCATTTATTAAGAATCTTCTTTGAGCAAACATAGCTAAACTCTCACAGAACTCTTCCAGCGAACTTTGTAAACGCGGTGGTAACAGTTTACGCGACACGAGAGAAGAGACTTTCGTAAGTAATACATTTTCTTGTTCATGTTTATTATTTATTTACGTCGAAATTAAAACATTAAAGAAGGGGACATTATAGTGAGAGTTAGCTGTTGCTAGACATGGGTAACTGGCAACTGACAATTATAAAGTTTACCCAAAACTTCAATGTGTTTGTATCTTCTTAATATTAAAATACAAAAGTCGTAGAAACAACCAAATACATACTTTAAGAAAAGGGATCCAAGGTTTACAAAACTTAAAGACACTTAGATAAAGGTATAATAAAAGTGATTCGTATTTAAATAACTTTTTATTTAGTTTACTGAAAGAATCGCGAACACTGGTTTTAGGGTTGATTCCTAGGGGTCGATGGTAGAAAAGAAATAGGTAAGTGCTTCTGAGGTTCATCGTAGGAAACACTGATAAGTGTTATATTAGGTACCTACGTGTCTGCCTATACCTTTAGCTAATGTACGTGTAATGACTACTATACTTGACTATATAATCAAGTGCAAGCAGAACTAGTAAGTGCACATACTATTAAGATGCGGCAGAGGGTCGGAATGCCCCGTGGACTATTCGCAGCTTTGAATAACTGATGCATGATAGCCAGCTAATTGCCATGATAATCCTTTAAATTTCTTTAATTATATAGGTACTTGAGTACATCTGCTGGCTCGCAAGGTGATCTAGGTTAAGTAACTGTTTAACTAGGAAGCTTTAAAAGATTCCGAGGAACTTACTAGGTAGCTTTCAATTCAAGTTTGGGGAACTCGATTCCGGAAGAAGACCTTCTGGAATGACGGTGCAAGCGATCACTTCGAAATTGAGCGTAATTTGCGTACAATGAAACTGCACAATGTAAGCCAATCTTATGCAATTGACATAATTGCCGTCCCGGATTGTTCTAGGATTTTAAATCTGTGACTTTTATTTTGTCAGTGTCAGTCATACATACGTACGTAGTAAATTAATTAGAATATATCTTGGTAAGTAAACAGTAGGTTCAGTTACTATTGTTATTTCTAATTGATATTCCTTCAAGTAAGGTTATCTAAACATCTAAAACTGGCCTGCCTACTAGTCTCACCGCAGAGTAAAGGTCCAACACCAACTTTGTATTCTCCTTCGACTCGCGCGACCTTTAACGTGTCAAGACAAAGTAAAATAGTGGCTACGTTGGTTGAAAGAACTCTAAAACTATTTAAAATATATAAAAGAAAAGCTATCAAAGCTCCATTCGGTTATCGAACCGAACCTGTACGTACATATTTAACTACATTATTAACCCTAATGTAAGCCTAAGCGTACACGGCGAGCTTTCAGAGATAAACAATCACCAATTTCATTATCAACTTAATAAAACAGAAAGCCTGGTTATAATCAGTGTCAGTTCTATCGAAGGCTGGTCATCATGAGGTAGAGGCGCGGACATGGGTGCGCCCGGGCAATCTGGGCCTAGTGACGTCATGTGAGCCTATAAAGAGAATTGAATCCGGGCTTTATAGCGAGCATGCGACCACGCGACCACGCGACCACGCGAGCTGCGGACAGTGGGCTCGGTATCCGGACCTATATTAGTATTAATGATAGTCTTTTTTACGGCCATTTAGGTTAGAACAATAGTGTGCTAAGTGCTAACCTGTCCTCGTTGAATATAGGTTAGAGAACTAGGACAAATTGTGGACTCAAGACTGAAAGTATTAAATCTCGGAACGCTATCAAAAGGTTTACCTACCTGTGCAAACTAAAGTATTGAATAAAATAAACCTAGGGAAGTTGAAACAGATCTACAGTTGTAAGGAGTTAGGACACAACGTAATAAAACCGGTGTCATTTTTGTTATCTTCAACCAGTAAAAAGGAAATAAGCAAGCTCAAGTCTTTGTGTTTATTATTAAAATGTTTCTCCTTCATTGCATGTTGTGTTAACAGTACTGTTTATTGTGGAACTTCTACATACAATATAAGAACAATACTGAATTGCTTAGTTTAAAGGTTAAAACAACAATGCACTAGAATCAAAGAAAAGCGGGAACTCATCCGGGAACAGACGTTCATATAATTTAATTTTCGCTCACTTAACCGCTGCATTCAGTTTTATTCTGTGAAAACATGTTTCATTTAAAACAGCTACTTTTTCTTTATTGCTGAAACATTTATTAATTAAGAAGCTGTTTGTTTGGAATAGTAAAACAACACTGAAAGGTTCCTGAGATCTTGACAAATAATTTATTTACCTTAACTTTACTCAGACGTTTAAATAGTATCTAATGATTACTATTATTAGTACTTATACTAGTTAGTTTCACACATAATCATTTAAGTGGGTGCCGTTTTGAAAAGCTCTATCAACCCGATTATGCCTAGTTCAGGAAAAACCAAATCTATAATTATTTAGATAGGATATCTCTCATAGGATACACAATATACTGTACACTTTCTTTCGCAAATGCATTGCTTATAAAGTTTATTATTAAACGACTTTTTTTTCAGAGTTCTAATTCCCCTTGAACCCATGGCCACATTACAAAGAGGTTAACACGGACATAAGCTGGTTACTCCCCCTTTTACGAGACATCGTTTCTTCAGTGATTAAATTAACTGAGCTAGCACAGGTACACGGTCCCCATAATGAGTTCCAGCAAGCAAAAGTTCTCAGAGTTAGACCACAGATAAAAAAGTACCTTCACAGTCGTGGGGCAAAGGAAATGAAACGTCATTTTTTTTTCTAAAGCTGGACTGTTGAAGACATAATGCAGTGTAAAATAGATACAGCTGTAAAAATATGTTCAGGTTATCCCCAGTTTTCAGCAGAGGAAGAAAATGTAATTAGTTGGAATGTGGTTGAAATATTTTATCTTCTCTGATAGTTTTGTTTCATTAGGCTGTTTGTTCTGTGTGCTAGTGTTTGCTCGCCCATCGTGCGCTAGTTTTTCTTAAACTTTTACTTATTTCATCCGTGGTAGGTTTAGGATTGCTCTTATTATGCACAGAACAATTAAACGTGAGTATGGAAAGCTTAGTTAGTTCGTGTATCACACTAATCAACCCAGTTTAGTTTGTTAACTTTTAGTCCCCAATGCAGCAACTGTAGCTCTCAGGACAGACAGACAACTAATTGCTTTATTCTGATAGAGAGTAGCATACGTGGATAGCACTTGTGATTTTATAGTGTTAACATGACGAGGGTAAGAAATGCCGAAGGAAAACTTTTTCATTTGCAAGTTATATACATTAGGTACCAAGGCTTGCGGAAAAGAAAAGCCAGGGAAAAGTTTTTTTCTAATTACAAGTGACAAAAGAGAAGTCATCAAAATTTTTTTTACGAAAAAAATCTACTGGTTTCCTTGCTTTTATTTCATTTTTGCCACCGACTTCCGAAACTGGTTATTTTTCACTTTTAGTGTTATTTGGTCACGGCGACGGCGGAGTGTCACTTACGAATTACGAGGAGGTCGTAGGTTCGAACCCAGACAGGCGCTTTACTTTGTGTAAGTTATTTCATCACCATTGTTTTCAAAACGGTGAAGAAAAACATTTTGAGAAAACCGGAATGTCCTAGAACCAAAAATTCGAAGTCATGTGACATCTACCAACCCGGACTGGGCCCGCGTAGTGGATTACGGTCCACTACCTCTCACCGAGACGAGGCCTGTGTCCCAGCAGTGGGAACGTTATAGGCAGATTATGACGAGTGTTATTTTGAAGTCGGTTAAAAATAATCACGTAACTCGGCCCAGTAATCACGGAGAAATCGGTGTAAAAGAACTCGCTTAATGCGTTCCTTTTTTTAAATCAGGGGCAATCTCGTAATTTTAAGATCGTTCACAGTCTGATCTCAGTCTCAATCTGTCAAAAATACCTCTCCCTACATTTTGTCAAATGTTTGACATTTGTTTGTCGCCGAGATGACACTGCGACTAGACTTTGAATGTTTTAAATTACGAGAATTGGCCTTCAGTTAAAAAGTGAAAGCATAACAATAGTTACTTGCACGTTGTGTACATAATATATAATAGTAGGCTAATGTCCGAGATATGCGATGTAAGTCAGGGAGAGTCGCAGCTCGCCGGCGGCTGCTGGAGGGTCGCCAAGCAGTCTGGCAGGTGCAACGAGCAATGCTGAGATGGGCAGTGCTTACACACGACTGTACTTTACTATTGTCATTAAGTGGGTCATACATGTGTGTTGCACGATTGTATCACGTGGGACTTAACATTACTGGTAAAATGATAGGTCCGTGTGTGTGTAGTACACAGCTCTGCCTCAGCTCGTCGGGCAATACTGGCGTGATGTATGCTAGATGTGTGTGGCAGCTATACTTACTTACTCTGAACTCTCTTTAATTTGGGAAGCCTAATAAGCTCGTAGGCTAACTTGCTTCAACTACCTTCCTTACAATTTTTTTTGACCAACTGGCAATTTATTCAAAAGTGCCTGATAATATTCTAATTGAAATAGGTCGATTTTATAAATTGGTTAAAGATAACACTTTTACAAGTCAATTTTTTTATTGAAATTGGATGAGGTCGGTGTTTCCTTCAACAAAACAAACTTAGAGGTCGAAGTCTCTTTTGAAGTCCCTACCCACAAAGGTTATATTAACAGCTAGACACCTGCAAACCAAACACAGCTATCTAATAGAACATAAACCTTATTGGCTGTTACTTTTTTATGTGTCGGGCTTGTTAACAGCCTGGCGCGGCTCACATGATTGAAAGCGTTTACCGCCATCTATACCTACACACCTGTTACACCTTAGAACTTGCCGGTGCATTACCAACCTTAACGGCACAGTTAAAATGCCCCCTGTGCGAATAAGTCCAACGGTTACTTTCAAAGTGGAACACAGCGATGGAACTTGGTGGAACAAGCAAGCCGGGTTGATTGGATGTGTCTGGCTATGGATCCACAAAGCGCATCAAATTAGTCCTGATGCGGGGACGACTTCAGAACGGGTTGGGAAATATGCCCCGGATAAAGAACTCTACTACTTCCTACTAGTGTCTGTCATTACATGAACTATATATACCCACGAGAATGTCAGAAATATCCCATGGTAAGTGCCTACTACCGGGATTAAAAGTATCCTTTGTGTTAATCCAGGTTATACACTATCTGTGTGTCAAATTTCGTCCTAAGCCGTTCAGCTAGTTTTAGGCAAACCCGGAACACATCCAGACAAACGGACAAAAATTCTTCGTTACTATTTTATGATAATTATTTAAAGACATAACTTAATGAGTGTTCGTTTGCACAAAAACAACAAAATGTTTAAGTAATTAGTTATAAGGAACCATGGGAACGTTTACTTACGCTCGTCATCTTTATAATGAACTGCGATGAAAATTTGAGATTGAAATACAACAGCGGATTCTTTCAACGTATGGAGCTTAGTGTGTTATGCGTCAGATCTGTGTAGTGGCTAAAAATAAAACATCGCATCTTTGATTACCAGGTCACCGAGAATACATCGGAAAACAAAATAGGTTACGGGGCTAATTGAACTTTGACCAAAAAATATACGTTTGAAAGAATGATAAATTGGAAAAATTGTGAATAAGCCAGCTAGATAAATGTCACGATGGACAACTCTTTATTGAAGGGAAACGTTTTAGGCGATTCGATAATTGGACAAAAATTGAGAGTGAAATAGAATGTGGACCGTCACGTTTAGTCACATTCTGTTGCATGAGACAGAAGAAAGATATAACTCTCCCTCTCTCTCTGTTTCTCACACTAGAACTCTGTCATTATTCTTTATTTTTTTAAGAAGTTTCTCTTCTTTTTACATTATCGTGATTTTAAGTTCTACAATGTTTACATGAACAAATATAAATAATTAATTATTTAGATAATAATTATAAAGGCAAAAATATAACCATCTGAAGTAATTATGTTCATTATAAAACACGTTACCCAACCGTCCGAAGCCAGTAATAGGTATATTATAGAATAAAAGAATATCTACGTTTTCAATAAAATACCGAAATGTTTTAATGAAATAAGTTTCACATTTTCTGGACGTGTCATCCGACCGCACGTACATACTCGTATATACACACATATACATATATATGTGTGTATATGTGTGCGGCTGCTGCTTTTGAATCGTACCCGAGCATTTTATTATTTTCATGGTTTAAAAGCTTCGTGTCATAAAGTCCCTTACATACGGAGGACGTTTTACTGGAATTTCCAATTATTTTCACTGAACTGGGAGAGCAGAGAAAATAATCTGTTGATAAGTACTTTTCTGATGAGAAATCAACACGGGAAATTGATTCCTTGTTCCAGGAAAGGTCTCTGCCCAACCGTGGGATGCAGGCTAACAGTGACCAGCCTGGAACCGATAAACCTTCAAATAATACCTTTAAGCCCGCGATGGTTTGTGTGGTATGTTTAAAGGTTCAACAAATGTTTGTAAACTGTTTTTTTTATCAATAAAGAAAAAAAAACTACGTTTATAGGTTATTGCCTATTTCTCTTTTTCATCTTCGTCGCGTCCATATTGCCTATTAATAAGTAGATACTTGGAACTCGTTATTAGCTGGGAACTATTCATAAATAGTAAACGTGAATCATGCGAACTGAGAATAAAGACAAAACAATCTCATTATGTTCAGACATTCTGCTCATCAGTGAGTTGACTCCAAGGGGAAATTGGTCCAATAAAATCCTATCAAGTTAATTCGAATTCAATTGAAACTTTATATAAAGGACTGCCTGCAGTTCTACTAGTTCTTTATCAGTTACGTACACTACGTGGAATGGCAAGAAATATTATTTTCTATGGCAACTAAGTGGACGATAGGAAAGTATTAAAAGGAAATAAAAATCTTAATTAAATAAAGAAGAGTTCCCGACCGCGTTTATCTCTAAAGCTTTCTGAAGAATCTCGATAGAATCAGAAGAGAATTCCTTTTTACTTGATTTATAGAATTTTGGTGCTGCGTTCTATGGGTGTGGGGAGAGATAGAATTGTTCGGTAAGTGTGTCAAGGTCAGGGCTGGGATGCTGCGCGGTGGCGCTACAGATGCGGTACAGACACACAGGCAACCCCCGGAAAAGCGAACCAACTTTCAAGTGCCGCGACCAAGGTTGAGTCGTTCAGAAACTCTAAAGGAAGTGTAGTTTTATAGTAAGACAAGCTAGAGATTTCTGGTATTCATAAATATGTTATAGCAGGTGTATTCTTTCAAAATCGAGCCCCGTGGGAAATATAAAATCTAGGCAAAGAATTGGCAGCTAACACAGAGAGTAACTGAATGAAGAAATCACTGAACGAAACGCTGTTCACTTGAAATAAATACATATTTATAGGTTGTGTGCTCCCAATATATTCCACCCGGATCGCGCACATAATGAGCATGTGAGAGAATCTCTTTGAATGCATCTCATCTCAGTGAAATGCCAAAGCTACACGACGCCTGACAGCATCCAATGATTGGTTCCATATTACTTGCAGGAAATGACTGGAGACCTCATCTATGAATATTAGATGAGACTAGTTATGTTTGTTGCACCTCCAATTTTTAATGACGTCACGTTTGCACTGTTAATTAGTTTATTATTTTCTTCTTTTGTAATAAAAGTTGTAGTATTTATATCACAGAACAGAAAAAAAAACAGTAGTAGGATTTATATTTTCCTATGTGTTCCTATAATGTATAATCTGAGTACCATCGTTAGTTAACATATCGAGTTACATTTTAATTAACGTGTTATTTTTCTACGGAATATAAAACAAAATGAAAAATGTTCTCTGTGGCCGACGTTATGCCGTTAATAACAGACGTTTTTATCTTGTACATAAATGACACTCGATATCAGGTGAAAAACGTTTACATGTTATACTAGCAAAAGCATGAAAGCGGCGCGGTCAAATGAGATTTATTTTTAACCGTAGGTATCTAAGATTTAAAGTGGTATCTAGTTATCTTAGAAGATTTAAAGTGCTGAATCGAATCGATTTAAAAGTTCCAAACTGCCGCCTTTCGGTGGTTGCGAGAGCAAGTTAACCAGTTTTAGAAGTATTTCACTTACTGAGGCATCACACTAATATTATAAAGGCGCATGTTTGTGAGTGAGTGTGTTTGTTACTTCTTCACGCTCAAACGGCTGCACCAATTTTAATGAAATTTGGCACACAGATAGTTTATAACCAGTATTAACACATAAGGATACTTTTTATTCCGATATTACCACGGGATCGAAACTTATGCGGGTGAAACCGCGGGGCGCAGCTAGTTAACCATATAACTTGCAATAACTTTATGTGGGGAAGTGCGTTATAGGCAGCTGTTACATTACTTGCTCTAAAATAATTTCACCGTTCAATGTGTACCTCATTATCACACTCAAGGTAAACCTGTTTATGCACGGCCACCACATTTTAGTGATCGCATTTACGTAGCATATATATATTTATTCTACCCTTAGTGGGGGTAAGAGTGGATAGCGATATATTATATTTATTATTTACTAGCTAATGTCCGGCATGCGTTGCAATGCCCTTTTCATTTTTTTTTTTGTTAGGAACCTTCCCCAGCTCGCAAACAACAACGTACCAAAAATTCATCACAATCGGTCTAGCTATTTTCGAGTTTTAGCGAGACTAACGCATGGCAATTCATTATAATATATATATTTAGATAGATAGAAGAAATAGAAAAAAAAATAGGCCGGCATCCGGTTAGACTGGAAGCCGACCCCAAAATAGTTGGGAAAAGGCTCGGCAGATGATGCCAGTAATTTACCCAGCTACATGGCGGATGTGGTGCCGATAGTAGACAGCGGGGGACAAATCGATGCTGCTGAAAAAGTTAGCAGGCGTCGGTTTATCCCCGTTTTTGAAAGTTATATGAGTAACAGGCAACAGTATGTTGACTATGCAGGATATCAATCGGACGCATATTATACTAGATCCGGGGTAAGCCAGGGAACGAATCTAGGGCCTCTGGAGTTTCTCTTAATGATTAATGACCTACCA
This sequence comes from Apamea crenata, assembly GCA_949629185.1. Lineage (NCBI taxonomy): Eukaryota > Metazoa > Arthropoda > Insecta > Lepidoptera > Noctuidae > Apamea > Apamea crenata. The sequence goes on along the minus strand of OX451359.1, from coordinate 19,372,677 downwards.
AACGTTGTGCAAGATGCGAAGTGTTTATTGTTTGCCGACGACCTCAAGCTTGATCTCCCCATCACAAACGTGAATGACTGCGAAAGACTGCAGAGAGATATAGCCAGAGTGGTAGCTTCGAGCAAGAGTATTTTTTTTTTTTTTTTTTTTATTTATTTACTGATATTTTAATACAGTGGTGGTGACATAATTATAAACTCGCCAAACTTTTACGTTTGATGGCGAGAAGCGAAAGTTTAATCTCCTGCAGTTTAACACATTTAAGTGTGTGACCATAAGTTTCTCGCGCGCACACGCATTCTTAAATGGCCGATGGGGTGCCGATGGATAGTGCCACTGAAGTTAGGGACTTGGGAGTTTGTTTCACCACTGGCCCCACATTTCGTGATCATATAGTTAAGGTATGCAAAAAAGCATATAGAAACTTAGGATTTGTGCTTAGAATGCTTAAAGGCTTCACAAATATTAAGGCTATAACGGCATTATACATACATACATATAATGCTTTAGTAAGAAGCCAACTAGAATGTAATGCAGTTATCTGGGCTCCACATGATACTAAGTACATATTATAGTCTCATGTTGGAGCGAGTACAAAATAAATTTATTAGGTACAAATATATGAGGGAATACGGGGTATATCCATGTTATTCATTGGTGTATCCAACTCTATTTGTCTTGGGAATGGTCGGATATAATGAACTAAGGGTCATGAGGTAACTCTAGTGACTTATATCTTTAAGGTAATTACAGAGAAGATACACAATGCGGATATATTGCGAAGGGTGGAGCTAGTCGTGCCTGACGGGTATGTGGGTCGACGTCGTCAGCTGCGGTTGCTGGTGGAACCGCGCTCGCGAACTAACCTGCTGCGCGAGGCGCCGCTCACGAGCGCACTCCGCACTCTAAACCTCATTGCTGAGGACTTAGATATATTCTGTTGCGCTTTGGGTGAATTTACAAGAACATGGCATCTACTTATAGAATTTGCTGTGCTAAAAACAACTAACTTGAACTGTGTATGTTAATTGTAAGTGTGCTACAATATCGCATTGGGTCTAGCTTGTAAGGATACTTGTATGTTTAGAGTAAATAAATAAACAAACTGTGTTTATCTCTCAGTCTGCCAACTATTGTGTACTTACAATTTCTTCTGTAATTGTTTCTAGCGATTTTTAGAAAGCATGCAGAGCAGGGCAACTTTGTAAGCTGATGCTATTAACTGAAATACATACAGTCAGCATGATCATCATCAGATGACTAAAGATAGGCGTAGGTACCTACCTACTGCTATTTATTATATTATTTCTTGTCTTAATACTTACATGTGAAGTTTTTAGAGGTTCATTAATTTTAAAAAAGCTGACATCATTAGGTGTAGGTATAGGTTTTATACTGACATGTTTTCATTTATTTAACGGAGGTTCAGTTGAATAAATGAAAACGTGTCTGTTAATCGAAAATAAATATTTATAAAACATGTTTGGCGATCATTTTGAGAATTTTCATCTGTTTAAAAATCAGAGTAATAGAAATGTGCAAATGTACTACTGTACATTTGCTCATTTTTAATACTCAAATGTAAACTTATCCTTAAGCTTTAAGTTTTAAGCACTACGGTAGTAGTGCTTAAAACTAGCTTAAGGATAAGTTTACATTTGTAAGAGACTGGTGCTTGAAATAGGCATTGCAAGTAACGCCTGTAGTACAAGTCACCAGAATCTAATACTCATATACTCATATCTTACTAATATCCTGAAGGATAATATGTTTCCAGGGATGGGCAAAAAACCCTATCTCGAAGATAGATCTAGAAATAATATCGATCATGTAAAAACCTTATTGTAACACTATCCGGACAGACCTAACTCACAGGGATTACTAATAAAAGGGTTGCCATGGATCAGTGCATGATCCAATCACATCTGCTTCGGTCGACCGGACATCAACAGAGTAAGAAAAGTTTGTACGACATTCACTATTAGTTTCGGCTCGTAGTTTTAATAATACCACTAGTATTATTAAAACTACGAGCCGCACTATTATACTTTGTGAGCTGAAGTTATTTCGAGCGCAGTCGTCTATTATTGTATTAGAATGTTTGTGTGTACGGATTCTAATCGTCTGTTTATTTTAACGTTATTCTTCATTCTACAACGGAAAACTCATTTGTACTGTTTGTTTTAGCGGAGAAGAAAATTCTGTTTACAATACTGATTGAATTTGGACTTCCGCTTGTGTAAGCAAACTGAATACGACATTTTTGAACTTGCTTTTGTTAATTACTTAATTTTTATTTATTAACAGGGTACCAAAAAAAAAATGAACTCGACAAATGGCACATATTGCGCCAATATATTCCTACCTACCCAATATAAAATGCAGGCTGAATGGAGTGATTAATAGTAGTCATAATCCTATTATAGAAAAATAAATCAATGACAAAACCCGACGATCGCTACAAAAAGTTCAATTCAATGCGTCTGAAGCTTTCAGAGCTTTTGAAGGGTTCGCGGCGATGGCGGGAAAACTTTATTAATGGACTACAAACTACTGAATGACTTCACTAACAGATATTTATAAACGTTGAAAAAAAGAAAATGTGTAAGCTACGATATTAGAATACAGATTTTAAAATATTTAAACGCGTCTTGTAAACTTACCGAATTGAAATGTTACCTAAATCACTAACAAACGTAACAATTAATGTTGTATATTGAAACGAGATTGGTTTCACCCTTCCCTAGAACGTGGTTTCGTTGTAAACAAAGTTTGTTTTGGGCTGTTTCGGATATGTGGGTGATATGGGCGGGCGGGCGGCTGGGCGGACGAGCGGCCGGCTCGCGACCCTCGCGGACACTGCCGCGCCGTACGCAGCCGCCCACCACCAATAATGAACTTCTTAACTGTTCGCTCTGATAACTCTCTGAGTTAACCGCAGTTTGCTTTGCGGAGATTTCCCTGACGACGGCGATGTGTTTTTGAGATTTAATTTTTAACTGAATCTGTATGTGCTGAAAGAAGACCACATCCCTAAAAAAAAACACACGTTGTGAAGCTTTTGTATCCTCTTCAAATCTGCATTTACATAGAAAAAAGATTCATTAGCTAAAACAAAAGGCACGTAGCCTTCACAATCCTGACCATAGACACAACGTATCCTATAGGCTACGAAAGCTGCAACAGACAAAAAATAAGGAAAAATTTAAAAGTTCTTAGTTGTAGTGTGGAATTTCGTTCATGACATCGTGCGACCGTGAATTCAGGTAAGCTTTTAAAACTTTCCTTAGATTATTTAACGAATGTTGTTGTAGGTAAGCGACGCTGAGTTTTAGATGTTCAAAGTAAGATTCTCTTTATTATCATGTTAGGCAAAGGAACGGAAGGTTTTACGTAAAAAGGATGTTTGTCCTGTTATCGCGGCTCCGTTTTCGCGGGAAATTCGTCCTAGCGATGATACGAGCACAGTTATCGCTTTGTAGAACATTCGTGTTGGCGTGATAGTCTGAACACAAAAGCACTGATGATGATTACCATATTTAGACTCGATTTTTCTCCTGAAGCTACATAAAACATGCATTAGTTTGTTTTTAATTTATGCCTTTGTTATAAATATTGGTTTTAAAATTGATTATTTAACTAATGGGCTTATCGAATTTCAGCCCGAATTAGAATCACATTCGATACATCCAAACTTTTATTAGTACAATTAGTGGCCTTTTTGGCCGAAATCGTTAATTATTTACTCCACGCTAAGCCCGAATTAATGCTTTAACACGAACCGGAATTACCGGACCGGGATTATGTGAACTGACCGTGGATACAGCCGGATTGTACGGTATTTATTTATACGAGCTGGATGTCAGCTTGGTGACCCCACAAAAATTGATGGCACCAAATCTAATTTACAGATATAAAGCCATTCGCACGCTAGCGTTTACGGCTACGCTTACGCGATACTTTTTCATACGTTTTGGTTAGTTTTCGCATACCGCTGCGTTGACGTGCTAATTGCGTTAGATCATGCAAGCTCCAATTATACTACAGTAAAATATTGTGTAGCTGTCTATATAAGGTTTTTTTTTATTATACAGTTTTCAGTTTCTACTACTCCAGGCATGTAACACAAGGTCTAGTGGTTCAGTCACAATTTGCCAAAGGCGTTCTCCGAAATTCGGTGTTTTTAATTAATTCCACAAACAAACAGGCCTCAACGTCACCACGGCTTTCGTTTCTCGACAATTTTTCCTTCTTAGTTAATTGTTATTAAAATGTTTGTGAGATAAAGCTCTTTAAAACCCTTTTAGTTAAATTGTGACTTAGAACTAAGTAACTCTCGGAAGTATTTTTATAAAGGTTGTCAACCTCAGCCTTAGAATACCTTAGTAAAGGTATAGGTAACTATATAATGCTCACAGATACTTTATGCTACCCTCTTCGCCGCTGGTTTCGTGCCCACAGCCTTAGTTTTGCATGCAAACCAACCTACAGGAGATTAACTTATCCGCTTCACTGCGTGGTTAGATCGAGTCTAGATCAATTGATCGAACGACAAGCATTTCTGTCCTTATACATAGTTCAAGCTACCTCAATGTTCACCGGGACGCAATTTTATGGAAAATTTACATTGTTGCATAAGATTTAAATAGTTAATATAATATGAATATATTATTGTAAGAAGGAAGCTGTTTACGCGTTTATGACACTTCCAGGTGCCAACTTGCGATTGTTCTAGGAAATTAGAGTGTTAACGACGCCATTCACAGCCACCATTGTCATAGTTGTCACTTGTCAGTAAATAAGGCTGTATGTATTGTAGACTATCCCAGAGGATTACGACATATCTACCTATAGACTGTTCCTAAAGTATGAATGCTGAATGCAATGTTGTGGAAGCGGGACTGCGGGAGGCGATATTTCCAAGAATCGTGCTTCGACGTAAATGAAACAGACAGCTTAGTGAATACCCCGAAAACTCAATTACTCTGGTGTTGGCAGTTCTAGTAAACAGTAATTATTCATTTGAAAATGAAACTAGGTAATTGTTTGTATATTATAGACCTATATAGGGACAGCTCTGCCTAACCTTTCGGGAAATACAGGCATGACGTTATGTTTCTTCATATGGAGTATGAATAAATGACCTGAAAGAATAGCCACTCTACATGTAACAACTTAAATTAGGGAAACATTGGCGATTCTTGTGTATATGTATATTTTCGCTGATGTGATGATGAGGATATTAGAATAATCCCATCAAGCCACACAGAGAACAAAAAGAGAACATAAAACGCTGAAAGTATTCACACTCATCATCATCTCTATGAAATTCTAAAGATTGCTCCATCTCTAGAAACATCTTATGAAGTTTCCAACTATCCGCTAACGGCGGGAACACAACACTGGATTCAAAGAATTAAAAGACCGCTTCAATAATAGTCCGATAACTTAGACAAGTGAACACTGAAAGTGGTTCAACTTGGAAAAGTAATACAGTAGATAATCCTTTGTGTGGGTCGTTAGAATAGAATACTCTTTAATATGTACAGTCACGAGCATAAGTATGTATACACTTGGCTTTATTCAAACGCGATTTACTCCTTTATTTTTTAATGAAATTTTATGTTGCTACGAACATAGTATTTTCGAACCCATAGGTTTTTGCAATGTGTCATATTTTATTGTTGTTTTCGTTATTTGACGCAAAAATCGCTATTGAAAGTTTCCAAGTGTTGACATATTAGTGCTCGTGACTGTACACCATAAAAATTACAGAAATAAAATAATATGTAGAATTTTTTCAGCAGCAGCAGCTTTGCAGCTTTTAAATCAGTTTCTCATTGATAAGGCATATTATAGTATAAGTGAGTATCTAAACGACAAATTTTAGACATGGTAGTGCTTGACATCTCTCTTTTTAATTTTTAATAATAATTATTTAAATGACATTTATTGTATGACATAATGAATTTTCTGGATTCTGACATTTTATTTAAGCATGTATGTAATAATTAAATTATAATGTGACATTAAAATTAATTAACAAAAATATTGCATGCTGAAAGGCTGAATATAGCGGCCCGAAATTATTCGATAACATCTGTATTCTCTATACCTATATTCGCAATAAATGAATTTGAATTTTTCATAGAATGAGACAATGGGCGGTCTTATCATTAAAAGCGATAGTCGTGGACCACTGACTACCTGACCCACCCGCTGGGTGGCGCTGCTGTCGGTATAAGTATGATGCGTACATTTATTTATTTATTTATCCTCACACTGGAACGCCATACAGCAATTACACCAATGGAGCAAAAAATCTGTGCTGCTACATACATATGTACGTATCATATACTGACAGCAGCGCCACCCCGCGGGTCCAATTGTGTTTTCAAACCATATAGGAACCCATTTAAATCTACACAAAAAATTTCATCCAAATCGGTCCAGCCGTTTAGGAGGAGTTAGGTGACAAACACACGTACAGAACAATTATATACTTATATTAAGATAAGTACATACATAAAACATGATATGCTATATGTATGTATTTATTGTATTATGTAAATGGTACACCACAGACTACGTACAGCATTGTCTCTCCTTCCCGTTTGTAATCCATCCAAAGGTGGTCTTTAAAAGATCGCTCTTAGCAATAAGACCGCCCATTGTGTCCTTTTGTAAAATTTCTGTATTTATATATATGTAATGTATATGGTGTACATAATAAAGAGTATTCTACTCTATGAAGCATTTACTTACAAAAGAACATTAAAGGTATTTTTGACAGATTGAGACTGAGATAAGAATGCGAACAATCTTAGCTCTGTGGTGTGCTGGGCACGACATGGTTCCTTCTTTACTTAAAGCGAAGTAAACAGCAAAAGATTATGCGTCTCTATACCTAATCAAAATGAGCGTAAGGAAATCGAGTTTAAGGAAAATGGTCGATTTAGTTCGGAGGAAATAAGACTTCCCAACTACTTACCGCCGCTCACAGTCAACTAGATGTGATGTATTTATTCCAAATACATCACATCTAGTTTACTCTCAAATAGATCTTAAAGTTTTAACATTAGATCTGTCAGTTACCACCGGATCCTGAGGAAGGGACAATAAAGCCGTTGGCCTGTAACTATACTTTCCTCATAGCTACGTAATGTAAGACGAGCAGCGTGGGCACAGGAGTAGCGGCCCCGACTAACAAGCTGTAGGTCGTGGGTTCGAACCCAGACAGGCACTTTACTTTGTGTATTTAATTTTATCACTATCGTATTTTTATAAAACATCGTGAGTTTTAGGACATGCCGGTTTCCGGCATGTCCTAAAACCAAAAAATCTAAGACATGTGACATCCACCAACCCGGACTGGGTTCGCGTGGTGGATAATGATCCACTCACTCTCACATTGAGGAAGCCTAGTGTCCCAGCAGTGAAAACAGTACATATACTGATTATGTAATGTAAGACCTACCTACATAAAGCAGGTAACTGGCCAAGCCTATAAGCACAGCACTCAGATCATAACAGCTTAGGTAAGTTATCACATCCCCGGCGCTACCACATCTAACCAACATTTGACACTAATTCGTTTTCACGTCGTGTTTTAGAGCACTTTAATTTAACTAGAAACAGTTAATATTTAAAATCGGAAGCACTTACACGGAATTGGAGATTACATTCTTTGAACGACCGTTAGCCTTAGCACAGGCAGCACATAAACATTGAATTAAAACGAAACGAGTTAATTAAACATTGAGCCGCGTGCACACGGTGGAGAACATTTGCAGTTTGTTCACGTGCCTTTTGTCTTCATTTTCTTCCGGCTTATTAGGTGCTTGTGAGAGAGACTGCAGATCTAGACTTCTTGAGGTAACATAATATTATATTACCTTCTAGCTGTGCACATGGCTCCACTCAAGTGGAATAGTTCGATAGGTACTAAAACCTAGTAAGAAATCACGTGAATCGGATGAGTGGGCTTCGAGTTTGAGCACTAACGGACAGGTAGAGAGACGAGTGTTGGAAATAACATAACATCACGCCCGGAATCCCCGAAGGGTTAAGCAGAGGTGTACCTAAATTAGATCTCAATAATAGGGCCCTACAACATCGGTGATGAGAACAAACGTTATTAGTTCAGGATGATGTAAATCTATACACAACACGCAAACGTTCACATAATTATAAAAAAATAACAAAAAACATTTTAAAAGAGTACCTTTTGGAAGGGGCGACTAGAATCAATTTTATTTGAATGTAATGTTTGACGTTCAAAAGTGCCTTTTATGTGCCTATTTGAAATAAATTATTCGACTTTGACTTTGTTTATATTATGACACTTTCATAATGGTAAAGGAAAAATTCGTAGGAAATACCGTGGGTGGAGATAAAAATAGAAACTAACATATTATAATTCTTAGAAAAGTACAAAGTAAAAGCTTCCTAAGGAACGGAAGCTACATATATGATTTCCTAGAATCAATTAGTATCTACCTACGCTAGGTACAGATATAGCACAGATTAAAAGGCGCAAAACATTGGTACCGTTCATTCATCATTCATTCAGTTTAGCTGCCGAAAGTCGTCCACTGCTCACTGCGTCCCTGCTGGGTATTGGCCTCCCCCAAGCACCACCACTAAGACCGATTCTGCGCTTCTCGCATCCTGCCTTCACCAATTCTTCGGTCCACCCGGAGGGAAGCCTTTCAACGTTACGTCTTCCCGTACGCGGTCGCCACTCCAGAAAGTATCAAATCATTTATTGGTTTGCAAACATGGGTATAAAAATAATACAAATTAATGCCAAATCGTTTGAGTTACAGTAAAAATGTCACGGTAATGCAATAATGTCATGTGACAGTAATACAGTAAAAGTGTCACAGTAATACCTACAACAAAAAACAAACACACAACACACACACACTTGAATAAAGTGATTGTTTCGATTTGATTTGATCATTTCATGAAGTATTCGATTCATTTCATGAAATGGTTTTAGGTATTTCATGAAATAGAACATCGGCTGCTGGTCACATGATGATGTGGTCTGGCCAGATCATTGAATACTCAAAGTTTGACGATATGAACAGTTAACGCACGACTACTTCATGATGTGGCCAAACTTTAGTGACCATATCGTAAAATAATTAGATTATCCACCGGTAGAGGCGTTGATGTCGTTTTTTTTATTTGTTGTGCATCATGGCGGTGGACAATCATTCTGTTGGAAAAGCAATAAAATTATGTATTTTTTTTTAATATAAATTATATAATGATACAAAATAAATTAAACATTCAAACTGCAAGCTTGCTGAAATAATCTAATTAGCGTGAATTATTAAGACCAAACTCTTACTTCAACTTTAAACGATGTGATCATTTTAAGTAGGTAAGTACTTATTATTTTATTTATTTAAAATATAATTTTAAGCTATTGTTTGACTTACAAGAGCAACACAAAAGATGTTTCTTTATTTAGAATTTTTACTACACTATAAACCATGTAGGTACCCTACATTAATTATATGGCCAAACGGAGACTGACATATCATTAGAGGTTGACGTTTAATCGATATAGTCCATTTTAACTGGCCATTTCATAAAACAAAACCATTTCATGAAATGACCGAACACTCCATGAATAGATCAATTCCATGAAATGGCCACGACGAAGTTAAATAACGCCATATACTTATTTGCCCACATAAAATGATCGTATTTTATAGATTGTCGTATAAATAACTTTTGGTGACTGTACATATGTATAATGTATGAGGTTTATTGATCCTATCTCAATCAGAGACGTCAGAGCTCTGCGGATTTATTCCTCAAGCTTTTGTCGGATTTTATATTAGGAGGAAAATATTGTGTTACGACTTACGAAACCCATAACATATGTAAGTATATTGTCTGCAATCTATCACACTATAAGATTTTCATACTTATATAATATAATAAATGGGAAAATAACTAAGAGATGAGAAGGGCTTGTGGCTAAGTCATAACAACCACATGGGTCGACCGATCAGGTTAAGCTATGCTTGCCGCGGTTGGTCCGCGGATGGGTGTTGGGTGACCATCTTCACATACCAAGACCTCTCCGTGCCTCGGAAAGCACGTTAAGCCGTTGGTCCCGCCTGTCATTAGTGGATCTTTGACAGTCGTTACGGGTCGTCAGAAGCCCGAAAGTCTGACAACCAGTCTTAACAAGGGGTATTGTATTACCCAGTAACTGGGTTGTGGAGGTCATATAGGCAGTCGCTCCATGTAAAATCCTGATAATCAGCTGCATCCGGTTAGACTGGAAGCCGACCCAACATATTTGGGAAAAGGCTAGGCAGATGGTGATGAAATGGGAAAACAACTCTATCTGTTTCTTTTTCACACCACCATTCTTTATGAAATTAGCAGATAGGTAGCCTGGGACTAGCGGGGTAATCGCGTAACACACTAAAAGGAATGGCTTCATTTTGACAGTTTAACAACATTCATTGCGTTATTTACGTTGTTGAGCAGACAAATTTTTAGAACATATGAAGCAATATCCTTCAAAATGATTCAGATTGTGATTGATAGTGTATTACGCCAGTAGGGTAGAAAGCTACATTAGGTACATACTGGATGTTTTTTTTTAGAAAATGATGAAATACAAAATACAGGACGACGAAGTCGCAGGAAAAACCTAGTTATTCTCATAAATAACATGCAATTCAATTAATTATGATGAAAGCCTTTTGTCATTCGTTACCTTTCGCGGCCATAAAAGGAGTAACTCAGCGGAAATCGGAAGCCGGTATAAACACATCGATTTCCTGCGGCGGCAGCCGGTGTGTCCTCGAGTTTAAACAATCGATATTATCAGCGGAACGTATTAATGAAATGCTACAGAAATAAATGACCTTGACGTTGCTCACGACCGATAGCGGTAATTGATCTGCGAACGATTTACTGAACGGGTTAGTTTTAATTAGGTATTGTAAAGTTTTGGCCTTTTTAGACGCTGGGTTAAGTGAAAAGTTTAATGGTGTTGGATATTTCAACTATTTCCAAAAAGTATCTTGCTTGTTTGGTTACTAGTAGTATCACTTAGGTAGGTACTTTTAAGGTCGTTTTGTGAAGTGTTTCTATTTCCGGTGATTCCGGAAATTGAAAATTTTAAGGGCATTAATTGTTTATTCGGTCGGTTAATGAGGGTTTTAAGGGTGAATTCGACCAAACTTTTATACTTACGTGTAAGTCACCTCAGAAAATGTTTTGAAAGGACTTGAAGGTCCGTGGCCTACCATACCGTCCGCCATTTTTTTTTTTTTCAAAATGACGGCCCCTCGTGGTACCTACATAATTATAAATCGATAGCTGACATCAATGCACAGATAAACTATACTATAAAATTCTTTAACTTGTTTACATCTTCTTGCTTTTAAATGTTTGATTACTTTAAACTTTCAGAGTGATTATCTCAAACATCTCAGGCTCTAAATCTTTCATCCAATTTTTACAGATTTCACATACAAAAACTGCCAGACGTCAAAAATTAATTAGCAGGATAAAATACCAACTAGGTTTTAATGTTTGGTTGCATTTGCCATAAAAGGTAACTTTGAGCATAATTTTGTTTCGTTACGAATATGTACGAGTAGCTATCCGAGGTACCAAGGCTCTAGTAACAGCTGCAAGCTTTACAGATTAACGCTTCGCTGAGCGACTGCTCCGTGCGGCTGTTATATTTAGCGCCTCATAAAAACTATCTATCAACGCCACTGACGCTGTAAAAATTAATTAAAAAAGGCTTTACTAAATCAAACCCTTTGTAGTAACATAGTAGGGAAAGTAATGATGACGTGGCAGTGGGCTGGGTCGCCGGAAGTGGGCGCGGGCACGGTGGCCGGCACTTCCGGCCGCCGACACCGCGCCAGCCATGGCTGTTACATGGTAAACGAACCACGGCTAATGGGGAACTATTTACACAATATTTTACTACCTTAATATCCACTAGGTGGATAGGTTCTATCCCTTGATCATATTTAGGAACTTGTCTATAAGTACGATGCAAATGAAGCTGACATGACATGACATGTCAATTTGCCAAGTAATAAAGTTTATGTGGCAAAGTCTAAACGAAAAGTGGTCATCGTTTTCATAAAGTGACAATGGACAGACATGAATGACATTATAAACTTCTGGAACAGGCCATCTCTACAAAAAAATGCATTGTCATCGAAACGATCACGCAGACTTGATAGGCCAAGAGGAAATTGTTCCAAATTAGTTTGTAGAACACTCTCACACCGTACCAACAAGTAAAACTAAATAACGTATGGGTAACTTACATAAAATTAAATAGTTGAAAAATTTTATTCCGATCTTATAATTTTGCACACATTAGAGTACATACATTATGATATTAAGTGCGGTAAGTTGAAAATTACAGCCGAGGCGATATTGCTATATACAAGAAAGTAGAGGCTGTAATTATCAAAGCGCACGTATGTCATACGACGTTTTATAACATATTTGCGAGGAAATAAATAAAACTCGGACTTTCTTAAACGACTAAATCTTCAATCACTTGTTAAAGCAGTTATAAAAATTTGAACAATTTGTAAATGTTTATTTATTATATTTTATCTCCCAAAGTTAATTTTATTCATAAAATGTTGACCACTTTTCTGACATAAAAACTCTTTGCTAAGATTTAAAAAACTATCGTTCGTTTTAGACGGAGCATCTTGATAAACCGTGCGTTTTACCTTATTAAAAAGAAACTCGTGCGTACATTACATTACAATAACGCACAAGTACGTAATGAGATTGAAATTGGTGAAATAAGAGACCCTTTACGAGCAAATGTGTTATAAAACACTATTACTTAACTCTACTAGAAGTTAGGCAAGTATGTGATCTGTTCAACCCAAAATAATGTTTAACACGTTCGTGTTCTAACTGACCCATGCATACCCACATAGTTAACAATAGGTAGGTACTAATTATGGATGGGAAAGTGTATCTGACTGTTTGTTATCTGCGTTTTCATCACAGAAAAATAGTTGACTGGTGTTGTTAATATACACCTATAGTTTGAACCCTGTGAACAGTTCAAAACACATGATATTTAAAAAAAAATTGCTGTTTCATACATTTTAACCGAGTAGATATTGCACTTTAATATGAAACGTCTGATTTGTTTTCTGAACCTCGAACCGACGAAAAATTTCTACGCGAGGGGACTAGATCATGTGCTGGATTCATGTTTATATTCAGTTTGCGCGTCGATGTCCCTGCCAGCCTGTATGTACCTACTGGGTATGCCTATGAAGGTATACCTAATTATTACCTTTTAACAAAGGCCCTTGAAGGGGAGCAGTAGGGCTTTGAAGTTTGTTGTGAAGTGTACAATATCAGAGAGAACATGAAAAAATCGATTTAAAAACTCCTTTCAATTTCACCGTAATTACACGCTTTTATTTTATATTCAGTTTCGCAGAATTTATACGAGTAAGTATAGTAGGAGTTGGGTAAGTTGGTTATTTCTTTTTTTTAATGATATAAACTAGTGCTTGACTGCGATCCCGCCTGATGGAAAGCAGAGATGCAATCGTTGATCTTAAAGCGCACTAATCAATTAATTAATTTAACCTTGGAACGAGATTCATTTGCATATAAGTGTATCAGTGACATGATTAACCTTATTCGATTGGTAAACTATCTTATACTTATATTAACTGGAACATACACACATCAAAAGTGTCTAGGGATCGAGTACGTTTTGGAGTATCGCCGCAATTGAGGATTATTATTTTAACTTTTTTGGATCGTTATTGATTCTCTTTAGTTAATTTCACAATTTGAATAAAAAAAAAATTATTTAAAATAAATTAAATTTTCATTAAAAATAGAAAATCAACTGTCAATCAGGATTCCTATAAAAGTTTGTAATATATAGCGTTTTTACAAAACCATTACAATTATTATGCATGGGAACTGAAAAAAATTGCATTGATATGGAGCGACGACATTATTTGACAGGAGAAGAGATGATGAGCGCCGTTGGAATGTTGCAAGCTGGTTCCACGCAACGTACTGTGGCAGTCGCTCTTGGCACTACACAGAGCGTCATAAGCCGCCTCTGGACACGCTATCGTATCACGGGTAGCATGGCCGAGCGACATGAAGGACGATCTCGCATCACCACTCCCAGACAGGACCGGTACATCTAAAACACTGCTCCACGGAATCGTACCATGACCGCCATGATGTTGGCTACGAGGCTCCAAAGCTCTTCAGGCTTGCTGATAAGTTAACAAACCATCCGAAATCGTTTACGTGAAGTGGGTCTGCGTTCCCGAAGGCCGCTGAGAGTTCCACCTATAGCATCCCGCAATAGTAGGAGGTTAGTAGGAGTAGATGCGCATCCCTGATGATGCGTGTTCGCGGCGGCACCAACGTCAGTGTGTTCGCAGATCGGTGGGATTCCCCGATGTTGCGGAGGTGGATGCAGCTCCACGCTGAGTTTTAATTGTAAGTAGATCTGTGTCTGTAACCTACTAACACTAGAAGTTAAGTAAAATTGTTACTAACCCTATGGACTCCTGTCTGAAATAAAAGTTTTCTATTCTATTCTATAGTAGGGCCCGTTTACAATGGGCTCGCGAACACCGAAATTGGGAGGACTGGTCTTGCTTTTGCTTTTCCAATGAATCTCGTTTCGGTATGAGGCCGGATACAAGACGTACTCGATTTTGGAGGACCTCTGGACGTCAAGAACGTTTGAAATTTTGTCAGGAAGTTCATTAATATGGAGGGGGAACAATAATGGTTTAGGCCCGTATTTGGATAGGTGGAAGAACCGATCTCATTTCGATTTGGGGCAACCTCAATGCTCAGCTTTATGCGGAGAGGATTGTTTCAGACGTAATCATCCCTTTGTGAAGCCGGCTGGGTGATTCGTTTAGACTAATCTATATATATAAAATTCAAAGTCCTGACTGACTGAGACATCAACGCACAGCCTAAACCTCTGGTCCTGGAGACATGAAATTTGGAGGGTGTATTCTTCGTGAAGAGTAGGTATCCACTAGGAAAGGATTTTTCGAAATTCCACCCCTAAGAGGGTGAAAGGGGGGGAAAAGATTTTCAAACTACCCCTCAATGGGGGATATAGGTGTGTTGAAGTTTGTGTGGAAGAAATTTAATGCGCAGTCCGATTAACTCGAAACTCAGTATTGATACTTTCGACAGAAAATAATTAATAATAAGTATGTAAAGTTGTCGAAAATTTACCCCTGACGGGGCAAAAAGGGGTAATTCGGTTTTTAGGGGAGGATTTGAACTTGAAACTGTATGTTACATTTTCACGCCTAAACCACTGAACTTCTGATTTGGCAAAGAGATAGATGGCATCCTGGGGAAGCACATACTTTTTATCCTGGTAGCACGTTCCCGCGGGATAACTTCCGACATCCACGCGAGCAAAGCCGCGGGCAGAAGCTAGTCAATCATAGTTGAACAAAGATTTCATTTATTCCGTTCCCGAATTAGTGCTGACCGTGCTGACGAGCCGTCTGCGACAGTAATACACGCGACCCGCGGCCGGCCGGCGCTCCCTCATGTCAGATTTGACCTTTCACTATCTACTAAAGACTATAGGGAACGTCTGTTTGTCCAATAAACTAGATTGTATACCGTAAAAGGCAAAATTTAAGTCAGGACAAAGGTCATCTCTTCATTACTTCCGGAATTCATTACTTAACATTCTTCTTATTAGATGACAATTAGGAGAATAATACTTCGTAAGTACTAGTTACTGATTAACGTTGACAAGTGAGAGACAAATGAATGAAGAAGAAAAAAGACTTGGCATAAATACCTGAATATTTGGGGCGTTTTTCAGGGAATGTCATAGAACACAACATGTATGGTGGTCGACAGCGGAGTGCGGACACTTCATGAATATTTGTAATGTTTCGCGTTCACGGAACATGGTCGCGTGACGAGCTGTGCGTCACTTGAGTCTTGACCTCCATTAAATATGACATTTTTGGCAAATTTAAACTGGCAGCAGGCGATTCTATTTCCGTTAACCGAGCAGGAATTGAAATCCCGACGGCCTCGGCCAAGAGACATTAAATTCTAACAGCGATAACGATGCTGATCATAAAGTTGTACTAGAAATATGAAAGGAAGGGTCCGTGGCTTCAACGGTCTGATTCTTAAATTTTCCTAATCGAGAAATCTTAAAAAAATCCCGAATCACAGATCGAACCAGAGACCCAATGTTCAGTTTTCACGCTAGTGACTAACTACTACAAAAACAAGGCAGTTGAAACAACAAGTAGCTGGTAATGAATATTCTATTACCGAGAATAATATGCAGCCATGTGCAGTTGCCATGCCCAACATATACGTACTGAATATGGTTGTGGAACGTACTTACCCACCCAACATATTCAAACGCCTATTAACACATAGAACATTGAAGGTATATGTACCCGGGGGCGCATTCCCGAGGACGTAAACTTAGCGAGGCTTAGAGAATTGTGTCAATGGAGAAGTTATTGTTAGTAAAATGGTAAATTCGTATTTTTCAAAATGTCAGTGAATATCAAGGGCGTCTCACGTGGGGCTGGGGGGCTGGGCCGACATTTTTATTATGCTACGAAAGGCCACTCGCCAAACACTTTGTCAATAAAACTGATGGTGTTTCTTTATTCAGACAGGTTGTTAGTTCAAGTGAAACTTGCCGCGTCAAATTGTTTGTTCTATAACATCATATTCTGTCAATCTTTTTAAATTTTTGCTTGGCTCCTCCAGTCCTAGCGTGATATTCAAGCCTATGTATAGGCTTGAGCATCACGCTAGGACTTTCTCAAAACTTGTGCTATTAAATGCAGAAATATGTTTTAAATCCGACTGATAGTTCCATAGATTGCGGTTTCAAACAAACAAACTCTTCATCTTTATTATTAGTATATAGATATATCGATACGAGTGCTACAACTGCATCGTTGGTCTAGTGATCGCTAGCACGACTGCTGAGCTGGGGTCCTGGGTTCGATCTCTGAATTTGGCCCATGATATACGCTCGCCCCCTAGGTGACATGATGTTAAATGTATGTATGATGTACGAGTATTACTATGTACCTATTACTAGATGCTTTAACGATAGCAATCTGGGATAATCTGGGAAACGTCGAAATGCATTGTGTGCCTTTTGGTCAGTGCTAAATAAATATATTTTCTTTCTATCATTGAAAAACATTTTAATTGTTGCTTGTTAAATCTAAAGCAAGACGAATATTCTCGGCGATGACGTTACATTCATCTTCAAGATAACGTGGTCCTTAGGTACCCTTAGCTAAAAGCTTTGAGAAAGTTCTCCGTTATAAAAAGGAAAATCTTCAAGTGAATGAGATCTTGAAGCGGAGGCGTAGGCGGCGCAATCAAAGGTGACGTCACCAACATGAAGGGGATTATTTATAAACATTGCTTTAAGTCCAGTAATGACTGTTTCACCATACATTTTTGACGTTTAAACGTCTCTTACATTTAAGGAAAGTTTCCAAGAAATCAAAACGTAATAACAACCAACAGGGGATCAGATCGGGGATCCGACCGGAATAACTCAAATAAAGGGGGAAGTGTCTAAAAAGTTACATATTAGCGTAACCAAAACAAACAATTTAGATTGTGAATACCAACGTTGGTTATTCGCCTTATTTTTAAGAATGCTGTATCTACGCTTTGAAAAAAGACAGCGTAGTTTAACTACATATGTACCTATACATAACACATAATCAGCCTATAATGTTCCCACTGCTGAGACACTGGACTCCTCTCTGAGAGAGGGAGTGGGCTGTAATCCACCACGCGGGCCCAGTGCGGGTTGGTAGATGTTACATGTCTGCGAATTTTTGGTTCTAAGACATGCCAGTTTCCTCACGATGTTTTCCTTCACCGTTTATGTATGTGACATAACAATCATCATCAAATAAACGACATGTAATCATTCATTTCAAGATAGAGGACAGAATGTGGGTAGTAATAGGAATGCAGTCATTTTTTTCATTGTTATTTTCACATTTAGGCTAGTTTGCAGGGAGTGCCGACTGACCACGCAATCCCATAATTACGGAAAGATTTTATAACTCATTCACTACACGCATGAGGACATGTAGCTGAACAAACCCAAGCTGATTATGATTTAAAATAATCATTTATTAGAAACTACCTATTGCTCGCGGCTTCGGCCGCGTAGAGCTCCTACAACCCACGGGAGAGTGCTACCGGGATAAAAAGTATCCATGTCCTAAACCAGGTCTACTGTACTACTACTGTAGGTCAAATATCGAAATCCGAACAGACAGACACAGCTTTTGATGTCCAAGCAACACCAACCAAGTACCATAAAGTATAGAAAATCTCAGTAAAGATGCCTCCACACACCCACGAAGAAACGTTACGTGTGACGCTTCTATGCGTAAAATAACATTATTTCTCCAGCAAATTAATTTATCACGCGTATCTACAGGTGCCCGGAGTTATTGAGTTATCAAAATCGAATGAAGTACCTCATCTCCCGAGAGAACGTTGTTATAAAAATCTAACAACAATGAATATACCCATACACAAACCAGCCGATGTTCTTGTGTTAAGTTCTAATCTTATGCAGGCTTTGCACATATGGCTGTAGCCGCACGACGAAAATCTAAAATCGCAAGTCCCAAAGTAGAGTAGGTTTCGATATTTGTCGTGCGGAAACAGGGCGCATGCGGCAAGCGACTAAAATCGACCGTGAAAATGCTCAATCGCAGGCTATCGCCCGTCGCATGAAGGTCGAAATTTTGATGCAAAATGAACTACATAGTCACCTGCGATTTTAGTCGACCTGTGTAAATTGCCTGGCGATTCGGTTTGTGGGGCGATATGTTAAGCGACTAGCACGGCGAAAATCGACCCAGTGTAAATCCCCCAAGGCTAATTGAATGGGTTAACAGTTTACCACTAGAAGGGCGGCGGGAATACTCGGCAGTGCTCGGGGTGTTAATTAATACAATTTATGCTGAACCGCTCTGATATGGGCGCCGTAGTCCTACCTCAGTCTATTAGAATCTGTTCAGATACAACGGGAAGGTAGGTTAGCTCACATACAGGGTGGCAGGGACACCGACGCACAACCTGTTCCACTGGATTCATTAAATGATTCTGCAACACCCTGGGTTTAAATTATTCTCGTAGGTTATTTTCAAAAACATTTGCTCAGCCATACATATTGACCGCGTAGGTATTTTCTATCAAACAGCAGATTTTGTTCTGATAACCGACGAAAAATATCTACAATAGGGGGGGGGGGGGACTAGAATCATGTGCTGAACTCATGGTTTCAGTTTGCGCGTCGATATCTTTGTCACCCTGTACAGTATTTGAAATGCGTATTTACTGATACTCTTTAAAGTTGGTCGACTTTTCTACAGACTTGATGGAATAGTTTATTATTATTTAACCTTATTTATTTATTTATTTATCCATTTATTTCAGGCATCAAATACAATATTAATATAACTTAAAAATACTATAAATACATACAACATTATAATTACACTAAAAACTAACTAAGTCACACGAAGTGTCTGCGTCGTGTTTCGCTGACTGGTGTCATTTAGCCGGCCACGAAACCGGCGGTACACAACACCCTTCGGCCAGAACTCTTCCTTGAGGAACTTCTCGAGATGATGTGTCGGAACACGCACCACGAACGACTTAAATTGAAGTTCGTGTTGTGACGCGGACGCGACTCCAACTTCTCGACCCTCAAAGTCCAGTTGGTCTTCACACGCATGTACTCCACGATCTCCTCAACCTTCGTGGAGTGGTGCAGTCTGGACACGTACAGCTGCGTCGTCGGGATTGCTGGTCGCAGCAGCATGTTGGGTCCTGCCAGCGCGGTGCCGCACTGGTTCTGACAAAGGAGGCTTCTTCTTCTTCTTCGTCTCCACCTTGATGAAACCATCCTTGGCGCACGTGTCCTTCTCTAGACCCTACCTTTTCAAAACCTTGTTGGGTTTCGACCGGCTCCGTTTACCCCCTTTTGGTTTTCCCGCTAGTTTTACCTGCGAGCTTTGCGACTCAGCAGGCTTGTTGTTGGCTTGTTATACTCTTCAAGAATCTGCTTAGTGCACCAGAAACCATTATACCACCTTATACAATACCTACTTTTTACTCCGTGGGGAAGTCCTCATGGATACCCTCCGTCTGGGAAGAACGGAGGGTTATCTCGGACTCCTACCGAGTAAAACCCCACTGTTCCTTTTACTACCATGCCTAGCGGTCCCCATCACCAAGTGCGGCTGATCCCACGACCGCACGTCCTTCCTTATACTACAATAATGTTTTGTAATGTTTAATTAATATCAACAACGTGTGTGACTCGAGGGTTTAAAAGCTTTGTTACCTAGTGTGGAAGAGCTTCCATTAATTTGATAAATTAATTACATTTGAATAACAATTCTCTAATGTAGTAGATATAAAGTAGTTAAATACTCGTATAGTTGTTAGTTGTTAGTAAGTATAGTTGGAAGTCTACTTTTAAATAAATACCTAGAATCGTCTTAGTTATGTTTAGTTTTTATTTTCATAGAAACTAGGGATTTTTTATACTCCGATTTATAGGTAGGTACTGTCCACAAGTGCTTTTTTATTCAAATGCAATGGAGGTACGCGTAGACTGCATGTTTTTATGATTATTTTGTTTCGGTGCGGAAATTCATCGCTCCACAAAAATTGTCGACGTGGAGAAGGTTCCGCTGTCCGTCTAACACAGGGCTTTATCTTTTGAATCATAATAGGTATTATGATTGAAAAGATAAAGATTAAGAAAGGCAATTGAAATGTTCTTAAATTACATTTTTTATAGAGTGTGTAATATTATTATAGCATACAGACCATAGTTACTATGGTCTGTATGCTATAATAACAAATAAATAAAATAAAAATATTAAAGAACCCTCTTTAATTTTTATTATGTACCTACCTACTTTACAAGAAACGTGTTTTTAGGCATTATAAAAAATATTTAGTGTGTATTGTACAGTAGTACAATATTATACACTACAGGGTTTCCCTCTGTGTGCGAGTCCGACTCACACGTGGCTGCTTTTTTGTGATATAGCTCGGTAAGTCGGTACCTGTCTAGTGTCCAGTTATGAAAAGCTTTTTGCGACTCCAGCTTTGTGCAAGGATGTTGCGTGGTTTATATTTTCTACACACTTACGTGAATCGTCAGTGTATTAGAAAATACTGTAACTAGAAGTACAAAGTATCTCTAAGACTATGTAGACTTGTGAGGGTCTCAACGGGAAACAGTCGACTGACGCTAAATATTTCACAATCAGTAAGTTGCAAGTCATAGAATCATGGCACAACACTAATTTCCTAAGAACCCTCGGCCATTTTAACATCCGCTTGCTTAGCTAGCAGGAGTGATTCCCTAACCCTCAAGATTCTGTGTACCCCAAATCTAGGATGAGTTCCTCATTGTTTTGGTAATTATACCACACCCTCTGCACTGGATAACCGTTTTTTTTTTTTTTCTATCTACCTATTTTATTGATTGCGCGATTGTGAATGTCCGACCATGCGGCTGTAGGTTGTCCAGAGCATAGGAGACGGAAATACGTATGTATTGCTGCTGCATCTGGGCTGTGCAATGCCTCACTGTGTATTATAATATAATATAAGCTAAATAGCGAGCCATCTGCTAAGATCATTGTTTATCTTGTGTTTTATGCTCGCGTGTATGTACATACCTACATAACCTTATATTGCATTTGTCATTGTGCCACGCTGTCTTTGCAAACTCTCTGCCTGTAAACCGCTGCGATGTGTTGAGTTTCCATCTATCCTTGCTCCTTACACCTTCCTTGGTCGGGGAAGGGGGAATGGACACATCGCATGCGGCTTGCTGCTTTCGCACCATAGTAACATGGGTTCTACGTCCAGGCTGAGGGCAGGACAATCTCATCAAACAGCGCGCTGCCGGAGAGCCAAGGACGGTACCTTTCCCAACTTACACGTGTTAGTGCTCAGAACAACTGTGTGACCTTACCCGCGACCTAGTGTAAATACCTACCTTGAAGATTATACGATTGAACCTTGCGTAAGTGTTTCCTTTACCTAACCTAATTTGTTAACGGCCTGCGCAGCCTAACTGCCCTAGCCGTTACAGTGGCGCCCAGGCTATATTTAATATCTCTGTCCCACTGTGGACTGAGCCCCAGCACAACACTCACTTTACATCGTTGCGGTATTCTCAGTTGTTGTTGTTGATGTCTTTTTGTAGTGTTTTGACGCCGTTACTAGCATTTGCCAGCAGCTTTGCCCGAATGAAGGTCGATGTCCCAACCCAAGTCCTGGTCTACCAGTGTGCCCATCATAAAATTATAAAAAAAACATTTCTTATATACCTAGTTACCTACATATATGGTGGCCATCGAAATCCGCGTTAGCAGACAGAGTTAGAGTTATTTCTGTATCCATAATATTAGTATAATTGATCATTTATTAGTACTTACAGATTAATTTTAGTGAGTCTATTTATTGCTATGCTAGTTTGTTTTGCGTGGTTAAGAGCCACGCGGATAGGCAGCGCGCTTGCGCGAACTACAGCTAAGTACCCTCTGTCTTGAACCTTTCCGTACAGTTTCCTTCCTACGGGGGCCGCGAGCGGTCGTTCTCCCATGGTGAGCTGATTAATACATATTATTATGTAAGTAAGAAAATTGCTTCCTTTATCTATATTTTATTTTATGAACGACGCATAATTTTTGCAGTGTAGTCCGATTTTCAAGTTTTATTTTCTTTTGGAAGGGTGTGGAAAATTAGGGACTGATTGATTTTCACGTAGGTACTGAACTTTTACCTGTCTAGCAGTGTTAACCGATTCTGTTGCAACTTGGTACAGATGTAGGTATACGTCTGATTTTTTTTTTTGGATTGGAAATCATCAAACGACCCCTCCCGCTCTGGGTGGAGCGGAAGGGAGTGTCAGACTCTTACTGATTAAAATCCACTCGTGTTCCTTCCTAAGCCCTTTCTGTTCCAGGGCAGCGGTAACCCTTTTGGACGATCCTGCTACCCAGGTATATGTCTGATTACACTACAACTTAAAAGAGACCTTCTGGGATAAATGCGTAACACACATACGTATAGTGACTATTGATCGCAACTCCTTTCCTTTTGACAGTTCAACCACGGCCATTGCGTTATTTAAGTAAGTACTTACGAAGTAGTAAAACCTATGAAGCAATGGATTTCGGAACGGAATTCGAGTGCTGGAGTTGATCTAAGGATGAAAACGGAAAACAGTCGTGAGAGCTCCTCAACAATGTACAGCGAGTACGGGATTTGATACTAATTTCAATTTAATACGTCCACGCCTTCCTAAGTAAAAGGGTTTTTGACAGACAGACGGAAAAATATTTATTTATATTTAATATACATAGGAATGCAACCCTATTCTTGCTAAGTAGTTTTAGGGCTGATTTTTCAATCGACAGACAATTTTCATTCGTAGAATAAAATTGACCTTTGTCAGTTTTTGTATGGAAGCACTGTAAAAAATTCTTTATCTGAGGGGCAATTCTCGTAATTTTAAGAACGTTCACATTCTGATCTCAGTCTCAATCTGTCAAAAATACCTCTAAGTTTCCTATATTTTGACAAGTTTTTGACATTTGTTTGTCGCCGAGATGACACTGCGAATAGATTTTGAACGTTTTAAATTACGAGAATTGGCCTTCTGGTGTTGGAAAAATCAGCCATAAAACTAGCTAGAATAGGGTTGAATTCCGGATATGCCGACTAATAGATAAGTAAAAGTTGGTGAAAGTGCAAGTACTTAGCTTATTTGTAAACAAAAAAATGTTGATACAAGAAATGGACATAATTTTATAAAAAAAAAAAATGGCGCGTCGTATTTCAAATAATGTTTATACAGGGGCAAGTAAATAAAAATATAAAAGCCAGGCTACTTACGGTGATTAGGTAGGTAGGTACATTAATTGTTAATGAGAATAAGCACAACCAAACATTATTTTCCGTTTCAACTGAAGGACAACGCCACCATGTAGGTCAGTAAGTTAAACACACTTGTGAGCAACTTTCACATTGACATTTCAGAAGCCTGAAGCCAGTCGGGGTAGCCCTGACATGTCTCAGCACTAAAAGCTTCCTGCTCGGCCAGTAGTGTCAACAACTGCAGGTCGGTGACGACACCCGACACGTCACGAATATTCCCGAGTGCTCCCGAATACACCGACAACCTCGCTCGTGTCGTATTGTCTGTGGTATCTGACACCCTGATCCTTCCCTGGGGATGCGGCGGATTAAAATTATAATATTAACGAGGTTGGACATTTTCTGGCCATTCGAAATTAACGAAAATTGCTGGAAATTGTCACTATCAGAAGAGCGTAAATGCCACTTCGGTATAATATGCTGATTAACGTTATGAAAATGTTAAATAAGTAATTTTGAAACAAACTCAATTTGTCTTCTGGGGCTACCGTCATAATATCAAAAATCTCAAATCAATTTCCTGGGATAATAGAAATAGATAGAGATAGGAACTCTCCGACTAGGAAAACCGTTACTGACTCAGTAGCAGGATTCACAGCTCTTATAAGGGGATTAAAGATGTTTATATGGAGCCTGGCATACCTACCATTCCGCCATTTTGTTTTTTTTTTAATAGCGGCCTATCTTTAATCCTATTTAAATCGATAGCTGACATCAATGTAAACAGAAAACATATATAATAAGCTCAAACCACGTAAAGTGTCCCGTTTTCGAGATATTAACGTTCAAAGTTGATCACGCGTCATCCATATTTTTTTAACTTGCGTAGGTATATCTTGTTGTATAGACACTACGTGGTTCGGTCAGGTTTGGTCATTTGATCTGCTAAGGTGTATAGGTAGGCAGGTACTACACCTTTTTAACCGACGAAAAAAACGGAGGAGGTTCTCAAGTCGACGCGTATATATTTTTTTTATGTATGGCATAACTTTTTACAGAGGAGTCCGATTTTGATAATTCTTTTTTATTAGAAAGGGTATACCCCAAAGTTGGTTGGCTGAAAAAAAAAGCCATGACTCGTGCAATTCAAATATAACTGGCATCATGTCTGTTGTAGCACTTTACATAGGTACCTAGGCACAAGTTTGGGGAATACGTTACAGGCTTGGTTTTATTAAAAAGGTCAACACTGGCCGCTAGATTACTTTTTTTCATTTAACGTGATAGACGAGCTAGGTAACCTATAGCTATCATTAGCACGGCACGCACTGGTTGGCGAAACTCGATCAACTGTGCCCGACCAGTCACAGGAGTGCCCTGTGATTAATAGTGGGCCGGTGACCCTGTTACCTTAACTTTTACTCTTTTCAGAATAGGCCTCTGGACAAAAATAGAAACAAACAAAATTCAATTTTTCACTGCGCTGTGAATGCCGCAGTTAAGTCCCGTAACTGCGCTAAAAATCGGCTACGTTGTATTTTTTTTTTTGCGATGATGTGTATTGGCCACCCATAAACGCTGACTCGCATTTAATAAAGTATTAATAGTTTTTAGTAACTAATTTGGAAACTATTTGAAAAATTGTAAAGAAGATCATTGTGAGGATCACCGAAAAGAAGATATAAATGTGACGCCCAGCAACCCCGCAGCATTGGAGCCACGTGCTGAGTGCCGTGCTCGTAGTGACTTATGTCAAGAGTTACCATGTCGAAATTGGAAAAGCCGGACTTGACCGGACAAAATCGGACGGATGGTAACCCTGTTTATGGCCCGCTCTCTCTTACAGAGAGAGAGGAGGCTTGAGTGAGTCCCAGCAGTGGGCAAATATGCGTTGATTGTTATATTACGTGTTAATTCAGTATAAAATAATAAAAACTTACATAATGTCGTCCAAGGCTGCGTTGAGTGCTGGATGTAGCGATGGACTCTGTTTGTAGTCCGACACAACGATCGCATGACTCTGCGGCCTCTTTCCAGCCATTCTGCAGTCCTGGAAACTGGAATATTGAAGTGTCAGTCAACTTGTGATCTATATTACTTCACCTTTATAAAAAATGAAGTGCGAAAATTGCCCATTTACATGCACAATTTTTTTTATAATCTGTCAATGCAGATCAAAATGTATCAAAAAGTTAAGGACAGTCTTCTAATACCGTTTCCTTGTGGCGACATCAGTTAAGGTAGGTACCAGCCCTTAGTGCCCTATCTCAAAAATTGGCCCTATGAGCCTCCCTGCCTGCTTGGCTCCATAAAGGTATAGCGTGATGGTAACCATTTAAAAGGTTAAATCTGTACTTAATTATCTGCAATATTTTAGTTTACCACAAAGTGTAAAAGACCTAACCAAAAGGTTCTTTTGCTATAGAAGAATACGAACAAATTGCAACATTGCTTATGGCGCGGGAATATCAGCTATGCAAAATTTCCTATGTAAAAGCCAAGAACCTAGTTTACCACGCACACTTGTATAAATAAATATGTAGGTACCTACTACCCCATATATGTATACATCCCGCAGTCATTTAACTTTAGTACACATACTTATGTAAACTAAACCCACTAAATAAGTAGTGCTAGCTTTGCCAGAACTGCTGATACGACGTCAAACGACTGTAACAATTACCTGAAACGACTAGAGCGCCATCTACCGAGTGTTACTGCTCTGATTAGCTTGAAACGATTCAAGTGCAAATTAAGTTAATCAACAAATTATTTAGCGAGTTAGACTAATACCACACGGCAGACATAATTAGGTATAACCCAACTGTAGTCTATATTTTTTTTACTGTACCAATACAAAGTATCGGGCGGGAATCGAACCCGCGACACTTGGTCCCTAGTGCTCTAACAAATTGCTCGGCTGTTGCGCCTATTAACATTCATTACCTATCCTAACTACTTGAGGTAGGTAGGTACTCTACCTACTCATCGCTATGAACAATACGTACTTATCTGAGTAGGCACTTGACACCTACCCGCAGCAGGTACCTACTTATAAGTCCCGCAACAAAACGCTCAGCTATTGCACCTATTAAGTTGCTAACCTATCCTAACTAAAATACCTACTACCAACTCAAAATCAAAAGTCATTTATTCAAACTAGGCTGAGAATCAGGAATCAGCACTTTTTGAACGTCATAATGGCTTAAGACCCCCAAAACGCCCGCCCTTCATCACTTCCTAGTGTTTTAACTGAGAAGTGGCGCAAAAAACTTCCCAGCAGCATGGCTGTCTGCTTAGTTAGAAGAACTTGACTCTATACAATAGTATGCAAATAATTAACATTAAGAAACAAAACAGAAAAAACGAATTATTCATCGCGTTGACCAATACGTAAGCACTTGACACCTAATTACCTGATGGCACGCCAATAGTGGGCACCTAATGGCGTGAAAAGCGACAGGTGGCGTAATTGTAACTAGCTCCTGTAGTAGTCAGTACTAATGATAATATTATGATAGGCAGTGGGGTTCGTTGCACCAATCAGCACACACGCTCACATTATTGATGATGTGATATGTACAGTTAATCGGTAACTGATAAAGTTATAACGGCTGATCTACTTCTATGTTTTCTCACCGTGATATACCTACGACATTTTTGAATCACCGTGATACATGATACGGCAAATAAAATTATGATATGTAGGTAACATGCATAGTTATAAGAAAGAAGTTTTAGTCTGTTTTTTATATTTCGTTTGTAAGTAAATAGGTACCTACCAGTCTTAGCAAGGGATCTTATTACCTGCCCATTAACTGAAAGAAATAAAGAAAAAGTATTTTCATACTACTTGCTCAAAAAAGTGACATTCTATGCCACAAAAAGCGAACATAACAATAGTCATTTTTAATCTGTTAAAAACCGGGAAAGAAAATTGTACTGAATTTCATTCATCCTCTAGGGGGAGAATGTGATTTACATTTTGGAATACCTACTTACCGAAATTTATAGGTACTGAACTACATCTGTGTTTACACCATTGAGTTTGTATATAAAGCATTATACATCTTTTTGAAAAAGGAATACGCATTTATTATGCAGTTATGATTATTAAATAAAATTACGAAAACCGACGAGGCCGTATGAGCTTGATGCCTTTGCTTTTCCGACAAAAAAATATTAGTCTAGGAATTTGCCGCGTTTTTGATTCCTTCAAATACATAAACGTTAAGTTTATTTTTTCGCAAATGGTACGAAAAGTAGAGTATTTTCCTCGGTGATAAAGCTGTCTTAGTCTTAGGTGAACTTAAATCGCGAGCGTAACGAAGGACTCGAGGTTTAATCCCGAGAAGCGAGGGATTTAAGACGAGTCCTGAGTGTAGCGAGGGAAATCGTCACCCGCGACAGAAGACACTGCTTTATCCCCTTGGTTAATAATCTACTATTATTTAACTGGGTTGCGGAGAACAGATTCATGTAAAATACTGGTATTTAGCTGTGCATCCTGTTAGTCCGGAAGCCGACCCCAACAGTTCTGAAAAGGCTAGGCAGATGATGATGTACCGGTAAGGTAAAGTAGCTACCTATATCTGTTTCTGTAGGTACGCAATACTGTTTATGCTTACCCTTTTATCTTATTCATTGTTTGCGCTTGAGAGTAATAATACATTAATACCTACTTACCTATATCTTACTTCATGGATCGACTTCAATAGGCATTTTAATTTCACGCACGTACACTACAACAATGAGGAGCCTTACTCATAGTGGGGTTCTCGACGAAGAACAACCGCATTCCGTTCAGGAATAGGATAAGCAACACGTACATAATAATTATAGTACCTACCTACCTAGTCCCTACTTAATGATGTTTGTTCTCGTACTTTTATTTTAGGTAGATTGCGTATTTAATTTTGGCACGATTTCATATGAAATCAGTAACTAGCCATGCGTGAAGGTCGAACGACTAGAAGGCCAATTCTCGTAATTTAAAACGTTTAAAATATAGTCGCAGTCTCATCTCGGCGACAAACAAATGTCAAAAAGTTGTCAAAATGTAGGGAAATTAGACGTCTTTTTGACAGATTGAGACTGAGATCAGACTGTGAACGTTCTTAAAATTACGAGAATTGCCCCTTAGGTACTACCTACTAGAAAACTCTCATGTAATCTACAAATACCCGAAACGTCCCAAATATTAAACGGAACACTCGCATTACCCTTAGGTACTGAATTACTGTTCTCAAATACCTCCAGACTTATCTGCAGGAAACCGCACTTGAGATAACGATTCTATTTAAATAACACACTTTATATCCACCTACCTTCACCCAGGCCTTCGTAGTCCTGTCTCCGTCTTGTTCTACCGGCCATGGTCACTTACACCTCGGGCACAATATGTACACACGGCAGGAAATATCATAACACTCAGCTGGTAAACAAATAACACATTGATAACACTAACGGGGCGGGGAAGCTACACTGCGTAATGTCATCATTATCTATGTTCGATGTTTTCCTTTACACTCAGCGCGAATAAAACCAGCTATAGTTTGGAAAATAAATTTATTATTATTATCAATTTGTGAATTAACAAAATACTTCTTATCTTAACAAACTTAACTGTTTAGGAATACTTTCGATAATACTGTGTAAGAGCGGACTTAGCATTGAAGTGAACATTATAACGATATGCAATATATGGTAATTTATTCTGCTAATATTTGTAGAACTGACGCGTGCGGAAACATGAGAAAATGTATTTATTCTTGGAAATTGGATTTTTACATTAAAACTTAACATAATCTAAGATTAAAAATGATTATCACTCAATTCCTTTCAGCTCCCTGTCTCCCGTCACCTATAACTTAATAATTCTCTACACTACATAGACGTACCTACATTTATTATGAGTGCTAGTAACCTAATGAGTATAATTAACTAATAGAATTGTTGTTAATTAGTGGTATTATATCTTCTGAGTCGGACTTTTCACTTTCACTCGTCTCTGTAAAAGAAAGAATATCACTGTACATCTATTTTATAGTCTGCTTAATTGTACAGTCGACAAGAGTTAAGTATACAGGCAAACAAAAAAATGGCCATCATATTCAGCACAAACTCAAAATAATTGTTTCTCACTACCCAAGTACTTTCAAACAACTCAAGGGTTCGAACTCAGGTAAGCACTTTGTGTAAATAATTTCATCACCACTGCTGTCAAAACGGTGAAGGAAAAAATAGTGAGGAAACCGGCATGTCCTAGAACCAAAAATTCGAAGACATGTGAAAACCACCAACCCGCACTGTGCCCGCGTGGTGGATTACAGCCCACTCCGTCTCACAGAGAGGAGGCCTGTCAGTGGGAACATTATAGGCTGATTATGCTAGTTGTAGGGAACTTGCTTAGTTGCTTGTACACTTATTTTTTTTTTCGACTGTACATTGATACATCACACAAAAAAAAAAATATTTATAATGATAAATATTATGATAGTATTAAAATCAGCGCTTCATAGGGTTGAAAGGAACCCAATGAGAATAGAAAACAAAAGGATCTCATTCCTATGTTGTAAGCAGATAAACACAATTGGGTTAGTACTACATCATGATAATGAAACAAGCGTTCAATAAATAAAAAAGCCACATATAAAATAAAAGTCAAGCAAATAAAACCTGCAACACCTGTATTCATTATAAGCACTATTGTTTTGAAACAAGATTTATATTTGAACAACAAACACAAGCTCCACTGACCTTAGCGTCCGTACGTGTAGCGTGTCGCATACCTTTATACTATGTGGATCTGGTGGAGTGTATGGGAGACCTAACAACATCTACGAGGGTAGTGGAACACGGGATACAGTGCGACTAATAAGTAGCAAAACCTTGATATTGTAATAGATTCTTATAGCAAATAACTGTGACATTTTCTCACAATAACAGGAACTCTAATAAAACAAGTATAATCAAAATGTACATTTGTTATATTTCACATAAAAAATACATTTAACAGTATATGATACAGCGGGCTTGCGTTTTGTGTAACATCAATAATTAACACATATGTACACACTTAGCACGACAGCGGCTGCACAGCTACTCCTTAACCTTTCACATTTTTGAGCTCCGTTTATGTTAATCCAATTATGTGTACTAACTATTATATTAAATTCATTTGAACCGACTAGATGAGAAAGGACAGAAAATATGTTGTTTCTCTAGCAGTTGCAAGCGTTCCTAGCACTTCATACATATAATTATATACTATAGCACATACATTAGGAAGAAAAAGTATATTTGTAGAGTTAGAGCTAGGAGAGCGAAGATTAGATTAGTGGCAGCCAACACCGACACAAGTATCGGCTGTAGGTGTTAGGTGACAACAGGAAGGTAATGAACCATAATGAAGATTGAAGATACATTCAAAAGTTATTAGTAGGACATAAATTAGATTTTATTCATGGGCTATCTATATCTTAACTTTTAGACATGTTTCAATAACAGTTCTAGATATAGATCTATATAAATGGAAAGACTGAACATCTAAAAGTCACAAAATCAGTATTGCCTTGGGTTTAAACAGTCGTTTTAACATTTTATAACAAGTTGTATCAAATAATTGTGTAGGTTATCATATATCTATCTAGTTTGTTACAATCCTCGCCAGTCGCCTCACTGCTGGCTAGTCATCATAATTATTAATAAATAAAGTTACCAGCTAACAGATCACCATCTCTTACACTGACAGACACTTTCCCAACTACTTACTATTATTAAACTATACCACATTTCCTTCTAGTATAACGGTGCTGATATGACCAGAATTGTAATAAAATATACATTATTTGTTTAAACTAAATGTTTTTAAAGACTTGATGAATACTTTGCACTTTTAGCTATTTACATACAGTCATAATCTCTAATATATTCGTTCTAGCTGACGTCTACCTGGTCTACTGAACTAGCTGCTTAAAAATAACTAGTAATCATATCTTCAAGGCCACATTCTGTTAAAAAGTATCTTAATCAATAATTTAAATATCTGCACAAATTATTCTCAAATGACGCACGAAACCATCATTATAAGGCAATCAATACAGATTGGACATGAAAATTAAAAATAAATTAATGTATTATTTACATCAGACCAGCTGACCAAGCTAAGTTTGCGTTTTAACAGATTGTAACCTCGAAATGAGTCGAAATAAATGTCATGTACGAAGTGCGATTAAATTGTCTCTATGGTTAGTGTTTTGTTGATATGAAACAGTTGGATTAGCAGAGAAATGCTTAATTAAACAGTCCATTCACAGACAACCGCGATGTTGACAATTCAAGCTTTAAATTGGGATTAGAAATAAAGTAAATTTTATGTAAAGGACGTCCAAAAGTGCAAGTTAATTTCCTAATATTGAATTTGTCTAGTAGTTACTGAACCACGATGTGACATCAACATCGCGTATGTCACACATGCCTATAAACTTCTGTTCTACGGTTAAGTGGCAAGACTCCAAGTCCCTGACTTACTGGTCACAGCTTCCTATGTATATGTGATAACTTTTATCCAATAGTAGCGCCTCATCTACAACAATGATGCACAATATATGACTAGTGATGGGCTTTGTCGATAACATTAACGTAAGGAACGATCTCTCGACCCATCACTATAATGTGACTTGTTAGTATTGGAAGGACTCAGCACCTTTAGTACGAAGCGTTAGTAGATAGAAGGCATGCACACCTGTCTATCCCGCAATGGTTAAATATTCATATTTGCAGACAGTACAGGCGCGAATTAGAAAGTTTAATAATTTAAAATATGGTGAGTGCAACAATGTTTTCAAATTAGCAAAATGTAAGTAGGTATTTTAATTTCGGAGCCTTAAATATACGTGTAAAAAAGGGGATCCCTTCATTTCGCATAATGTTTTTTTCGTAATATACTTTGGCATACAGTTTTTGTTGACATAATTATCTTGTAGGCTAATTTGTTTTGGCATAATTTTAATTCGTATAATGTTACTTGGCATAATGGTATTAAGGCATAAAAATTAATAGAAATAACGAAAAAAATATTCCATGATATTTTATTACAACGAAAATGTAAAAATAAACGATAGGCTATCCATAATTTTATAAATAAATGTCTCTTAAATATTTAGTAAGATTATTCAAGCGTTTAAGAAATATATACTTAATAAAATAATAAAAGACTCAAAAGTGTTGTTGTTATGCCCAATATGTTTTAATATCATTATGCGTTGATAAATTTATGCTTTAGAATGTTATGCTTAAACATTATTATGATCAGAAAAATAATTATGCTTAAAAAAATTATGCGTAAATATAATTAGGATAAACAAAAGTATGCCAGGTTATATTATGTCTTAAAATTTTATGCAAATGGATAGGGAACCGTAAAAAAGACTTGGTATGATAAATTAAATTGCAATTATTTTTGCCCCACTATCATCTGTAACCTGTAACAAATCGCTCTTGTAAACTACTATCTATTGGTTCTTTATGATTAAAACATTGCTTTGTTTATCTTAAATCCTAAGGATATTTCCGTCACTTTTTCTTTATTTTAGCAACGGATTGATAATCTACACGCAGAGTCATTTAAACTACTTATAACTGTTTGGTAAAGAACAAAAGTATTCCTAACAATGCTACTGAAGTTGTCCGAAGTGATTACTATCATTATATTCGAGCGCTGGCGGTCGCGACACGGCAACCCGCCGCCATCTTGGATTTCTTAATAATATAATAAGTTTCACGTTGATATACGTTCCCGTTTTTACTTGCTAACTATCCTGGCACACATGTTACAGTACCCCGGCGTTGATAAGGCACATCGAGCTTTAAAAAGAGACCGTCCGACTGGCATGAATGACAGAGACGACATGAGACCAGTCGGATTAGTAAAACAAACGTACACAAAGTAGACAAATGTTTTCGTGGCCGTGCCGCCTCAGTCGTATTTATACGGCTAAGAACCTATGTTATTTATTTATTTTATTATTTATGTACACACAGTAAAATACATAAGAGCATAGGGATACATAGGGTCCGTTATTTGTTTCATTGCACGACCTTATTCGTCGTAGATATTTATTTGTAGATTTAATAGCTGAGCCCTGGGGGCACTGTAATTGATATAAAACCAAAACTCGATGTGCAATATCTTCAACCGGGTACTGTGATACCGATTGTCAACATATTAAGGTCAGTGTTAGTATTTTTACACGGTACGAAATGCGACCTTAACTCGCTATAATAACAGTTATTTTTACTTTGTTTTAACACGTATATTTTTTGTGTTTGGACGTCCTAAGTGTTCGTATATTAGTGTAGTGTTAGAAAGAGAAGTGAAAGTAGAACGGTGTGAGTACACCGCAGCCTTATCCCATCACATTATACATACCGAGCCTTGACTAATCAACAAATTAGTTAAATGAAGTCGTTTTGAACGCTGCCGACATTTTGGAAAGTACAACGAAATTTTTAAAACGAAATTTCTTTGTACACTTTAACTGAAACATTGTATTTTATACAACACTGATTACACTACCTTTAAGGCAGGGATACGATTGGATTTTTTTTGATTTATCTACACATGAAATAAAGTAAATTCGACCGCGTTATAAATTGCCGCAGCAGCGTACAAAACTAACTTATAGGGTCACAGCAGACACGATACTTCTAGCATCGGCGATTTGATTACTGCATTATTGCTGCATCACGTTTTGGCGACTCTTTGCTTTCGGTCGCGGTAAAAAATTGAGCATCGAGCCATTTTCCTTAGATGTCAACGTCTCACTAAATCACTGCGACTGTCCTCCAAACGAGTGCAGAGTCTAGCGTTCAAACAAGTTTCAGAAAACCGACCAAGTCGCCAATCACCGACGGTAAAAGTGCCGTATCTGCCAGCCCATAGAGAAGCAACAAAAACAGAGGCGAGTGGCCCCGGGCGCCCCTTGCGGCTCGCGGCACTAGGAGTGCGCGTGCGCATGCGGCGCGTGCGGCGCGTGCGAGTGCTGGCGCTTGGCGCGGCGCGTACCGTTGGCGGCGGGCGGCGCGGGCGCGGGCGCGATGCGGAACAGCTGGATGCGCAGGTGCGTGCAGATCTCCAGGCAGATCTGGCCGCTGTAGCGCACCAGGTCCACGCATACCCATAGCTGCAACGCAAAAATCGTTCATATAATCTGTTGTGAATCTAATGGAGGCTGATTGTAAATAATAATAATTTATTCGTCAGATCTTTCAATCCAATAACAAAGGCAACAAGACACAACCACACTGAACAGTAGTTCCTCTAACACATGGGCCTTAAACATAACTGGCGAAATGTGGGAGTACTGTACATACACCTCTGCCTAACCCTTCCGAGATTACAGGCGTGATGTTCTGTAATGTAATCCGTTTATTACTAATGACAAACAGCGTAAACACTAGTATTACTACATACATTTGGCAGACCACAAAGCCTTGAATGCATACTTTTAGCGCTTGAAACCCTGAAGGTCCCCAGTAAGTGTAGCGGTTTAGCGTGGGGTCTCCACGTCCAAATTCTCGAAACTCGTAGATCTATATGTCAGAAGACCATTATTTGCCAGATTCCTTCAAAAGTTCAGTGGACTAGGTGCATATATACGTACCGTGCACAGCCACAGCACGTAGTACTCGGGCAGCGCGTGGTTGAAGTACTGGTTGAGGAACAGCATGGCGGGTCCCAGCAGCGACCAGTCGTAGTAGTCCATCTCGCTCTTGGTCATATGAGCCACCTGCAAACACAATCATATTTACATTAAAATAATGAACTCATAATTATAATTTCCTTCCTTTATTTTATCGTAAAGATAAATAATTTTAGGAGCCAAGAGAGTAAACTATGCTGATAATATTATGAAGTATAGTTAAAAACATCAATTTTGTTTGAAGCCACAGATGGCCTTCAAAATGTAAATGTGTAGATACATGTCCAAAAACAAAGCAAAATTCAAGCTAATAAATCCACAAAAAGACCAAAACAGAGCATCAAACATTTCAAACAGCACTCAACAAGAACAAAGTGAAACACAATAAGTACACTCACCACAAGTCTATTGGTGACTTTAGCAGCAACCATGCCGAACGCCATTATGTACAGCGATGGGTGATTCTGGTACACGTTGGACTCGCTCTTCTGGAATATGATGAAGGCCGGCACCACGACCAGCGAGAACGGGATCACCGGCGACAGGATACTCGTGCCCTACGGAAATTACGGGGTGTACCACGGCCTTCGTAGGACGAACGGGCCAACACATTGTATACTGTGCCATCGCAAGGAGTTAAGGCAATTATTAATCAGCAAGTTTTTAATGAAATTCAAAATTCTCATATCATTTTAGAAATTATTTTAAAAAGTTAGGGATACCTACTTCAGTATAACAAAGCGCTACATGCTAAGCACTACTTCCTAATAAAGTGACCAAGTAACATGCAACGTCAAACAAGCAACGGAAACACAAACATGCGGTTAGTAACAAGCCATACAGTACATGCAATGAACGCGACACCCGTGCACTATGAGACACAGCACAACACTACAGGACGGACGGTACAACACTAGTGATCGAGTCAGTCATCGAGCATCGTCACGTGAGCATAGCGCGGTGGCGCGTTAGTACAGTCTGTGCAGCATTTGTGTTGTTAAGTGTTATTGTTACGGCACAATGCTAATCAAAAGGTCTTACTGCGACGGTGGAGCCGTTTTTCCCCACTCCACCCTTCATAATGACGGTAACGTAACCGACGACTAGGTACAGGGTGAGCAACACGACTGCGTAGTTGGATATCAGATTCAAACTGATGTCTATCGGTAACTGTAGTGTTAGACCGTGATATGCGATGATGTGATGGTCACGTGATGACGTCATGCGGTTAGACCGGCGGCGGGCGGCGTCGGGCACGCGGGACGGCGGCCATAACAGAAAGAGAAACACATACATGCCATTAATATCAATTACATCAACTACGTAACAGAACGGACTGGAAGCGTACGACAACCATTACATTGACTCTTGTTTGTATGTGTTGTCTTCACTCATTTATGGTCGTGTGATACTTGTACCGAGCTGTTGTGAACTATACGGAAGAAACTGGTGGGTATTGACTAACAGATAGTATGTAGATAGAATAGTTTGACGTTTAAGCAAGTATATTAATAAAGAATTGAAAGGAGATCGCATGTTGCACCTAAAAATAGGTATGTGTGTGTGTTGCCGTCAGTGACCCTCCCCGGACATAATTATATTATTTTATATTAATCACATAGCTTATGGCATTTAAAATTAAAAACATACTATAGTTGATAGACCTTATACGTCCTACACGTATCTTTAGTTGTTAGGTTACAAAAGTTATTGACATTAAATTCATGATAAACCCTTCGGGGATTACAGGCGTGATGTCATGTTGTGTGTCTTCGAGATAAAAACAGACGTTTCACACCAGGAAACCAGAGCTAAAATTTTAATTATAATGTGCCAAAAACCACCTTAGACTAAATTAAATAAATAGGAGAGATTTAGAATAGAGGACCCATGGTTACATCACAAGTAAACACCACAATATCTTCTCATCATATAGCAATACGATAATTTACCGCAATATGTGTTAGGCAGTTTAATTATCCTCAAGAATTTTCTTCTAACACGAGCACTTGCACGAAATGTTGTTGATTTGAAGTTAGAAATACGTAAAGGTAAGTATAGTTTAAATAAATCGTGCTGGTTTATGTAGAGAACATTGTTAGCGGTAATAATTAACGGTGGATTATTTGCCTTTCATTTTTAATACAGCTTATACATAGATTAGGAACATTTATGGCCCCCTTAACAATGATTCTGACATATCCATGAAATTTATCTGAAATGGGACCAATCGCCACTTTTTGCTATATTTTTATGTAAGACTTAAATATCCCTATTGATTAAAAGAAAATACCGACACTTGGAGAACCCGTAATGAGAAAAGCAATTAGACATTTAGACAGTAATGTAGATCTTCAGCTGTAATGGCTTCAGAGTTATTTACACGATGTGTTCCATGCAGCTTGGTTAAATCACTAAATGTGACGATTCAGTCGTTACTTTTTTATTATTCATGTTTATTTCTTGACCTGCGATCTTCGACTTTTGTATTATAATTAGGTTTCACATTAAGACGGTAAATTTTTAACGCATTCCCTTTCTACATTTAAATTATAACTGAAACAAAGATGGCGGCTCTTTTCCAAGACTGAATCGTCGCATTGAACCGACGTCCCACGAACGAGTGTCCAAGTAAACAATATGCAATCTTACAGCGACTGTCGATCCGTTCTTGCCACATCCTCTAACACGGAATGTGGAAAAAAAGTTGGTGGCAAAGTAAAACTGTAGGGCGAAGCATGTGGCCGTAACTTGCAGGCTCAGCGGCACACCCAGTGGAGGCATCTGCGCATGAGTGGGCCGTTACACCAGGGATCAGACACAACACACCCTACTGCAGGGATGGCGAAGCTTTTAACATTTAGAGTATAAATAAAAACTACACTAACACCCAGTTTCTGATTTGAGAATTTAAAGTTGAGAACTTTTCCAACACTACTTTAGCATTACTTAGCGTTATTATTCAAAGAAATTTCGCGGGCAACATTGCAGGAATAATCTTAAGTAAAGTTTAACAAGTTCCCAACACCAATTTCTCAATACCGGGTACCAGTGACCTTTAACGAGCTTGCCACCAATATGTGAGAAAAACTAGTTTATATTAAACAAAAAGATTCACATACCTACCTACAATATTTTTCTAACACAGTAATTAAAAAAGATTAAAAAAAATATAAACAATGCACTGTAGTACAGGCAGAAAAGGATAAATATATTTTAGGTATTTCATTTTCATAGGCACCTACACTGCAATCGATGCCGTGAACTTCCTGTCGCATAGCACAGGTTCGCCATCCCTGTCCTACTCCTTACATAGGCCGCAATGTATGTATAACAAAAACGTCAGTCAACATCCATATCGTGCTCAACTGATTTGTCATCTTTCTAACCATAATGATATCATAATTATGATTCCACTCGACAGCTGGTCGTCTAAAACATGGCGGGTTTATGTACACTGTATGAATTCTTCAAAATGAGTGAAGACCCACATTTAAGACAAAATAAAAGGGAGACGCACCAGCCACAATTGAGAGTAAAATTAACTATAAAGGTTATCCCAAATACGAGCGACAAGTTACTATAAGTACGTCATAACAGATAAAAGTACAGAACTCAGGCGTAAGTGTGACATGTCGTGCTTTAGAAAGCGACCAACATACAGGTATGATTGACAAAGTCGACACTCGACAAAGGCAAAGGTTTATTTAAAAATCGAAGTGCCATACTTTTGGCCAGGTACATACACTGTTCGTCCGTCGTTGCGGTATTGATACAAATTCTCAGTATGACGAAGAATGTCACAGGAGCAGCATGATGTGCACCTGTGTGGCACTAACCGGACTATATCGCACATATATGGGAAAGCCTTCACGTTAGAACATGACTAACAAATCCTACACGGAAACAAAGACATTCTTAAAATAATATTTATCATAGATCATGCTCCATGAAGAGACAGTAATATCATGTTATTTCGTATAAAAAAACACCTGCAAATAAAATACTTAATACATCGATTCTACAAAATACTTCAACTTTAGTTAAAATGAATCAAACTACGTGTAGGTACTCCGTGGTCGCAACAGGGAGCATAGTCTAGTTACATTAATTAATCGATTTCATGCTATTAAAAAAACCCACATGATATAAAGCGATGGAACCAAAAGTGTCTTAGTTATACAGATCAAAGCTAAGTTTACTGTGGCACTCACACGAACGATATATTACATTTTAATAATTCATTGACTATTTGCTTACAATATAACATGTTTATTCTAACTTTAATAACGATTGACAGCAATTCTTCAATACGCACTTCTTACAGTACCCTACTCTAGCTAGTTATTATAGGATCCTACATCGGGTACCCGCACCCTCAGACCTCTAATAAAATAATAATATTATAATCTATCCATAGAACGACATAAATTATTATACTTTATAAATTATAATAATATCATCTATTCAAAGAAAGTTAATCTAGATTAACGACGCTCCCAAGCAATAACCCGGTAATCGAAAAATCAAAATTTTACAGGAGAAAAGATTTTCTGATTTTATCAAATATCTTTTCAACAAGTGGGACTATTGAAGTCATTGATGTATTAAATGAAAGGTATTATTTTTACATCAATGACTTCAATAGTCCCACTTGTTGAAAAGATATTTGATAAAATCAGAAAATCTTTTCTCCTGTAAAATTTTGATTTTTCGATTACCGGGTTATTGCTTGGGAGCGTCATTTTCATCTAATAGGAAATTAAAACCAAACCTAAATTAGTCATTAAAATTACAGGTAGGTACTGTACGAAACATTATAAGCAAAAGTATGTTAAAAATCTGTATCGTGTTATAATCGCGTGAAAGTGCCGTATCACTAACTGCTGCCAATCTGAAGCCGAGCTACTGACCGCGCTAGGTAATGCATGTCAACCGACGATGTATACAGTACGAAACTATTTAGATACCCAATCTGTAACCCAATCAGTGCCGTGAGGGAGACTCGATTCAAACATACACTCTATGGCAAGATGACAGCACAAAGAAAAGAAATAAAAAAAATTAAGTTAACAAATAAACACTTTTTTTCTAAAAGTGAAACGGACTGCTTACTGGTTCCACTTTCGAAAGTAACAACGCTCTACAAGACTTCTTAAAACAAAATATTCTGACAGTTTCGATCATTAATTCTGTCAGAAACTATTTGTAAAAAAACAAGTGAAAATATCTGCCAAGATGGGGCTCGTCCTTATACTCCTTTTGCTAATTCTACTCGCGTTTGCATTGGCTGTGGTACAGCTTGTGTTTAGGGGAGGTGTGAAATAACTAAATAACAATGATCTTTATTCTGCACCTTGGCAGTTAAAAAAAATTGAAAAGTAACTAGTAAATTCTTTGAAAAAATATTTATAAATTTTGGTCTCCCTCACGGGGTGATTGTATGTGGGACTAAAGAGATGTCTCACAGCGACGGTGGAGCCGTTCTTGCCCACTCCGCCGGAGACGATGGCGGCCAGGAGTGTGCCCACCGTCAGCACCGCGCCCCCCACGGCCACCAGCGCCAGCGAGTAGCGAACCTCGAGGCCTCCGCCCACCTAGTGCACAGGTGCGTTACAAGTGTGCCGAGCCCAGCACGAGCTGTGTGCAGCGCCTAGCCAAGACCAAGTTCCACCAAACAGAAGCCACGCTCTTGCGACCGACCTAACCACAATTGTGGGTAAACAGAAGTAATTATTTTCTCGAAACTCCTTTGTAGTACTGCTTAAAAAATTGCTTGCAACTTGAAAACAATAAAGTAACCTGATACATTACTCGAAATATTTTACTAATACATGACACACACGAACTTTTCATAGTACACTTCTAGTTGGCAGAACTGTGATCCGATTGTGCAATGATCGACTGGACAAAGGCGTTGTGGCAGTATTCAGTTCAGGTCGAGTCAAGTTGTACCTGATGACGTGGAACACGGACAGAACACGACTATAGCGGGCATGTGGGTATTTTTAAACATCACCTAACAGTTTATAGCTGGTGGTTCATTTAGTAGTTGGTCATTTTGTATAACAAATTATTTGGTGCTACACAAAAGAATTACGGATAAGGATAATTTATCTCGAATAAGGTTTGCTTTCAACTTCGATGTGTGTGACGATCCTTTTGTTAAACTTTAATAAAGTTTTACTGACTTTCGTAATTCTTTCGTGCGTTCATTTAATATTTGTGAAACAACATCAATAATTATAATCTCAAACATCTTGTTCTGTGTAAGTGGTGTGTTATTCAAATGTTAGATAACATCGGACAACACTGAGCTAACATTACGATATTATAGTTTGTGTGCTATACCAGGCTCGCTCGCGTACAAAATGACTTGCATTCTGTTTTTGTTGGGATCGTTTACCGAGAAGTACAAACGTAATTTGTTTGGACATAAACTGCGCTCGATGAAGGCAACATGTCTGATACGTCATGACGTTTACATTTACAGCAGGAGTTGATAAACATGGTGCCTTTACGAACAATTTTGTTTGACGTCAGTACTACTGAAAGTCATTTTGCATCGTTAGCCTATCATACGCAGTGCAGAACAGTTGGATTACGTTACCTGAGTGGCCCAGAAACTGGATCCTAGCGTGGCGGACACCAGGTGGATGGCGATGATGGAGTACTGGGCCTCCGTCACGTCTATCCTGCCCATCTTGAGGGTCCCTGTGACGTAGGCCTGCCAGTGCGCGCAGTAGAATAGCGTCATGGCGCAGAAACACTGGAAAGTTACAGATAATTTATAATAATAGATTAGTCTGTCATCGTTGTTTGAAGTACCATTGCTTGATTCAAGCAGTTCATGTAGTTTTCTAAATTAAAACATTTCATTGGCTCATAATGCTTAAGATTCTTATAATAGTGTGGTCGGCCTATATATTTTTTTATCAGTCTTCCGTCCAATTTCTAAATGAGTGGAATTAAAGATTTTCTCGCTGCATGATTTGCTATTGTTGATTAAGGACAGCTGCAGTAAACCTCAAATTGGCTTCAGCAAATCATATCCGCGCTACTATTGAGGTATTATATCAAACATACCTACTGTTGGAGAAAACTTGCGATTTCCGAAATAATTCACGAAATTTCGCGTAAAGAATTCGTAAGAAAAATAAATTGTGCAAATCGGTCAGTAGGTTACAACTGTTACAACAGGCGACAGACAATTAACGGCCTTTAGTTTAATATCGCACATTAACGAGGCAAAACAGTAAAAGATAAATCGATTTGAATAATCTCGGTCATATTTAGGTAAAAG
The DNA here is from genome assembly GCA_949629185.1 of Apamea crenata. Lineage (NCBI taxonomy): Eukaryota > Metazoa > Arthropoda > Insecta > Lepidoptera > Noctuidae > Apamea > Apamea crenata. Next base: position 19,329,654 of record OX451359.1, on the reverse strand, counting down.
TTAAAATGTGAATCACACAGATTGGCCAGTTTCCAGAGTTTGGCGGTATCCGGGCGCGTTTGCTTGGCAGCACTCCCAAATAAGAATATTGAGATAATGAGGGGCCATGGCGCGAATATGGAAAAGTACATAGTCGTTAGCGTTATTGATAGCTATCTACGTAGGTGCCGAGTTCATTCACGACTCATTCTCTAATGCGCTGGTCAGGGTTTAAAGGTTAAGATCACTTGAAGGCTGCTGCTAACTGGACCATAGATGGCTAGAATGGGATGGGTTCACCGTCCGAATTTTCCTTAAACTTACTTATTGAGGATAAACTGATTTCTTTTTGGTTTTTACCGACATTTGGTTTTTGAGACGACCTCCTTTTCTTTTCTTACAATTTCAGTTTGGAGTGGAATAGTGCTTCGTAATAATTATAAACTTTCACTATGCCAAGTTTCATTCTAATCTTTTGAGTGATGTGGTACCACACATCATACACATTTTTGTTGCAGCTTGTATCGAAAGTTATTATAATAAATATATAAAACGTGATATATGGCCTACTCCTGCATTTTTAGCAAAGCCCATTTTCCGCTAGGTAGGTACGTATAGAAAGTCCTCTTTTCAACTTGATTTTTGCCGCTACATGTTCTTCACCAACTGTATTTTATTGATTCTACTTTCACAGCTAATATTTCTCATTACATATTCTTGTTAAGTAATACGAGTAGCTAATCTATCCAGTACCTATTCGTAAATTACATCGGTAAACACTCTTAGCGGACAATAATGAGCTTGACAGTTATGTAATGTCTCCAAATAAACAATAACAACAAACTCATTAGCATTCTTCTAATAATTGAATCAACGACCTGTAGTAATTTTCGCCGTTTTCGACCTTGCTCTCAAAACACGTTTTCCGTAAAGAATAAAATAATAATAATTGTATTGGCATGCAGGAACTAATATACAACATACATAGTCCACACACGGAATGCTATGGGGACTAAGCCGTTAATTTTCCATAGATTCCCAAAGGAAACGTGCTACTTAATTACGAAGTACTTACAAATCAAGTACTTATCTAAATTACGTTTTAATATAGGTACTAATTAGTCACAAGCATTCGCGACACATCGCTGGGTAATAATAATTATGAAGATTACCAATACATGATAGTCGCAGTTGTCTGCTACGGTTCAACATTATTTTCTTTAGTCATCGTCGTGATGGGTGGGACCATTTGCAAATTAATACAAAGTTTATGGCTATAGAGATTATAGCCTATTTGGTGCTTCCATGCAACCTTCATGAATATTTGATAAGTTGATAGCATATTAAACGTGACAAGCACTAATTTGTATTTAGAACAGAAGAAAAACAGTAGAAGTCAGTTTATCTGACAAGAGGAAGTCATGATATAAAATGTTATGAATAAAGATCCCAATAATTACGTGACATATTCTAAACCGTTTTTTATTAATTAACGATAAGGTAACCTAAAGATTGAGGAGTTCTTGTAGTACTACGGCATATCAAAGAATCGATACACCTGGGTTTGGCTGGGGCCAGTGTTGGCCTTGCAAAATAACTGTAAGTACTTCATTCTTCTAAGAAGGGTATAATCATTTAATTGAGCGTAGAATGTGATTCATACTAAGTACTTGTGACTGCCTGTTTTATTAAGATGTTGACAATCGAGCAATAAATGGACCATATCAGTATGGAGGCAGTCCCCTCATACTTCAAGTGTCGGCCAAAGGTTTTTTTTTTTTTTAATCTCAATTTATTTACGGGATTTTTTCTTTACAGAATATGTCACCCCGATTATTGAATACAACTTATTTATAAATACATATTGTATACTAGTCTACCCGCAACCTTATAGCCAAAATAATAATATGATAAAGCGTTCTAGCCTCAACTGATAATGGTGAGGCCAGAACGCTATTATAGAAGCCCACATTAAAATTGTTGACAAAAGCTTGACGCCTTTGGACCCCAACACGAACACACTCCGACAGGATATGATGCACATCTTCTATAACTCCACAGACCCCACAATTGGGCGAATTAACTTTGCGCATCATGAATCCAAAACTATTGAGTGGTATGTGACCGGATCGGAGTCTCAAAGCCGTCACAACCTCCTGTCTACTCATCCTTCCCTCGCTGAACCAAAGCATCCGTGGGAGAGATGGCTGAATAGTTCTATACCAAATGCCTTTAGTTAAAGACCTTTCATCAAAGTATTCTGACCAAGATTCAATACATCTGTCTCTAACCAAGGGTAAGAGCTCGGTATGCCAAGGAGAACACGGATAGGTTTCCCCATCTGACCCAGCCTCATTTGCCAAACGATCAACCACCTCATTACCCTCTAATCCAACGTGAGAAGGAATCCATTGCAACACAATTTTTATATTTTTTGCAAAAAAAACATTAATACTTCTTAATATAATATACGCCAGTGGAAGCCCTCTCGCAGATGAAGTACTCGTACATCTCAACAGATGGAGAAGAGCACTTTTCGAATCAGTGAAGACAACGAAACGATCACCGTCCAATGATTCGATATAAGATAAGGCTTCAGCAATAGCAATTAGCTCTAAGTGCATTATTGACACTTTTGATAAAATTTTAAATTTGAAAAAGGCACCTATTTGCGAGTCAAAAAAGGCTGCACCACAGAAATTTTCACGTCTAGAACCGTCCGTGTACACACAGTAAAAGCCAGAATAAAGTACATTTAGAGAATTACAACATATTGATCTTAAATTACGTATATTATAACAATGCTTAGGTTTATCTACAGAATCTAAATTGGGCTTTACAGTAACCGATAAGTCCATATTGCTGACCCAAGTAGCCAAGGAGAACATGTCCATTTTATTACTACAGTACATATGTTCTTCCTTTAGAACGTCGTGAGACAAAACTAATAGTGGCTTTTTCTTTTTTCTCCAATAACCATTATTATAACAAAGCGTATGTAGCTTATCCAGAATGCCTATTACAGGAAAATCAAAACATTTCGATTTTAAGTAAAATTTACCAGCTAAGTATTGACGTCGAATAAAAAGAGGAGGAATCATTAATTCGGATTCCATCACGTGAATCGGAGTGCTTTTGATAAACCCACCTACTAAACGCAGACAAATGTTTTGTAATCTGTCCAGTTTAGTTAAATGAGTGTCAGCGCTATTGTCTAGTAAAAAGCTACCATAATCTATACGACTACGAATAAGTGAGATATACAGTCGTCTTAAGTGGTTGGGGTGAATACCCCACCCAGGTCCTACTAAAACCTTAAAAATATTAACCAGTTTGAGTACTCGTTCACGAACCTCATCGATATGTTTTTTCCATCGAAGACCCTTATCCAGCCACAGTCCTAAATACTTGACATGGTCTACTAACTCTAACAAAGTCCCGTTAAGACGTATTTCTATAACTGGCCTACGATAACCTCTACTGAATATACAGACTTTACTTTTAGCGGGAGAAATGTCTAAACCTACATGCGTTAACATATTGTTGATTAAGTTGAGAGCAGACTGGATTTTGGATTGCCCATCATTAACAGAAGAACACTGTACGTATATAGCGAAATCATCCGCATACTGGGATATGCAAATGTTGTTCTGCAAACGTTTACAAATATCCGACGTTATTACGTTAAATAAAAGTGGAGATAACGGATCACCCTGAGCCAAACCACATCCTGAATTTCTACTAATAAAGCTATTACCAGATCTTATTTTGAGTACTCTTCTATGAAGAAAATTCCATAAATATCTACAGATGCGTGACCCTACTTTAAGGTTATCCAAAACATTGATTAAAACAGTATTATTTACATTGTTATACGCATTATTTATGTCTAAAAAACAACCGATGGTGGAGCAACCCTCGGAAAAACCAATTTGTATTGTAGATATTAAGCAACTCAGACCATCCAAACACGACCTACCTCTACGGAAGCCAACTGTATTCGCAGAGAATGTGTTGTTTTTTTCCAGAAACCATTCTAATCTTCGAAATAGTATATAATGGAAAATTTTGCATATGCATGACAACAAGGATATGGGTCGTAGTGAAGAAACGTTATTAGGGTCTCGGCCAGGTTTTGGAATAGGTACGATGCAAATGTCGCGCCACTGAGAGGGCACAAAACTGTGTTCAAAAAATTCATTAAATAAAGTAAGTAATACAGATTTACCTACATCGGGTAAATTCTTAATCATGGAATAAGATATATCATCGCATCCAGGAGATGTATCCTTAGACTTGATACATTTTTCTAGCTCCTGAGTGGAGATCTTACATTCTAATAAAGCGTTACTATGTTGAACAGTAGGGGTCGAAGGTGATGCATAATCTGGTGTTAAGGAATTTAAAAGATTGGTAGCACTTTGAGTGTCAACAAAATGTCTAGGCGAACGGCAACCTTTCAGCCATCTCATTTTGCGCCACATGTCACTACACGTAGTCGTGTGGTCAACTGACGAACAAAAATTGAACAGCGAGGCCAAAGGTGAACAGCGAGGTAGTTGCGTAACACACTAACAGAAACAATGGCTCTCATTTTGACAGCTCAACAACATTTATTGCGACAACAACAACATTCATTTTTTTTTTCATATGTGGTTGAGTAGACTAATTTCTGAAGCAACGGATTATACTTCAAAATGGTTCAGATTGTGATAGAAATATTGTTATAAGGGTGCAGATTAGCCCGGTTATTCCGTTTATTAACCCTAAAACAGCCACCCTAGTGTGGATACTCGGAAACGCGTGTTCATCTATCCACCCCAGAGGAGGTGGATAATCGCTTTCACTTCTGATTGTTCGTCAGACTTTTTATCCCAAGTAGGTACATACATTCATCATCAACAGTAAATATAATTTTTAATAACCACAAACTTAAAACAAAAATCATATTACGAATACGTTTAAATCAAATTAAACTTTCTCGTTTTAAATAATCTTAATATGTAATTTGCAAATTTTTCTGCACTATGTCCAGGAAATGACCAACAATCATTTCAATATTGAGTAGACATAATTGTGTATCCTGGATAAATTCGTCTCAATTAATGTACAATTGCTCTTTTTATACATTTCTTTTCTAAAACAGACGTTTAAAGCGAAATACGTATGGTATCTTGGGCCAGTTTCTACCATGTTTCTATAAATGACTGAACACAGTGAGAGAAAATCTGAAGAAAAATAATATACCAATTCGTTCGAATTGCGTTTCTGCGTACCTTTCTACATTACAGTGGATAAACGGAATAACATAAATAAATATAGATTTTTACATGGCGGTGTGAATTTATTTAACGTCACACTTTATTCGACGTGGTTTTTAATTTAAGTAAAAGTAGCTTCAAAACGAAACTTACCTGGAAGAACATCCAAGTAGGGTACTCTCCCAACTTGACAGCTATACATGCACCTAGTGCTATGAACACTGTTGATATGCTGTCACAGCCGTGGTCGAAGAGTTCGCCCAGCGGCGACTGGCTGCCGGTCCGCCGCGCCTGCTTGCCATCGATGGCGTCCAGGCTCTGGTAGATGAAGACTCCTAGCGCGCATAGTGCGCACGCCCATCGCGGAGGCTCCTGCCTCGCGTCTGGACTGAACCTGCGGCGTCAAATGATGGGTTATACAGCTGATAGAATTGACTAAGTATTGTAACGAACGGGTAGTACCTACTAGAAACCTCGTTAATATTAAGGAGCACCTGCTGAATGTTAGTCAAATGATGAACAAACGTGGACCTAATACGCTGCCCTGAGTCACAACTCACGTCATTGCAGTTTAAATCGATATAAACTGCAATGAGTGGCATTACCATCTGGTTTATTATCGTTAAGGTCATTGACTGCGATTCTCCTTAATACGATCACTCAGGCCGTTGAGTTCCGTGCGTAAGTAGGTGTTAAACTCCTTACAGGTCACTACACACGGAAGGCTGATAGGTCATAGCAGAAGGGTATTTTTAGACCCCAAGTATAATACCTATGTTGACTATACGACTATATATTATAAATTATTGCGACGTATAAGCGAGCAAGCGTGACTGATCTAATGATGTGTGACGCGTGCGTAAATAGCTATGGAGTCGCATACGCGCATCCATAAACTTCCTCAGGTTTTTAAGCTGTAGAACAAGGAATATGATATGACGAATCGGTCGCTTCTTTACGTACTGGCACCCATAAATTACACCTACTTACTTTAGGATAGAAATATGTTTCCGTTTGTGTGTTTACTAATTTGAAGCTATGAGGAAATCAAACACAATTGGATATTGATTAATTGACTACAATCAGCGCTACGCATTTCACAAAGTACTTTACAAAAACAACCAAGGTTTTATTTATATAATTTTGAGTAAAGCAATTATTCTTATGTACGGAGTTTTTTATTTGATAATACTTTGTTATATGTAGAAGATACTTAATTATATTGTATTTCATATAGTACAGTCACAAGCAAAAGTATGTATACACTCGGCTTTATTCAAATCGCTTTACTCCTTTATTTTTTCATGAAATTTTATGTTCTAACGAACATAGCTTTTTCGAACCCATAGGTTTGAGTCCTATTTCAAGGTTGCATTCGTTATTTCACGATAAAATCGCAATTGAAAGTTGCCAAGTGTTGACATATTGGTGCTTGTGACTGTACTCATTTATTATTGAAGAGTTTCATTTATTTATTTTCACTTCAAGACACAAACATCAGGGTAACCCTGGCTCTTGTACTAGGGGGTCCTGCATCACAAGAGCCAAAAAAGTAGAGAAGAGAAGAGTAGAGAGAGAGAGAGAGAGAGAGAGAGAGAGAGAGAGAGAGAGAGAGAGAGAGAGAGAGAGAGTAGAGTCGAGTAGTAGTATTAGACAATGAAAAATCAGAAATCGGCAATATTATCTTATAATTTTTTTATGAGCTCATTAATTCATGTTCCACAAATGCAATATAACTCTATCAATAAGAATAAGTGTTATAACATTATCTTACTGTATCACCTCATGATAAATTAATAATAATAAGCAAAGTAAATAACAATACAAGTGCAGAGTCATGATGAGTGAGATAATTACATACATAAACTCACGCCTTCTTCCCAAGGGGGTAGGCAGAAACTACAAAATGCCCACCCGCAACGATCCTTACATACTCCTTTTGCCTCATTTCCGTCCATACATCTGAGGGGAAATTCTCATAATTTTAAGAACGTTCACAGTCTGATCTCAGTCTCAATCTGTCAAAAATACCTCTAATTTCCCTACATTTTGACAAGTTTTTGACATTTGTTTGTCGCCGAGATGACACTGTAACTAGATTTTGAAAGTTTTAAATTACGAAAATTGGCCTTCTGGTCACACACGCACGCCAGTTGTGAGGACTACGCACCTGACCTTTCTTAAGAACTTCACCACTTAGGTCACTACCTATATGTCCTCCTGGAGCATTCCCAGCATTTCCACTCACATCTGTCTTGTAAAACTTTTTGCTAGTTGCCTTTCATTCATCCTCTCAACATGAACAGACGGAAGGGGATATTAGACACCATACCGCTTGTTAATAAGATTATTACAAAACAGTCCAGAAATTACATTCTATTCTATTTTCTTAATAAAAATGTAAATTCATGAAGCACACCCAAGTCATACTACGCTGATGCAATGTAGGGACAAGGTTTGTACATTTATACCTGGATTTAAAATTGAGTAACTTTATTTAATCTTATATCAGCCAGAGTATGACACTAAACTCAAAACTGTGATAACAACAGTTACTGAACATGCTGAACTTTACCTAAACTTTAGCAGTCATGCTGATACCTAAATAAAATAAATTCATACCAAACCCTACACATGAAAAATTTTACTTTGGAAAAGAGCATTGGTAAAGCTAATTTCTGGTTAATACATATAATGTTTTAGCAGGTTAACAAAGTCATACCTTTAACATTCTGTTGTATTACAACCTTTATACATAAATATATATTATTTTTTACACTTAGCCTAGACTGCTCTACTGCTAGGCAAAGCCACTCATTTAATACGGCAAATTAATCTTGCACTTGGCTGATTAGTTGTAAGTTGATAACTTATCAGTAAGTACAAGTAAAAAGGTTATGTGTCCAATCAGATGTACACAGATTTCAGGCAAAAATCAAAGTCTGTACCTAATCGAAGATAGTTGAAGGTCCTCATTGATAAAAAATGATAAGCTTGGAGTGACAGCTTTAATTGAATTCCGGCTATCTTATCGAAACAGACGGTGGCGCGACTTCGCCTCGACCAATCGCATGCCAGTTTTTTCATGCATTACAATATGTAAACATGCGAGAAACTATCATTTTACTGAATGGAAAATGCAATGGTTACAGAATCATTACAGAGCATCTATGTGGGACTACTATTACGGACCGTTAGAAAGTCTAGTGCCAGCAGAAAATGAAAGTCGTTACGGTCGGGCGCGATCTGTGCCACAGTTCGTCTATCTTACTGATATAACCTTCAAGGTACTTACCAAACTAGTATTAGTGTGGTGACTATATTTACTATTAAACCTAATATTGTGATGAGATTCGGCGCGAGCCATAACGGCGTTTTAGATACTAGCCAGCACCACCACGGCTGCAGCCATGCATCCAATATACTGGCACTCGTACAAGAATATTTGTGTTCACTTAGTCTTTTTAACTGGGCAGCATTGAGTATTCTCTCTTTATAGAACTGCATTTTATTTCACTGTTACGACATTACAATGCACAACTAAATTCCACCTCTAACTATGTTCACAAGATAAATTCGCAAAATCGCAATGCAAATCACATTCACATCACAGTTCACACCATTCTCATTCTGACATGACACCATAAACAATTTGACAGATTTTTTTACGCAGCGATGATCTGTCATCCAGCCACGCGTACGCCATAGACAATGTTATTGACAGTTACAAAGAATGTTACCAACAAATAAATTATGGTACAATTCTGGGAGAAGAAATTGCTTTTTCAAGAGTAAAAACGAATGAAAGGATTACCAGGCGAGTGAGTTTGTTAGTAAATACGATACCAATAATGTGCCTCGACTGTTTTATTTATCTTCGGAAATCCACAAATCATTAAAGAAGCTACCACAAAACACTTTTAGAGCTAATGAGTTCTATGTTGAAAATGTTGAGATTCGCTGGTTCATCTTTATACTACCGATTAGTATATTATTAGTATGGAATAAGTGTCAGTGGTAACTTGAAGGCAAAGAGTAAAGTACTTGAAGGTAAATCTATGTGACGATTCACACATAGGAAGCGAAATACTTCTACAGTCACGATCTTAAATACAGGGTTAATTTTCAAAGACCAGCCAAATTTAAGGGTGTGATAAAGACCATCCAACTGAACAACTTTCTCTTTGGGAGTAATATCGCTATATGCACAGCTCGGCAATAATATCTGACTTCATTATTCATCCAATAAATATGTCAAGAGGACGACAAATATATTTGATCATTTGTGGAAGGCAAATATCCTATATTTTGGCGTCGCTTGTGTCGTCAGATAGTTTTGGTGTTGCTTCGATGTCACTTCGTTGTGCTGCCACTTGTATAAGCCTTCCACAAATTATCACCTAAATTTGCCGTCATCTTGACGACAGATATAATGGATGAATCATGAAGTCACTTGGTCAGATATTATTGCCCAGCTGTCCATAGTAATACAACCTGTTGTTTTGCATCCTCGTCACATTTCAGGAGGTTAATATTATGAAAGACATAAAATAATCAAATAAAATTACGATCCCTGGTAAATAATGAATAGGTACATACTTGTTTTTTTAGTTATTTAAGTTTGACAGTATTTCAGAATACTGTCAAACTTAAATAACTAATTAACACTTTCAAATAAAGAATCGCGTTATGGTATCGTATATTATGCGGTCGGGTTTTTACGTGTGTGTAAAAGGGGCAGTTACAGCACGGTCTCACAGTGACACAAGACGCGTTTTAAAATGCGTGTCCCACACATGCCGATTTTAAAAGAAAAAAAATTAAATTAAATTAGAAAAAAAAGCCTACTTATTTTATTATTGATTCTTGTCGAGAATCAATAGCATAGTTGAATTCGACGAGAATGCAAAACGACACCTTGTATATTTATGCTCGTGACTGTACATGTAGGTGCTGTACACAGCACGACCACTCAAATATTTATAAGTAGGTACTGGAGTAAAGCAGAACGTTTATCCCTATATATCTCAGCTGTAGGTATATTGTAAACTGCTGAAAATGAATGAGGCATTGTACAACACAAAGCTTTATTTCAACAATAATTACATTACAATTATTACAAAGATATACATGGATTCCACTGCAGTGTGAGGGGCGAATGTGTTGACAAACACGTCCAACGGTACTCGTGGTGCGGGTTTTTATACTTTCCAGTCGCTGCTTCATAAATGAGAGTTACTGATACAATTACAAAATGAAGACAAAAATATATTTTGTTACAAAATCATTTATATCTCAGTTTAACTTGCTATTCTATTTACTTATCCACATAAAAGTTAATTTAGTACTTACATTATTAAATTATAAAATATTATCAAACTTCGTTACTTATAGGTATTTCAGCATGACAAAATTAAAGCCTTATAAAAATATTTGGGAAAATATTTTATTTTCTATAAATCAATTGTAATATAAATAGAGTAACTTGATTACTCAATAAGTCAATAACAATTCTTATAAAATTATGTTTTTATTTAGAAAAATAATTAAACCCACCGAACATTTAACGTCTGAATTAAAGTTATCTATTTTTCGCTTGGTTTTTCCTGGCTTCAATTCTCTTTTGTAGCGTTACCAATAAAGCACCAAGAACATTATGTCCGGGTAGTCGTTTTCCGAAGAGCAAACGCTTAACGGAATCATCGTACGTGAGAAGAGCGACCATGTTTTGAAGTAGAAATCCCTGGCAGTATTCCAACAGTTGAGTAGCACCGTAAACCTGCAACGAAACCACCCACATATCAAACTACTTATCGTAGGAGCCAGAATTTAGCGTTGGAATAAAAAAACTAAGTACTTTCATGACGAGTTTATTTTTTAAGACTTTGGGGCTGGGAACACTGTTTTAATTATTTAGTGATTTAAAGAAGTTTATGATATTTGATAAATGAACCAAGAATGCAATGGCTCTTACCTTTGCATGAATGTAGACTGAGACAAGGTTGTGTAGGTCTACTGATTTAGCCGCTCTTGCCTCGCAGTGCCTCTGTAGCGGCAGAAGCTGGAAGAAGGAGGCTGCGGCCAGCACCTCCAACACGTCTGTCTCAGGGATGTCCAGCCCCGTGCACCCGCCCGAGTAGAGATACTTCATCACTTGCTGTGACAATTAACAAACCAAAATACATTATTAAATAATCACTTTCGACGCTTGGAAAACATCAAGGCTGTTATAAAACGTACCTCAAATATATGATACCGGATATCGTTGATTTGCACGAGAGGAGGGGCAGCATTGGCGACTGGTAAGGCTTCGTTCGATGATCTTGCAGGCGCTAGCATGGCTCGTAAGCGTGGTGACTCTGAGACAAGAACTATTTTGTGGCCATAGAACAGTCGCCCTTCAACCCTGGGGAATGAAATGATTTCATCAATGTATTGCATGAGGCCGAAATCTAGGCAATAAAGGTGATTTTATTCAGAAGTTACCTAAAGGTGACGTCAGCTAGCGATGGGTTGTTGACGTATGATGGGTCGACCCTGGCCGGCGCTGGTGCCACGGGAGGCGGCGGTTGCGCCACGCCTGGCACAGCCTCCCGTCCGTAGCATGCGCACAGGATGTCAGCCAGCAGTAAGACAGTGCCTTCCTTCTAAACATAATGGGGTTTTATTAATTCTGACGGCCTTTTCCAACAAAGCTTTTAAAGATTTTAAAAAGAACCCCTGACCAGTAGATCAATAATACCTAAAATATTTGTGGCAAAAATTAAACAATAATATTTGACACATTACCTTGCTGTACCGTAGAATATTGAACAGCAGGGGGAGGCACTCGTAAATAAACTGTTTACTGTAGTGGCTGTCGTCGGATGGACACACCTGAAATAAAATGTAGTCAAAAACCAGGTTTTAAAACATTTTCATAGTAAATTATTTGTACAACATGTGAAGTGAGTGAGTGAATGCGAGTGCTACCTGTAGGAAGTCTTGTAAAAGTTGGTCGATAACGCTATCAAGTGCTGCATCTGCAGCGGCGGCTAGTGACAGAGTCCACGCATGCAGTGACCACGGCACGCCTAGCGCGTGAAGTTCTAGTGTAATGTCTGGAAAACAAATGATTGAGGGTAAGTTAAATATTGCTATGTGGCAACATTAACAATCACTAAATGAGTTGATCCAACTTGTTACTTGACCTATGATTTTCAGACACATTAGGTATATTCTGACTTAGCGTAGCTTACCAGCAGGTCTATTCTGTAAAAATCTCACCGTGAAAACTTAGGTGAAGTGAGCTTAAAGTGGGATGATGCTAAGTATTGACACAATAGTTGACGGCTCCAGCTCACATAACCGAAGTTTTCACGGTGAGATTTTTCAGCAGGAATCAACATTTAATTTTGATCTAGACTATCATAACTGTATTGAAACATTGGCATTAGAAATAGAAAGAGCCTTCGAAGTCTCACCCAAATGGTCAGTCTCAGCGGCGCAGTACATAGCGTCGTGCAGCGCTCGTTGCTGTTGCTTGGTGAAGGCGGGGTGTCGGACGGGTGGTGCCGCGGCGCCCTCGGCCAGCACCTCCTCCAGCGACAGCACCGCCTGCGCTGCTCGCGCACCGCCGCGCACCGCAGCGCGCAGGCATGCACGACGACCGTGTGCACAGCATACCGCCACGGCACTAGACATAAGATTAATAAACAATACTTATTCGTTCAAGACTTAAACCTATTTACATAATTTTTTTTTGTACCTTAAATTAGACTGCAACTTACTAGGCAAGATACTAGACAAATGTGCAACTGGGCTTAAACTAGGAGGACTCCTGTGCTATAAGCACCAGTTATTTCCGTCACCACCGTGAGTATAGGTCTTGGGGTATAAGTAGGTATAATGAGGATAGGTCTTGGGGTATAGGTTGCATGTAGCATCATAACAACCACATAAACCTGATATACATACTGCTTTCAAGCCTTGATCTAATTATTACGAAATTAAAACTATTTTTTTTTTATATTTTACTAATAGGATTATTATCGTCTGTTAATTTGTCACCTGTAGCACCCATACTGTGCAGCAGCAGAGTAGCACAAGGCATCATTTAGTTGCGTGGAGAGGAACGGGTCTGCGCCATGTGACAGTAACAACTGTACGAGCTCCAAGTTACCGACGCCACAGGCCACCTGAAAACAGAAGATTTAATTAAATAGGTAATACATTACACGAAAAAGAATACTAAATCTATATGCCACCCGTAAGCTGCTTATAAATGACAGTAGGCACCTGTAAAGGCGTAAGAGTGCACACGTCGTCTCCCCTCGCGGGCGCGCCGTCCCCGCGCGCGCCGGCGGCCAGCAGGCGGCGCGCGCACTCCACGGCGCCCCCGCCCGCGCCGCTGCACGCGTACACCAGCGCCGTCCAACCTAAGGGGAAACTTAGTTTAAATGTCTGGCAACACACACAATTTTAAGGGTCACCGCACACTGAGCAGCAAAATGCTTATGTTTGTGTTCTTTGTAATTCATAATGAACTAGATTAGTAAATAGAGTTTAATATGGTGTGCGAGAGATACCTACTTTCCTACTTATTTTTTATTCAATACTTGACTGCAAAGATTTGTTGCTCAGTATGTGCTAACCGTAAAGTTCAAGTAAACGTGCTCAGGGCTTATAAGTTAGAAGGTTACCTGCTGTGGGCGGCGTGTATGTGGGGGTAGTCTGTTGTGTGGATGGTGAGCGCGGCGACAGCGGTAGCGCACAGTGAGCTGCGCACGCGCCGCCTGTCTCGATGTTAGGGTCCGCGCCCGCTTCTAGTAGCATCTGAAATAAAACCATACAGCCAACAATAAAACCATTACTTGGTACTAATCGAGAGCCGGCAGAACATTCACTATATGGGGCGACACTGATAAGATTGAATGACCCAAACCTCTGCTACGAAAGTATCAGCTGTTAAATCTCATTAAATGCATATCGTATCGTCTCAAACAACCCTGCTGCCTACTGTACCTAAGTTCTGTTTAGTAAATAATGGACAAAGTGGACCTCAAATTTTAAAGTTTGTAATGTAGTTTGTTTGTGGTAGAATTCATAATTGTATTTTTAGGTTTTCAATAGAAAACCGACTTACAGCAACAATCTGCTCATCGCCAGCAAACGCCGCTTTCATGAGCGCCGTCAGTCCCGAAGCATCTGGTGCGTCGATGCCAGCTGGTGGTAGCAACGACCGCACGCCGCCCACCAGCTCCGGTCTGCCGCTGAGCAAGGCTCGTTGAGCGACTCCGACGGCGGCCCTGCTGAGCTCGTCAGCCGTGCGTGCGCAGCGGGACCATACTGGCTCTATGGCTTCTTCTAGTCTGTGGTTTTTTAAGAAATTTGCAATAAATAACTAACGACCCAACCCTGCTTCGCACGGTTTTTAAGATTTAACCGAAATTAATTCTCTGAATGATGTTGAAAACTGCATCAAAATCCATTACGTAGTACCTATAGAAGAACAACGCAAATACACAGACAGACACAAAAATATACGGAAAAGCCGAGTGTCCGATGGGGTTCCCATCGGCAAAAATGACGAACTTTCATACAAACATTCATCCCCTACTCTCACCGCTTTAGGGGATGAATTTTCAAAATCCTTCTTTAGGGCTCTTATTTGTTGGTTAAGAAACTTTTGTGCACTTCATGCTTCTTGACCCTGCGGATTAGCCTGTGCGTTGTCTGTCAGTGGATGAATTAATGATTTTAAGATAAGTAGCTAGATAAGTATAGAGTGTGAATGAAATATGTTACGTGATAGGTCTGGGCGGGCAGTCGGCATGCGGCAGCAGCAGCCTGGCAGCCTGCATGACGTCGTCCGCGTCGGGCACGGCGGGCGGCGGGCGCAGCGCGGCGTGCGCGCGCAGCACGCGCACCCACTCGCCCAGCGGCGGCAGCGCGCCCGCGCCGCGCTCGCCCCACAGCCCCGCGCCGCCGCAGCTGCCTCCACTCGCGCTCGAGTGCTCCAACTAACGAGAAGGAACAGTCATGAATTATATATCAGGAACAAGTAAACTCATTTGCGTTAAATAGTGTGCCTGCTGCCATCACTCTCGGAATAACAATGGATTTTGCTCCAATTTCAAAATTATGGAATCATTTTGACAATGCAACAAAATCCATTGCTTTATGTGTTTGAAAATTTCATCTGCTCGACAATAAAACAACGCATTGGATAATGTTATACTGTCAATATAATCGGAACTGTCGTTCCATGGGTGATACCATGGCGATACGCTATCAGAATGATGATAACTACAGCCATTAAGTAGAGTAAAGAAAAATGATAAAACACATACCTGTGAGCATCTCATAAAATAGTATAAAGCTCGTTCAGCAGCTGGGGAGAGGGGTGCGAGCCGGGGATGTACTCTTCGCAACACAGCTCGCAACTCCGATGCGGAGCCAGCGCACGTGGTCAACAGGACTGACGCAGTCGAACCCCCAGAACTGTTGTTAGAGCCAGCTGAGGTCCCTGAACCACCTGCGGATGACAAAAGCACTCGTAAAACTAGTCTGTAATGTTGGCTCGTCGGTAGGGATATATAACAGCACATACATTCAACATTATCTTAAAATAGTAGTTAATTAGGGAAAATATTACAGATGCTGCTTCTAAACTAGAAGAAGTAAAAGATTAATAACTTGAACTTTTGATACGTACCAGAACCGTTAGTAGTGATACCAGAATCGTGACTAAGTCCCAACGCCCTATGTTCAGGACGGGACACTCCTGATGACGAGCCGGAACCCAATGAGCTCATGGATTCCCAACGAGACAGTGATAAGGCGCCTGCAGTTCGAAATAAGATCGGTAAACTACCTACTAGATAATATAATTGAAATTGTGCACACATTCCACACATAAATTATCAAAATAATTAAGTACCTCAAGAAAGTCTATAAAATAAAAAGGCAGCGGATATTAACAAATGTTGGGAAATATCCATATTACACACGTGTGTAGATTCCGGAGACTTTTATTTACTTAGGACCAAAAGAACAAAATCCAGTCAATAAAGTCAAAAACAAATAAATAAAATTGAAGTGTCCGTTTGTAACGTAAAAAAAACAGCTATTTTTTTACTAAATTAATATAAAAGTCTAGACGGAACTTATATAAAAAAAAAAAAAAATTTATCTCTCTGTCCGGCTAATTTCCGAAAGGGCTGGACCGATTTTGATGAAATTTGGTATGGGGATACCTTGAACCTTGGGGAATGACATAGGCACATATACTTTCTTTTATCAACATTCTACGCAGGCGAAGCCGCGGGCGGAAGCAAGTCAAATAATTAAACGTGAGTTTTGATTTTACGAACCCGAGAAAACCGAACTAAATCAATCTGCCAGATCATGCAGGTTTTAATCTTATTTATTTAAGTCAGATACAGTGATCCATGTTTTTTTATACACAAGTTGGTTGTTTACCTGAAGCAACTCTTCCAGCATTCAGGTGGCTGTACGGCTGCAACAGCCCCCAGAGATCAGCACAGTTAGCGACCGCGTGGTCCACCACAGCAGGTGTGATGGGAGAGCTGGCTGCACTGCTGCCGGCTATCAGCGCGATCTCCTCCAGCAGCGTCTCCATGCCAGCACAGAGGTAGATTGCTGCGTATCTATAATACAGTAACGTATAAATTATGCTAAAGAATAAGTAAGAGGATCGCTTGGCAAAGTGGTTGAACATACTGAGCATTCAAACAAAAAAATGTCAAAATGTTTTTAGTACATCTCATAAGTTAAACTGCATACCTAGTTATTAGTTACTAGTACCTAGTTACTACTATGCATTTCATTTAGTTTTTAAAATATGATGTGTAAAAGTGTTTGTATAAAATACTAACTTACAGAAATAAAATCATTTAGGTACCATAACAGAGTTTAAGATAACTCCAGTAGGTAAGTTATAAAATATACTTGTGTTAGGGTTACCTCGTTAGGTAGTTCAGCTTGTGTCTATTTTAAAAAAAAGGTTGACACCAGTTATCATAAACAGTAAAATAAAGTAAAGTTACTAAATATATTGGCAAGCATTGACTAAGCTACTGCGTTGAGCTGCCGGTCTGACGTCTAGGAAACCACGAAAAACAGTTTAGGGAGCTTACTTTGCTTGTTAAGCACAGTAAGAGCAGGACATCTTCGATTACAATAGGCACTTACTCATGTATAAATGATGCGACACGGACATCCAACATCCACCTTTGGAACCGACCAGGCGCGAGGCTGGTCCGGGCTCGAGCTGCTGAGCCCAGGCGTCTCGCTGCACTGCCCGAAGTCGCGTACATTGTCGCAGCTCGTTGGCAACCCTGACAAGTTAAGGACCAATTTGTTATTTGTTATAATTAATAACAGATCTGCTTCGATTGGCACTTTCGGTTAAAGAAGTAAACATTCTCGCTCTAGTAATTCCATTAGAAAATGTATTTCTCTCGCCTTGATACACGCGTCAGCTAGCGGCGTGCTGAGAACTATCCTGAACGCACCAGCTACTTCGTGTTTAGAGCAGAAGCCAAAGTTCTGGGAGAGACGCTGCGCTTCGCGTGATATCCTCACCAGTGCCCTGAAATCACAAGAACATAAATATTTATTTGTTTTTTTTTTTCAGGAGCACCCTAGAGTTGTCACCATCGTATCATACAATGTTCTGAGCCAAAACAGAAATAACCTTCATGATGTGGATAAGATGGGATTTATACTCGTATCTATGGATGGGATGAATCCTTTTCAAAAAATCGCAAGGACGTACCTTTGTAGTAAGTAGGCGAGTCTGGACGGTGTGTCAGGTGCCATCCTGGGCGCTATATCTCTGCACCTGCCTGCTTGCAGCGCACGACTGACCTCGCTCGCTGTCCAGGGCACACAGCGAAGCTCCACCAGCCTGCAATAAGTACCAGGTAGACTACAGACATGATTGCTCCTTGTATTAAGGAACAACTTACAGGGCCCTACGGGACTTGTAGTAGACCGATACTATTTGGGGAATAAATGAAGCTATAATATAGACGGGATACGGAAGACGAAGATCGTTATGCTGGGGACTAGGTGGCATGTTTAGCACAGTAATTATGGCAGTGTTGTATTTTATCCTATGTTTGCACTCTAGAAGAGACCATGGCATGACCTCTGAGTTCGTTTCGGCATTTCTTCTCAAGGATCAGTCAGCTAGGAAATGCCGGCGCCATCTACACTCGAGAGCAATGAATCCGGGTCACTTGAAGAATCCTAAAAATCTCGGAAACTAAAAATGCTAGGTTAATGCAATAAATTGTATTTAATAGACAATGTAATACTCCTTAAATGAAGTTATTAAAACTTCTTAGTTATTGTAAAGTTATATCATAAAAAAATCAAATTTGAAAAAGGGCCACTTTCGAAGATGGAACTACGAAATTACAGCATTTGGTTTTGCTTTTGTTTGTAATCTGTCATTTATGTGGGTACATAAACCATGTTGATAGTGCTCTATATTCATTATTCAAGCTGAAATTATGTCGCTTACACCTGAAGAATGCACCAGAATACTTACAATGCTGGAAACCGGCCGGAGTCAGCGCGATACAGCCAGGACTGTCGGTGTGTCGCTGTCAACAGTACAAAGAGTTCTCCGACGTTACGAAGAAACTGGTTCTAACCTACGCAGACCAGGAACGGGCAGAACCAGGTGTACCACAGCACAAGAAGACCGATACTTGGTGAACACCATGCTTCGAAATCGCTTTCTCACAGGAACTGAACTCACAAATCAGTTTCGACACCTCGGAGGAAGTAACCCAAGTGCATGGACAGTAAGACGTCGGCTTGCTGAATCTAACTTAAAACCCCTTAGACCTGCAAACGGCCCTAAACTGGAGCGTGGGCATCGTATTTCAAGACTAAGATATGCTTAGAGCCACGTAAATTGGAGTATTGAAGATTGGTCAAAAGTTATGTTCTCCGACGAATCAAAATTTATGCTCTACAAGCACGATGGAAGACACAGAGTGTATCGAAGACCAGGGGAAAGATTCAAGCAAGCATGCATCGAAGAAAAAGTAGCCTACGGTGGTGGGTCTGTACTTGTGTGGGCCGGAATTTCTTCTGAAAGTCGCACAGAGCTGGTGATCATAGAAAACGGCTCTTTAACTAGCGTAAGATATGTGGAAGAAATCCTCAATGATCACGTTGGTCCATTTATGGTCAATTTAGGTGAGGATGCTATATTTATGCATGACAATGCCCGACCTCATACAGGCAGGATTGTAAATGACTACCTTCAAGAGATGAACATTACTCGTATGGAGTGGCCAGCGCGCAGCCCGGATATCAACCCGATCGAGCATGCTTGGGACGAGCTAGGCAGATGCGTAAAACAACGAAACCCTCCCCCAATCACGCTTCGTGAGCTCAAAATTGCTCTCACAGAGGAATGGGAGAATATTTCCCAAAATCGTATAAGGAACTTGGTGTACAGCATGCCAAACCGCGTAAACGCAGTAATGGAAGCACGAGGAGGCAATACGAAGTATTAAAATTCAAGAAAATCGTAATAAAGTTCAAAAATTTCATGTTTCCTATTTTTGTTTTAAGGAGAGATCAGCAGTTTTTTTCTTTATGTAATTTTGTGTTAATAAAATGTATGGTGACTCATATTTTTTTTACTTTCATTTAAGGAGTATTACATTGTCTATTAAATACAATTTATTGCATTAACCTATCATTTTTAGTTTCCGAGATTTTTAACATTCTTTAAGTGACCCGGATTCATTGCTCTCGAGTGTAGTTTTTAAAATATTGACGTGTAAAAGTGTCACAGGTTTCGGCGCGACAAACGAAACACAATAGAAGTTTTATTGTTATCAAGTGTTAAAAGATCTACTTACATAAATAAATAAACCCATTCATTCATTATTTTGTGATGAGATTATAATGATTATTCTATGATTGCACCTAATAATAATTGTTTGTACCTACTTTTTAGAGGTGAGAGAACATACCTATTGTGAGAGTCAACCCAGACGAACTCATCGGCGCTGGTAACGTTTGTACAGACAGTATCGAGAGACGGCTGCCGCACCAGCGGAGCTCGTCTCCTACGCGCTTCCGCCGCACTACCACTCTCTGAAAAAAAAGTCAACGCACTGTTATATGGGGACCAAACTGAGTACCTACCTACGCATTTCAACAATTTGGAAAATTTGCAAAGTCAGGCGACAGCCGGGTGTTAAACATATCGAGAGTTCGAGATCCTTTCATGCCTCGCAGTCAGAAATGACATAAAACTATCGGACCTTAGATATCGACATTTCAGTCGCTTCAATCATGTCTAGTAGACAAATATGAACATACCCTGAGCCCCGTTATTGCTGCCGCCGCCGGCGCTCGACGCACTCGTAGCGGTGCTGCTGCTGTCTCTGGAGCGAAGTGTCAGCTGTTTGATGGCTGACCTGATGTCCTCCAGGCCTCCGCCTCCGGGCCATGGTGACTGTAACTGAAGGATTACAATGGTTACGATTGTTACAAGAAGCCATTAGGTGTTCAAGTGTATTTAAAACCCAATGGCAGCTGTCATTGACTTATCCCCAACTCTTGCTCGCAGTTTCGAAATTTCAGAAAGGGTTTTAAGAAAAGTAATTAACAATTCATCGTGACCACGACGCTCTGTGTCTTTGAAAACGTAGTTACTGAAGACAAAAACATCGATAGAAGAAATGGTCTCAAATCGCCAACACGCAGTAAGGGGAGTGGTGGTCTAGGGTCGTTTTGTTATGAGGAGAGGTCCTGTAGTGGGAGAATCACAGGCTATCTCTATATACCTTATTATGTGGTCGATGCTTTGTCCGGGCGTGTGGCGGCTGCCGTGTCCGGCGGGGCTCCTCCCTGCCCGCCTCCCCGCCGCCCCCGCTGTCCGACATGGACGCGTGTCCGGACGACCTGTTCTCGTCAGAACTGCTGTTGCATTCGCGGACGCCATTCTGTATTGGGGAAGAAATTTGTTATTTAGTGATAAACGATATTGTAGAGCAAAAGGAGTACGTAAGGATCGTGGCAGGTTGTGTTCTGTAGTCTCTGCCTACCCTGCATAGGAAAAAGACGTGAGTTTTTGTATGTGTATATTTTAGAGAAGATCAACCAGTTGTGCCTCTGAGGGTGTTCATCAGGCCGTATCCATTCAGTCACAGAATTATCAGCTTGTTTATCCAGAGAGTAAAAATTAGATATCACAAAGTCACACTAGGTAAGTAGGTATGCTGTACTTCAATAAGTACAAACATATTCTGAAATAACGAGGAACGAGTTCAGAGTATTTTTACAGCACCACGTTCGGTTTAATCTTAACAACATCAACGAATTAAATCATCTGTCTCCATTAAGATAAAGAGAGCTCATCCGTCTTATGAAACACGCGCTGACGCATCTGCATGCACCGACATGGCTGCCATTGTCGCTGATGCTTTCGCTTTCAACAATATTTAAAGCTTCCCACCGATTACGCTTTTCCCTATCAAGAGATCGTGGGAGTTTGTTAAGAACAATGGTAATTTATTTTTTCTGGAGGCAACACTTTCGCCGCGTAACGCTCGCTCAGATAATTACTGTAATGGTTACCGACGATGTGATCGCGACTAATTACTAATTAGCTCACGAATCACGATGAATGCACTACAGCAATCAATCAGCTACTGGAGAGTACTTAATTTCTTAGTAGTATTTCAATGATAGATTACTGGAACGAATTTATTTAATAACAAGCTAGAGACGCGTTAATTAATTAATTTATAGTTAATTAAAACGGTACATTACCAATGACATTAATCAACATAGAAGCCATTATTATTACTTTGACAAATAAGTTGTACAAAATTTAATTTAATACTAACACGGACCAATGGAAGGGTCCATTGGTCCGTGTGCCCTTGCATACTTTCTGTCTCAGGACACCAGACATATCATACGCATAATTTTACTCTATCCATCCGCAAACATATCACATTCAGGGTTGGCAGTCAGAAGGGCATTTAGCATTTTTAAAGTACGACAGACTGGGGATTCGGCTCTGCCTAAAGTTTTGGAAGTCGGTTATGTAAACCGATTGTGCTGATCTGATTAGTTTTGACGGTGTCCGATGTATTTGTCGGGCTAAAATAATCGGCAGAAAAGACCACAGAGCCATGGACCTGTGTTCACAAAATAAATCATTTTAATTTGAGCTCTGGACAATCGATACGCCCCCGTAAGGTCTTACAGGCTCCCGTGAGTTAATCAAGGCTTTTTCTCACCTCCAACGAGTTAAAGCCCAACGTCCCTAAAAGATAGTTGCATATAGGGGAAGAAATGGTATAATCTTTGGAAAAGGATCTTAGGAAGGTTTCCTGTAACTTAATGAAAGCAGAGCAAGCAAATATGTATGTTCCATGAAGAAGTGTTCACGAAGTTTAAGGGACGGGATTTAAGGGGGAGGGTTTTAGGGTGAGGGAGATGGAGGAAGGGCCTGCCTCGTTGGTCTAGTGCAAGCACTACTGCTGAGCATGAGGTTCTGGGTTCGATTTCCGGGTCGGGTAAAGTATTTTAGAGGTTTTCGATAAATAGGCTCGACCACCATGCCACCATTACATGATATAGACGCCAGCAGGTCAAGCTACCCGAAACTGTCAAATGTTTCCTCAACCTTGAACCTTTCTTTAGCGCTTTCGCTTGAGCGATAAAGTTGAATATCTATTGAAGATATTTGACAGATTGTAGTAGCTTGATGTGCTGGCTTCTGTACGTAAACATAACTGGCGAAATGTGGGTACAATAGGCGCACGTCTGCCTAACCTTTCGCGCAATAAATGCATGATGTTATGTGCTTAAAACGGATATAGAGAAGCTGACTTGTTATATTACCTACCAAATAATTTGCAGTTATTTTCCGACAATGTTTGAAATGCGTCCAAGCGATCATTTTGACCAGGTGCACATGGTGTTGTGAATCAATCTTCACGCACGTAACAGATTTTTAATCTGTCCAATATCTGGATCCCGTAACTATAATGTGGCTTTCGCGTGCTCTTGCGCAGTTACCAAATTATATATTATTCGATCGCTATCCATGATGACCCGATGACATCAATTTATTACTGGTCTAATACATTTTCTTATACTTAGGTACTTACATATTCTACGAACCAATATTATACGTGTTTCTACCGATTTTATTAACTTTTAACATACACCCCTTTGTTTATAATAAACGTGGCTTTTTAAGAAACGTTTATACCTATGTCAAAAATGAATGGATAAACAGTCACTATTCCTTACTTAACTTTAAGCAACGTTTATAAATAAACCCCAAAAGGCCTAAAGTTAAAGTTACAAGGAATGACATCACTATTACAATACTTGCGTGTTAATATCGGTGTCAAAACTGTTATGAGCATTGTGTCGGTAATTGAATTTGGCAATTGTTTTGTTATTCAAATGTTGTAATACCAAAATTAATTGAAGAACTCATTTTTTGAGTATGTTGGGCAACCCTATTTGGCCTGTCCTGACCTGTCTTTCCGGGGTTAATATCGCATGGGCAAAATTGCAAGTTTTTAAGCGCACTCTGCGCTAGACTAAAGTGAAGTCTTAGCGTGCTTTCTGAAGATTAACCTAAAAGACTTTAATGATTTTGCAATAAAGATTTAGGGGTTTATTTATAAACTTGCTTAAAGTCAAGTAGCGACTGTTTAACCATACATTTCTAATTTAAATAAACTTTCTTAGAATTATTGAGATAAACATTTTTATTATTATTTTATTTCTTAACTCTATGAAACTATAATTTATAAAGGGGAAAGGGGAAAGTCACTATAGCTACACAATCATATTTGTAAAGTAATATCTAGCCAAGCTTATTGAAACTGCAATAACGTCTAAAGCCATAATCTCAACTTGTCATTCCGACATTAAGTATGTAGTTTTCAGGCATTTTTAGGTAATTTAAAGGTGAAAAAAATTATATCGTGTCATAAACCAACACCATTAGGTAGGCAGATAATTATTTATTTATAAATAGCTATAAGAAACTTCTCCGAAATCACTCCCATAACGAGTTCTTTGATCTGTTCCAAAGTTACAAGTAACTGTATGTAGTTTAATTACAACAAGTGAACTGTAAATTGTTGTGGTGTATCTCATGTTTACAAACCGCGGTGTATGAGAGAGCATCAAAGTTATTTAAATATGTGGATGAGATGAGACCGCAGGGCTGCGGTCGGTGTTTTACAGACTGTTGATTTTGTCGTAATATCTACAGGCTGTTGTACTTGTCACTTTATTTTGTGAAGGTGGTGATCCTCCTCCGTCAAACTGAACAACTTTGCAGCATAGAACCTGTTAATGAACGTATAACAACAAACATGTTTGTCTACTTTCGTCGATTACTTAGAAGTTGCTTTTTGTCAGTAATCTGCGCCCTGATTGCCTAATACACTATCAATCTAAGGACTGATTTTTCAATAGACAGATAATTTTTATTCGTGGAATAAAATTGACGTCTGACAGATTTTGTCAAAAATTCAAAATTATCCCTCGGATAACATTATAATTGTCTTTACATAGTGACGTTGCTGTTGGGTTTCCCGTGCTTGCTCATTATGTATCGTGAACTAACCTGAACCGGCGGTGCAGTCTCAACTGGTCTATGATGATGGTCGTGCTTGGGCGGTCGTCGCTCGAGGGCGTAGCTGTTCTGTGCGGGCGCGCTGCGGACGGGCGCGCTGGCCACGGTCAGCTGGGACACCGCGCCCACTGCCTTCAGCTGCGCAGAGCTGGGACCTTCCGTTGATGGCGGTGGGGGTTCCTCGTGGATAGCTGAGGAGAGAGTTTTTATCGGCATTAAGTAAGTATCACATACTTATCGTTTTTGCTGGTTATCCTGTTCATCAAAATCGGCTTATTAATAGCAGTCCACTGCTAGATATGGGCCATCCAGATGCTACCCAGCGAAGATCCTACCACGATTGCTTATATGAGGTCTGAAAAGACTACCCGAATCCTCCCTATCGTGTTACCTTACCACGCTATCCCATTTTCTGATCAAGAACTGCTATGCTGAACTTTAATAAAATGCAAGAAAATTACATTGTTATTTATATAGGTATATTATTCATTTGCAAAGGAAACCTATATTTCTTAATCCATCAGATTTTTTAAATGTACACCACCAGACACAGATAGTCCCGTTAGAGTTTTTAATTATTATCGTATCCATACTTTAGTATCATATTATATTCAAAAAGTGCATAACTTTCGGCTTTTAAAATTTGATTTTTGAGATATATGGCATCCTGGGGAAGGATGGCTACTGTATGAGCCGGTAGCACGTCCGGTGGCACCTGCTCTGTAGCACGTTCCGGTGGCACCATGTCCGACATCCACGCGCGGACGAAGCCTCGGGGAGAAGCTAGTTTATCATACAGATTCATGAGTAAGTATAGCGGTAGTGTAGTCAGTTAAAGTGAACTTATGACTATGTTAATTTTATAGCATTATGTTACTGCTAAAATAATTTCATATGTTAGCTTTCCAAGGTTGTAAGTAACGCCTATTTGTTTCTAGGTCAGGTTTTGGGACTTCGCTACCTTATACAATAACTTGAGCATCCCTTTGATTTGATATAGACCAAATCAAATTGATGCTCAAGTTATTGTACAAAGTAGCGTAGGGTTATTGCAGAACATAGGTTCTGGAGCCCTTATGTTCAGCGAGTTGAATCCTTGTTGGTCAAGGGCTCCAGTCAACCGCAATAGATTCTACTGGTAGCCAGTGTTATCCTCAACACAATCCTGAAGACGGACATATCTAGACAAGTCTCCGTACTGCCTACAGTACCTACTTTTCTACCTACCTATTATTCTAATGGTGGATGAACCCGACTTCACGGACGGACTGATGTAGCGAGAAGTCATTGAAAACATGTGATTACTGATTCCGGGTTGCAAACCTTTAGGGAAACCCTTATCACACGCAGTGTATTGTTACCACTAGAAATATTGGTACTCATCCGGTTTTGCATGTCCATAATTTTATGTTCTTTCTTTGTAAATGGTATTTTCATTTTCAAAAAGAGTTCTTTAGTCGAGTAGGATTGCCGTCCCATCGGACTTTGAGAGTGAGGAAACAGAGAGTGCACCTGTGTTTACGCACACACTTGTGCACTATAATATCTCCTGCGTGCGGCTAACCACCGTTGAGATTGGCCACCGTGACCGAATTTCGGTCGGTAGGATATTATTTTGTTATTATTATTTTCATAAAGTGCAACATACGTTTATTGGTGGGTGAAGTCGGCCTCGGCGGCGTAGTGGCTCGGTGCGCGTGCGGCGGCGGTGACAAGCGGCGTGCGTGCGCAGGCGCAGGCGCGGCGGCCGTCCCGCTCACGCGCACGCGCAACGCACGCGCGCCCGACACGCCGCCGCACCACGCCCCCTCCTCTGATGGGCGACACCCGCTTGATGGCCTAGTGAGCATAAACAATAACATTTTAATTGCGGGGCTCTAATTACATATAAGTAATTGTAGTTGAGAAAAGGCTAGGCAGCTGATGATGTGTGAATTAGTAATATCTTAAATCTAAAGACTCCAAAATTCAAGCTATAATCGTTGAATTCAATTGAAATTTCCGAACTAAGCTATTAAAGCATAAAAAAAAATCCCATTCGAAATGTTGCTAGCGCAAATTATTTTTTACACGGAGCGTTTTGCGATATCAAAAGTAGAGGTGCACGGAGCCTCATCCAAGATCTACAGTAGCGGTGCATCAGAATGATAACTTTCCGGAAAAAAAAACAGAAACTCAACATACCTACATTTGATGGAACTTGCTTGGACATAATGAAGTCACAATCAGGTATAGAAAAGGATGTTTATAAAGTTGCTATAGGCCGGAGAGGATGTTTGATAACAGCTGGACATGATTTCAGGCCAAATAGTTTATAAGTAGTTTGCATAACAATTAAAATGAAATAACTGATATTTAGTAACAGATTGTTTCTAAAATAGTGTGTCTAGAAACATCCAGCCGTCGCCGTTGAAGAATATTAAAATTCCAACTAAGAAGTTGACGTTGACGGAAGTTGACGCCTGAATCTAAAGAGTTCATCATACCGCTTCTAACTGTCATCTGTACAAAAACATTAGCTGCACTCGATTTCCCAATAACCTGTGCCCCCGAGGCGTGGCTAGCGTGCTAACGGGCTGCCGGGCTGCCGGGCTGCCGGGCCGGTGTCAACGGAACGCCTGATCCGGCGCAGTGCGTGACTAAGGACCTGTCGCCAGTTAGCCACGCGGCCGGTACAGCCGCGACCAATCGCCCTAATGCCACAATGTGCTGTTACTCGTAACATCTCACTCCACGTCTACGAACTGGTTGTAATACTTTTGTGCACGACGACGCTCCGATAAATGAGAATATAATGCTTCGGGGACAGTACTCGTATTATGCCTCATCTACATTAACACTGCTGGATGCGTTAAGTTCTTGTAACACTACTATGGAGCACGTTATACCGTTTCGAGCACATAATACTTAGGTATACTACTTTACATCAAAAGGTATAATCGTCGCAAGAAGTGCGCACGAGTTGTCCACAACTGCATTCGGAGATTGGAATGCGGAGAGCTAAGCATGCTGCGTGCCTATTGACCGAGTTGTCGACTAACGTAAAGGAGCTATTCTGGATTAAGTTACCATCTTGTAACTGTAGATTTGGCGACTGTTACTGAATTAGGGTTAGTGCTGGAAAATCTTGTTTTGTTTCATTTCTTAATCACATTACCTACGTTTTGTCAAATTAAATGTTACACTCGCAGTTCTTTATACTTGAATACGGGCACAGCTTCAAGACACAACAATTGTGTTTATCTTTCGGAAAACGATAGGTATTCTTCATCTCATTATATCCATTAATCGCTGGTTCATATCCGGCTCGAAGAACCAAAATGTACTACGCGTATAAACAACGTAATACATAACTTAAACACGAAAAGAAATGCTCCCATTTCATTAAAAAAACCTGTCACGCAATTCAATATTTACCTTTTTATGTACCAAAAGAAAATGAGAATCGAAACATAACAAAAGACAACCACGTCTTCGGCCTGAAATTAGTACAATAGTCGTAATAGATTCAAAAATAGAGGACTACGCAGACGAGGTGGAGAGGCGTGACTGTGGCGTGACCGTGGCGCAGACGAGCATGCCCAATTGTGTGATGATGTTACAGGTGGAACTAACCGTTTTTGTATCCACCATTCATGTGAACCGATTTCCTTGGATTGTGTTTTGTCAAAGAAGGAAGTGGAATCGATGTTGAAAAGCTTCCGGTTAAACTGGGAACTGATCTAATAAAATTGAAAATAGAAATGATAATGGAAACCAAGAAGGCAATGTTTACCAGTAAATATTCCGCCTGAGTGGAAACGAAAGCAAGAAAAACATTTATTCACCCCCGGATGTGGCTATTATGACCGAAAAAGCCTAAATGACTTTGAAGAAATAACGGGGTTAACAATAAGTTGAAAAGATTACGTAGATATATCTAAAGTGATTCAAAAATCGTGAGCTTAATAATTGCTGCACTGATGAAAATAAAGCGAAATCGATTAAATACTGTAAACTCTTTAAGAAGAAATATTCAATTGGCAATTCCCGTTAAACTAGAAATTGATTGTAGTCCAAATTAAGTGTGTAGTAAGTATCAAAATCTATTATTATGTATGAATATTGAAAATTAAAGGCAGAAATGACAAAACTTTAGATGCTTTCCTTGGTCACGTTCCAGAACATAAGAAAGACGATGCGATTCCGATCAACAATGTTTAGTTGTACCTACAACGTTGAGTGACAACAAAATAGCTGCAAATTTGTTTTTTGAAATAAATCTTATTATTGCCTTCACCAAAATGTAAGGCAAATAAGCAAAGGAACAGGAAAACGTTAATGGAGCAGAGATTTATACAGAGAATATTCTAGCTCAGTTGTAAAACGCAGCCGCTTACTAAGTTTTGCAATATCCCCGAAGTAGAGCAATTGTTTTGTTCATTGCAGTCACGTCACGTGACAGGAAGTCTGACCGCTAAGCTTAAAACCTCCTGAGTCTCTAACAATGGTGCTCTATAGAGGTTTCCAAAATGAATAATCACAGACCATTAAAATTGTCGTATAGAAAACCAATTCAGAAGATACCTTAGTAACTATGCACGTTAAATGGTTGCCAGTCTACTTAAAGATTATAAACTGATTGCCTATGGGATGCTGAACTAAAAAAGAAAAGAATAATGGTCTGCTCTCAAAACGGTGAATAAAAAAATCGTGAGGAAACCGGCATGTCCTAGAACCAAAAATTCGAAGACATGTGTCATCTACCAACCCGCACTGGGCCCGCGTGGTAGAGTACGGCCCACTCCCTCTAACAGAGAGTAGGCCGGTGTCCTAGCAGTGGGAACATTATAGGCTGATTATGCTATGTGGTGACATAATTATCTTTGTCCTTAATAAAGATAATATTATGTCACTATGTAGGTGTCGTCCTCCTGCCTATTCCCCCAATTTATTTGGGGTCAGCGCAATATGTACGGCTGTTTCTTCTCTACATCTCTATCAGCTGTCATCTCAGTGTTCACTTTCTTCCTAGACATAATAATCTTTTACATAATCCATCCATCTTTTCTTTTTCCACTACCTGATCTGAGAAATAAGATCCTATAAAGATAAAGAACATAAATGCACAGTAAAATGAGAAACTCTACAATAGGGAATGTCATGCGTGCATAATATTTACGTAATTTATGAGTTGGATAAGACAGACTTTTAAGAAAATGTCGGCATGACCTGGTCGGTAATAATTAAAAAAATAAAAAACGTCCAAGGAAATAATCTCCCCTTTTGTTTTTTTGTTACTGTCCATGGTCAACTCGAAAAGTTTAAATACGTACGAATTTAATGGTTTAAAAACATGAATCAGATGTTGTTCAATGGTTGTGAATTGATAATTGATTCGTCTTGATTGTTATCTTCGAACACGGTTTGTTATAGGTCTTTAACTTTGTTAAGGAGGTGCCACAGTCAGACCATTTGCCTCCGCAGATCAAGATGTGATACTCAAATAAATGTACCTATCTAAACACTATAAATCTGTTTGTTTCAAAAGTGAAGCTCTTACGTCACATAAATGAGCTCGCTCGTAATAATTGTCGCCCAAGCATGAACACAATGCGATGCGCCCATAACAAACGCCTGCTCATAGCAATACACGCTCCAAGCGAATCACGACTATGCTGCCCTGAAAATTGTTCTTGATGAGCACTAAAATAGTATCACAGGATATTGTGACACGCTGTCCTTGGTCACCCTTCACGGACATTTAACTGTTTTGATCATTTTGAATGTCATCATCATGTTTTGTTCATGTGCGTAAATGTAGGCATTTTCTGTTGTTATTGACTATACTGACTAGCAAAACAATTTCAGTGAAGGACCCTACTCACCCAAACTGACCCGAGTCTGTTGGGGTATGCAAAAAGCTGCCGTCATGCAAAATTGGAACGTAAAGTCCATCAGCATGCAACAATGATTTGGTTCAAAATTGTCGAATCGATTGAGGCAAGCAGGCGACAATGCTCGTGACCGATAGATTAAGGTGCCAACACAGTAGACAACTAGGCTTCGGCACCCAATCGGGCGTGAGTGCCATGACATGGGGTAAGCACGACGTATTGACTAATGCAGCCAGGCTATGGGCGCCGGATTGGCTAATGCAGCCAGATTATCGGTGCCGGATTAGCTAACGCGTGTCTCCTGGTTTTGACAGCCTTGCGGTCTGGTGTATTTATGCGAAGGATTGAGTGCACCCTAAGTTGAGTCATTAAGAACAAACGGAAACATTTAACAACTATTTGATAGATGGAACCAAAAGAACGTAACTTTAACATGATAGTCTTACTGATCTTACAAACTGAAAAGATAGTCCGTTTCACAGAGTAGTAAACTAAGATGTTACAATTATTACTTGCTTATAATATGAGCAACCAGGCAGCATTATGCAATCATCTTAAGATACTAATTCAGTTGTTTAATACAATTATCCGCGAACGCAACTTCAAGCTAATAAAGACTGACGTTTCGTACGATAAGACCAATGTTGACCATTTCATTTTCTAGTAACTAATGCACCGCTATCTTCATTTCTCCGATGTTGTTCGAATACGTTGATTATCGAAATATTAAAGGCATACTGTATCAAACTTTCTCCAATCTTCAATTTTGTATTCATGAACATGAATTCGTCGAAAAAGTATAAAAAGTATAACGAATTCAACCTGAATAAGAACGTAATGATAATTAACTCTGAGATAAAAGATCGCGACGGATTATTACGAAACCGGCATTCATTTTTAAGAGCATCACCATTTTTAATTGAATTGTAAACAGTTTTAATGTTGATTGTGTTGAATTCTCAGGGAAGTATGTAAAGGTGCTAGAAAAAGTCTGACAATCCGATAAACAAGAAAATAGACGGAACAAAAGATCATCTGAACGGTTAAACGAAACCTTCGATGTTGATTGAAAGACGGATGTGTCATTTGAAATTCAGATGTGCCGTGAGACGATAAGGTCGAGATTGCAAGTGCGTGTGTTGGGGCAGACCGCCGGATCGGTATCGCCACAAAGAAGCAGAAGCTCGCACGAGTTCGTCGACCAACAACACACGATTGTTATCGGCGGAATCGCTACGCAATTAACGCGAATGTCTTCCCGAACGCTCACACGTCGGAAAAATATGGTGTGTGTGTCCGTTATGTAAGGAAATATAAGAATCATTGAATAATTAGAAGAAAACTCTGTAAACACACGGTCGGAGAGAACGCTAGCTACGCTCTCTCTATGTTTAAACATATCTCTTAAGTGACAGCGGCTCTAAGTTAATTGATACCAG
This sequence comes from Apamea crenata, assembly GCA_949629185.1. Classification (NCBI taxonomy): domain Eukaryota; kingdom Metazoa; phylum Arthropoda; class Insecta; order Lepidoptera; family Noctuidae; genus Apamea; species Apamea crenata. Next base: position 19,297,439 of record OX451359.1, on the reverse strand, counting down.
TTGAAACTACGTAGGTACCAGGACTATTAACGACTTCTTAGCGATGCACAAGTGGGGACAGATTTCTACTGCCTGCTAGCCAATAGGTACATTTAATTAAATAGAGAACAGCGAATTAATATCGATGTCTCGGTCTGTCTAAACTTTCCTAAAAATTGTGACCTAAGAAACGAAGTTACATAGTTTGAGAGGTTATAAAACTACTATTTCCACTACTTTGACTGGCCTGCTTCCTACAAAATTAACAATACTTGAGCTCTCAGGTCACACCGTAACTGTTAAAATTATGAATATTGCGATTATAAAACAAAACAGGTGGGATCGAGGTCATCTCGTCTGGAGCACACATAACAGCATCTTTGTTCTTACCGCTTCCTCCAGTCTTGGATGAAGCTCCAGTCACAGTGCTCATCTTCATCGAGAACCGTAGCCTCATGGTGATCAATCCCGCCTCCATGCACTAGCTCGACCAGCTGCCGAGCTCTTTCGAAATTACCCTCAAACTCTACCACTAGGAACCCGTCGGAACTCATTGTTCCAAAGACGTCCTTCTTGTATGTCGCATCGTTAATCGTCACGACGTCTAGTGTATCTTTACCGTCATCAGCCTTGATCTCAGAATATATAGCTTCCGGAACCTGAACCTCAGATACCATCTGTGTGTTGCCTCCTCCCCTATCTACTTCTCTACTCAGTCCCAAGTTACCCGTTTCCTCTAAAAGTCTATTGGCATAAATGACTTCTTCTTTAGCTGGCTCCTCTTTGAGTCGATATTCTTCCTTCTTTTGCTCATTATGTTTGCGAATTATGGAATCTCCAAAATAAATGACAACTTTATTGTTATTCTGTGTGATCTTATTCGCTAATCCACCTTCCGTAAGAGGTAAGTTTGCTTTTTTGTTCTTTTCCTGGGAAAGTCTTTGCGCTAATTCCTCATAACACGGAAGCCGGTTGCTGTATACCTTTTTGTCCGCAGAGCACTTGCTCAGCTCTTCCTTCCTCTTTTCCACGCTCTGGTATACCGGCGGTCGACAACACTCATCGAACTGGGACTGTGGGCTCCTTATGGAGGGTCGGGGTTCACTATAGATATGTTCCGTGGGCGACGACACCTGCGGCAAAGGAATGTACTTTTCATGAACATTCTTGGAAGTAGGAGCTTCAGTCTTTCTGAAATTCAGAACACTACGACGTACTTTTGACTCCGAAGCATCACTAATGTTTGTTTTCTTGTTCCGGGAATTCCCAAGGAGTTTGAACAGAGCTTTGTGTTCTGATTGCGGCTTTACCCGGTCGGTGCTGGGCGCGCGGCGCATACCGAACGGTCCCGACTCCTCCTCGGAGGGGTGCGGGTACAGCTGCTCGCAGCTAGTGGACTTGTTCGTCGCAATCCTCGTCTTGTTGGAGGTGAGGGGGTCTCTGCTCTGCCAGTGCCTGACGGAGAGGCGCGCGGCACCGCGGATGAACTTCATGGGCTCCCACGCCTCCGCCTTCTTCAGTATGAAATTGTCGCACATGTTGTTTTTGTTGTTGGGTTTCCTGGAGTCCGCGGCGCGGCATGACTGCAGCTCGCGGCAGAGGAAGCACGAGCAACGCGCGGGGCACAGCATGTCTGCGCGGGCGTGCCGGTCGCACTGAGCGCGCGCTGCGCCGGCGCCGTGCCGCTCGCCGTTAGCCCTCCAAGCAGCATTGTTGCCGTCGCCGTCGCCCCGCTACAAAGTCTCGCGGTAATTGCCGACACACGTGTTATCCATGGATTAATGTTACCGTTTTGATGAAAGCTCTATGCGGGCGATCTTGAGAATTTTTAATTGCTCTCGCGTTGATTACTTGTAAAAGATCAGTTAATAAAAGCGGTCGTTGATATTTATACACCGTTTAAATGGTTGTGCACATGGTTGGGCGGTGCTGGAGTGGTTTGTGAGATGTGTGGCGGTGCTCGGAGCCTGGAGTCTGGACGGGAACACTTGCATATGAAACTCATCTATATTCAATGCGAGGTGAACGAAACCATAAGTTGTGTAAGCTAAATATAGAGCACACTTCAAACCGAAGGGTTATTACTGAATCACTCGCAGCGTAATAATATACCGAGCCTGCATGAATCGCTGGCTGTGCAGTTTGTTTCCTGAGATACTTGATTATTACGTCAGCATAAACCAGGAAATACACTCGATAAAAGTTTTGCAACTTGTTAAATGCACGAATTCATATAATTGCCGTACGGCGTTCCAGTGTGAGGACAAATAAATAAATAAGAAATTCGTAAACATTACATAAAGTGAAAAAGAAATGTTTCACCGATAGGATTGTTTAAATCAAATTGTAATTAAGAAAGTGAAAACCTTATCAAATTAATTTACAACCGGAACTAAAACCAAAACATTACCTTTAGCACTAATTAGAAGTAATTGAGGTGCTTTCGTACAAATTCGCAAAATTATGAGGAGTTTTTCCAAATGTTCGAAGCCCGACAGAAGTAAGAAGCACCAGCATGACTCCGGACTGTTTCAATTAGATAAATGTTAATCGTACCTACTCGTAACAAAGATATTATCTGATATCCTCGACTTAAGATGAAAAAGACCTCCGTCATCATGTCAACCATTTTTACACCGCAAAAAAACGAAAAAAGAAGAAAATGCGTTTTTTTCAGTTACTTAGACTCTTTTAAATGGACAAAGATTCTCTAAACGAGAAAAACTTAATTTTATTGTACCAAGAACAAGTAACAAATTCATTTCACGCAAGTGAAAATCTATTTCTCTCTTACCTACTTAAATAGCGCACGCCTCGATATCGAGTGTGTTGCGAATAGCGGCCGCCGGCTATGTCATGATGGGCACCAACTGTTATATTATAATATAACGCATATTATGCGTTTCCGTTCCGGTATCAACACAATTAGAGCTATTATATATATTATGTATATCGGACGTACAGACAGACTTATGTGCTTTCATATACTTATAAATGAACGACGTCCCACGCATAATTCTATTTCAACCAAAGGTTGATAACAGGAAGTTATTCATTATTTATTGATCCTCCGATCCGCCAGAATAAATCAATACTTATTCATCATCTATCATACACATTAGACAGGAAATTAGCGCTTTTTGAGTGTCCAATATCCAAAACTTTTAACTCGAGGTAGAAATTTTCAGTCAGGAGGTTCTCAACCGTGACTAAAACTAGCTTGGATCTTGTTCCAGATACTGGGCTCTCCATAGGATTGGTTACTAATACGGTCTGTAATATTTTAAACACAATGTAAGTAGATCTTACTTAGTATTGTTTCTAGGTAAGTTATTAATAGCATCAAAGAGTTGCCTACGTGTTCCTGACGGCTCGCGAAGTAAATGAAAGTTGCAGTGTGTGAAACTTCAGGAAGTAGATACCTACTACAATGTTTATGTACATTTTTCACTTCTGTTTATGGCGTTTCCTATTTCCGTGATTTGCTACGCGCACTGCTACGTGCTACGCTACGCTACGGTTGCGAGTAAAGTGTGTTATTTGTTATCTCTTGAATGTAATTATGTTGTAAAAGTTTTATGTAGTTATCAGTTTACTGTTATAAACTAAATTTTCATTGGCACCGGGTATTGAACTTTTGTAGATGGTAAACCTACGAAAAACGAGGGAAACCAAATCCCTTAACCTTCCTGAAAACCTGCCCAAGGATAATACGATGCGGCCTGGCACCACTGATTCTCAACATTATTTTCAGCTTAAACGATATACTTTATAATTTCAACTAACATACAAATCTGTGCCAAAAACTTAGGTAACTTTTGAACTCTTTTGAATTACAAAATTATAATAAAGTTACGAAAAAACCGAGTGAAAATAACAATAAAACGAGCCAGTAACAGTTACTTTCATTGCATAAATACAGGTATTGTTCACTTCATAATCATAGTGAGATTCAACACATATTTCCCATCCCAGCCAGAGAAAGTCCTTCGCTTTATATAAACTTTATTTAGCCATTGTTTTTCTTAATTTTCACATGGAAAACTCTGTTTGTTATAGATGAGTACGTACCTAATACACGAGACAATGTCGGTATAAGAAGTTATATGGTTTCGTTGACACGTAGGTAAGTAAGAGTCAACGAAGAAAAAAATCTTTAAAATCACGAATTACTTGTCTAAAAACTAATCTAACAAAATCTTTGAACATTTATACTAATAAGGCACATGCTCTTATTAATTTATTTATTAATAACCACACCACACAGTTTGCACCACACATACAAGTTACGATAATTTGCTAATTTGCCTTCATCATCATCTGCCTGCCTGCCTTTTTCCAACTATGTTGGGGTCGGCTTCCAGTCTAACCGGATGCAGCTGAATACCAATATTTGACATGGAGCACTGCCTAACTGACCTCCAAATCTCAGTTACTGGGTAATATGATACGATACCCCTTGGTTGTCAGACTTTCGGGCTTCTGACGACTCGTAACGACTGTCAAAGATCCACTAATGACAGCCGGAACCAACGGCTTAACGTGGTTTCCGAGCCACGGAGGGGCTCTTGGTATGTAAAGATGGTCACTCATCCACTGACCAACCGCGGCTGTTATTACTTAACCACAAGCTGGTTTACTAACTTATATTAAATATTTAAGTAATTCAAAAAAGCTTTAAATAATAATAATAATAATAATAATAAGCCCCCTAAACAACCACACGTCCTGATTGACCATCTAATCACGTGGGGGGCGGACACACGAATGAGAAATTACTGGCGTGGCTAACGTGGCTCTGGAAACCCATTCAAAATGGAGACACGATCGAAAAGTAAACGTATAGGGCCGCTGCCCGGGGGCGATCGCCGGGGCGCACCTGGAGCTGACGCTGGGTGTCTCAGCATGCGAACCGTCAGCGGTGAGGAGTTGAACAGGCGGGCTCCCACCGACAAAGATATTACAGCCGAAATCATTGACGATGGTGACAGACTGACGGACAGGACAAACACCCCTGTAGAACCGTATAGCCCAAGCACAGTATCTTACACACCTTCTAGACCATCATCACCATCGTCACCCATAGTATCATCACCTCCCATCACTAGTTTAAATTCAATTCCATCCACTCCGATCTTGAATGTTGCGCGGGAGGTTAGTTCCTTTTTACCCGCGTCCACCAAGGCTGGAAAAGCAAGAGTTCGCATGAGATGGAGCAAAGAAGTTAACCTATTTATCATGCGAACTTACTTTTATATCACCAAATTAGAGACCGACATGACCACCTACAGACAACAATTGCATGAACTTTTTACACGACAATATCCTGAAATAACCGTTTCAGAACAAAGAATCTCAGATCAGAGAAGAACTATAGTTAGAAACAAACTTTTATCTCACGAAATAATAGAACAATTAAAAGAAGAAACACGAATACAACTACATGAAGCAGAAATTAATACAAGTGCTGACGCTATCCCACTATCAGAAAACACAACCGAAATTGCTGAACAAACACTCTCACAACCGCACACCCAAGTAATACCTTATACACAATCTCAACCATACAACCAATCGCAAGCTTATACACAAACATCACACACATCCACACAAACCGAATCGATAATCCTAACTCTAGAAAACGATATTGAGACCTTAACCGCTGTGGATCAAAATCTAACAGCAGATATATGTGTTCAAGAAATACTTGACAAATTCAGAACAACCCTAGCACAATACTCTGGGATGGACCCAGCAGTTCGACCAAAACTACCTAAACTTCGATATAGTCCTAATCTTTTCCGATTAGTTAATTTAATTAATGAAAACATACTTCATCAATTTATTTCCGATGACTCACAACTTATAGATATCCACACACTTATATATTGCACAGCGGTAGTCGTATCCGAAGAACTTAACTTTAAAATCACGCAACACATAGGAAACACAAGGCCAAAACAAAATATCAAACCAGCATGGCAACATAGGTTAGAAAAAGATATAGAAAAATTAAGAGCAGATTGTGGTAGGCTTACACAATACATTAATAACATCAGGTCAAGTATAGTAGTAAGGAGAGTTGAGGCTATATTTAGGAGCAGTGTCACGCACACCAGACACGAAAATAACAACAGAAAACCTGAAGAGTTCTTAGATACCTTAAAACAAAAACTAGCTCTTAAAGTTCATAGACTCAGAAGATACAAAAAAGCACAACAACGCAAAAACGATAATGCCACATTCGCTACTAATGAAAAAATATTTTATAGAAACCTACACAAACCAGACACCGACACAGATGATGATAATAACACAGACACACATGATCAACCTACTAAAGAACAACTTGAAACATATTGGTCTAGCATTTGGGAAGAACAAGAACAACATAACGACAAAGCAACGTGGATAACAGAAGAAGAAACAAAATGGAGGGCAATAGAAGAAATGGAATTTGTAGAGATTACAGAGGCCGATATCACACACTTAACAGGCAGATTACATAACTGGAAATCTCCTGGTATAGACAAAATACACAATTTTTGGTACAAAAAGTTAACCATCTTATACAAACCCATAGCAAAAAACTTAACAAAAATTATATTAGGACAACAAAATATACCCAATTTTATTGCAACAGGTATAACATACATGTTGCCTAAAACTAAAAATTCACCACAACCTTCCCAATATAGACCAATCACTTGCCTACCCACGATATATAAAATATTAACATCAGCTATAACAATGAAAATTAATTCACACATTGAACACCACAACATAATGGCAGAGGAACAGAAGGGATGCAGGCGGGGCCATATGGGATGCAAAGAGCAGTTAATCATTGATTCTACTATCCATAAACATGCCACCACAAAAAATAGAAATCTTCATTGCACCTACATTGACTATAAAAAAGCTTTCGACAGTGTTCCACATTCTTGGTTAATACAAATACTAGAAATTTATAGGATAAACTCAAAAATAATAGACTTCCTACGAAACATAATGCCACTATGGAAAACCACACTTCAAATAAACTGCAATCACAATAATGTTACAACGCGACAAATATCCATTAAGAAGGGTATCTACCAAGGAGATTCACTGAGTCCCCTATGGTTTTGTCTTGCACTAAATCCTTTATCTCATCTGCTGCAGCGCTGTCGGACCGGATATTGTCTCAAACACACTACAGAACAAACATTAGTCTCACATCTCATTTATATGGATGATATTAAACTATATGCACAAACAGAAAAAGATATGAAGAAACTAGTAGAAACTACAGCAGAGTTTAGCTTAGATATAAACATGCAATTTGGTCTGGATAAATGCAAAACACTTCATATCATGCGTGGCAAGATACGACCCGGCAACTATGTCGTAAACAACACAGACACCATAACAGCAATGGAGCCGACCGACTTATATAAATATTTAGGGTACACGCAACTAAAGGGACTAGATCATGTTAGGATAAAAGAAACACTTACTATAGAATACAAAAGGAGACTTAACGCCATATGTAAAACACAACTTTCTAGTAAAAATCTCATCAAGGCCATTAATACATTTGCCATCCCCATACTAACATACTCATTCGGAGTTATTAAATGGACAAAAACAGACACAGAACAATTAGAACGAACCACACGCACCACTCTTACAAAACATAACAATTTACACCCTAAATCTGCAATAGAAAGGCTTACTATCAAAAGGCAAAACGGAGGGAGAGGCCTAATAGACATCCAGCACCTTTGGCGTAAACAAGTCTGTCGACTAAAAACATTCTTTCAGTCAAAATCTCGCACTAGTAACATTCATAAAGCCATAGTTCAAAATGATTTTAACTACACTCCACTTAACTTAAATGAACAGCTAGATACTCCACAAAATACTAGCGATGACCCGCAGAAACAAAAAATTGAGGACTGGAAGAAAAAGGTACTTCATGGCCGACATCCTCATGACCTAGAACAATCCCATGTAAACCAAGTAGCCTCAAATAAGTTTCTTAAAATAGGCAATTTATTCCCAGAAACTGAAGGATTTATAATTGCGATACAAGACCAGATTATTAACACAAAAAATTATAGAAAATTTATTATCAAAGATCCATCAGTAACAAATGATAAATGTCGCAAGTGTCACATTCAACCAGAAACAATTCAGCACATAATAGGAGCGTGCACAACTCTCACGCAGACAGACTACACCCATAGGCACAATCAGGTAGCAAATGTAATTCACCAAAAATTAGCACTCAAATACACACTCATTCAAGACCCAAACACTCCTTACTACAATTACACACCACAAACTGTCTTAGAAAATGACACACATAAACTTTACTACGACCGCGCCATTCTCACCGACAGGACAATTCACTATAATAGACCGGATATAACCCTACAGGATAAAATAAACAAAGTAACTTACCTAATAGATATTGCCGTTCCCAACACACACAACGTTCAGAAGACAATAACTGAAAAAATTAGTAAATACGTAGAACTCAAAGACGAAGTAACTAGAATATGGCGCCAACAAAAAGTTTACGTGGTCCCTATAGTCGTCTCCACAACAGGCGTCATCCCAAACCACCTTCTCCATAGCCTTAAATTACTAAACTTAAAAGAAAGCTTGTATATCACCCTACAAAAAGCTGCAATATTAAATACATGTCGCATTGTCAGAAAGTTCATGCAAATAGATGAAAACGAAATAGGTCCTCCTCACAACACATAACACACCACACGCTGCATTTACTTGACTTCGGTCCGTAAATGTTGCAAAAACCAGCCAAAGAGCTGAGAAAAAAGAACACTTCCGATAATAATAATAATATATTTATTCAAAAAATTGTAAGGCATGATTATTAGTACAGTTTTGCTTAAATGTAAATTATATTCCTAAGACTTACGTGCCTGAACTAGGTAATCCTGTGTTTCAGGCGTGAAGAGCTAAAATAGTCTTTAAAAAAATAATAAATAATCAAAAGTTGACAATAGAAAAATAATTATAATTATGTTGAGTAGCATAACTCCTAGTTTCTAAATTTGATAATTACAATATTTGTATACCTATAATTACTTTAACACAATTAGTAAATTCTCTGTTTCTTCGTAAGACATACTTTGGAGAGCCTCCTTGAGGATTCTCTTACAATTTGTATAGTTCAGAGAATAAATGTTTGCTTTTGAGTTTAGTCTATTATATAGGAGAGGTCCGAGGTACTGATAAAATTTGGCTATAAAAGCATGTTTTGTAGAATTTTGTGGACAAACTATATCTTTACGCCTTTTATTAGTATGACTAGTGCTGTAGGGTAGAGAGGGATAATAATATGCACAAGTATATAAACAAATTACATGTTTATTTAAATAGAGGGGTCTATTTAAATAAACAAGTTTCAATAACAAATACTTAAACTAAACTTTCTGGCATTTGTATAATATGGCATTTGAACGACTTTGTGTACATACATAAACTAATTCACTTAAAACTATATAATATTTACAAACTTCTAACACTAAATATTAACTACAAATTATTAAAATAAAAATATATTATCCTATTTATTACTAACTAAAACTATTAAAAAACTAAAATATTGCATCAAAATATTCCTCCACATCGCTGTCGACTGGTAATGTACGCAAGAGACTGGCGGCATTGCCACGTTGTAAGGCAATGCTTAGCCTCTGACCAAGGGAAAAGCCAGCCCTTGGGTCACGGGAAGTGTCAACCGGCCGTTTAGAGAGTTCATTGAACAAGCAATGAGCAGTCGGACCCCACGGCCCGAGGGTTTCAACCCCAAACGGCTCGAAAATATAATTTCCGATAAGTTTTTTATATTACTTATATATAAAAACCTTATATATTTTCGTCGCTAGAGGTTTTCCGCAGCCGCAACAGCAGCGCCAGCACAGCACGCCGAGCCAGGAAAATGGGATGGCGCAAGAGTATCGACACACGTTGCGTCCCACACTAAAGGCCTACCCACCTTCCATGGAAATAAAGACATGCCGTCCGGTCTCTTGCCATCGTCGCGTACCAACCCAACAAACATTTGACAAGTCGCCACAACGTGATTATTTCTACATTTGGTTCCATAAGCTGGTCGTAAATACGTCGCCATCACGTTGGCTTCACCGAGAATAGGCCCAATTTATACGAATCAGTGTCTTAAAAGAGTAACGTAACCGTCGTATAAACCACTTTTTGGTCAAATAGTGGTTGTGTAGTAGTCATAAAACCCACGTTTTTGTCAAGTAATGGTGTTTATTACCGCTGCTTTGCGGCATTTTGTTGCAAATAGGTGGCGTAGTATTATTTTTAAACAGGATTTTGTGATAAAATGGTGAGATAAATGCCGTAAATTATTATGCCTGCATGATTTCAATATTTTATTTGTGTCAGATCCATTTGAAGGTGAGTACAAAAATTTTAATATAATCTGATGTGCTATTGTGTTGAAACTCATTGGGCCCATTCAATCTATTGGGAAATTAATTCTATCGGGTAATATGAGCTAATTATGACATTTTAATTAACGCGCCTTGCAAATTCTTAAAATTAAGTGATTTAATCAAGTATATTTTTGGTAAACGTGCTAACAGTAACCTCTATACGACTTAGAGTTAAAGATACAACCATATTACAACATCAAAACGACTAATTATTCTGTGCATATACTTTTTGTTCAATATTGTCAGCCATATTAACTGAAATAGGGTTCCTTTGTAGTGTTTAAAAAACCATTTCACCTACTTTTCCTGGTTTGAAGACTGTTTATTTTTTTATATTTGTGTCATGTGTCAGTAAAGTACGATCACTCATTCAATCATATTAAAAACTACTGTCAAAAGCTGCTTTTTAAGTTGAAGTGATTGAAGTTTCTTTACGTACCTAATTAAAATGGTGATTTATTTATAGGTGGCCTCGGATCTAATAAAAAAAAATGATTGATTGAATAAATCGCTGCTTGCTCGTCGACCGCGCGCTGCCCGATAATGATTATTTTGTATGATCGTGGACCAACCTTTGACAACGAGTCGTCTAAACCCGTGGGCCACACATCGACAACGAGTTGACGTCGTACGACGAGGCGGTGCTGGTCGGGTGCCGGGTGGGCCTGGTCAGCGTTGACCATAAATCGTATAAGATTGTGATTAATAATTACCTATACTCTTAGGCCCGGTTGCTCGAAAAGTTAACGTTCGTTAAGTAATGGTTAAAGTAAAATTTTACGAACAAAATTTTACTTTAATATACGAGTAAAGGTAAAGATACGTTTATCAATAATAAATATGACAAAAATCTTGTATTTTTTTAATTTTATTTACACCTTTATTTCAAAGTATGAATAAGTGATATTATCATTTTTTTCTTCCACTTCGTCTTCTTTTGCATCTACTAGCATAGATCCATTTTGTATTACAGCATTATTCGACACGCTTTGTTTAGATTTACTTTGCATCGAAATCAATTCTTTTGTATTCATAATATCTTGTACGGAACCAACTCCAGTTTGTACATTATTGTCGTTACGTATAGACATATTCGTTATAACACAACATGACGAGAGAAGCGCAGTATAGTGCTTTTTCACTTTCCTTTTAAAAGCACCACTTTTTTTTACATTTGCCCAGGTTTTTTTATTCATTTTGATTAAAAGAAGCGAAACTTGATAGTTATTTTTTTGCAGTTTGTAAGCACTATAATAGAACACTCAGTAATTTAACGGTAGTATAAAAGTTATAAAATTGGCTTAAAATCGTCTAGGGGTGCAATTTATCACTCTTATATGATCGTCACTTAAAGATGTTTCTCGCTATTCTAATACGATTAATGGTGGGATAAAAGTCATATAGACGTCACTAAAGTCACGACACTGGTTTTACCACTAAATGACGCCGTTTCTACATAAAACTGTATAATAGTCATAAAAATAGTCGTATAGAAGTTAATACGATTTCTATATGACTGTAATATACGACTAAAAGTTATATAAGAATAAGATGCTCTAAGTCGTATTACACGCTAAATTACTTCAATGCGATATTTACAGCACGTTGAGTCGCATATTTTTTATTTATACGACTGAAATGTTTGTTGGGAATTCATTGAGTTCTAATACAACTGGAACGCCGACGGTGACAAGTGCTCGTCGGATGATGTCATTAATGTTCGCGTGCCGCGCTAAGCGACACTTCGGCTGCAAGACAGGACGTGGTGTCTGAGGCTGTTTACATCTACGCCACAGTTACAGCGATGAAGAGAACAGCAACGAGCTCCTAGTCGCAGGGAAGCAGCGAGGCGGAAAGTAGTGTCGTCGAACAAAGTGCCTATGTTCGACGAAGGTAGTGCACGAAGCCAAAGACCCGACTCCCACTTACCCACAGCCAGCAGGCGCGCACGCTCCGCATTAGGAGCAGACGAGTCAAGTAAATTGTTCTGTACTACTCTGCAGAGCGGCTCATCCCACCGTCTCTGGGAAGATGGATTGTCGGGTGGATCTGTATTCGGGCAAGTGAGTCTCCAGGCATCCATAGCCTCGGTGAAGCACGGCACATCAGAATTAATCAGTGTGGAGGCTAGGATTTTCCTGATTAATGTATCAGTGCCGTGGAACGAGGATATGAAAGCCGGTAAACTAATACTAGAAATTTTGTGGACGCTGACTGAGGCCCCCCTTAAAACTAAAAGCTTCTGTACATATATTATTAGGTCTATACTTCCTACATTAGCTTTCATGGCGCGCCTGCGCATGGTGCGCCATTGTTAGGCGTGCGCAACCGCCTATAGCTAGTGAAACAGCAAGAACTCACGAATGTGAATGTTACATGCATTTTTTTATGCATTTTTGCCGTTATTATTTGTTTATTTACTTTGCCATATTTTGGAGATTTTGGTAGCGATCAATTATGACAATTTTAAATCTCCACGTGTTTACTGTACATATATCCAGTGTTTGTGTACTTTTCTTGAGAAAAGGAGGATGACGATATAGGTATATGTATATGGTGTACCTTAATATCTATTTATTGTTTTCTATTAAAATTTAACTGCGCTTTTATCCTCTAGTATGTCTAATTGCAGTTTTATCATTTTAGCAAAACTCAAGGCGCATTACGAAGTTGATGTTGCTTAACTATCTTTAGATTTTACCCCATTACTTAATGAATATTCCTCCTTGAAGACGACAAACATAACTGCATCTACAAGTCTTCATTACTCTTCATATAACAGTAAAAAGCAGAAGTTACACGAAGAAGCAAATTACCTTATGTTACAGATTACAGTTACACGTAAGAATGAAAGTATCCATTGATATCCAAGATAAAAACCCGCGTTCGCGTGAACTCAGATAATTGTAGGTGTCGTCTAGTTATTATACTATGTAATGAATAGCTGCTCCTGAGGTTTTTTGATAGCGAAACCTGTTATTGTAACGTTGGATGAATGAACTGTTGCGGCTCTCAAGATCTGTATAATTTTTATTTATACCTATTTGAGTGTGAAGCGAAATTTGCAGCTAATTTTAAATTAATTGTCATTTTGTAATTACAAATTAATAATAAAACAACAAGAACTTAATAAATCTGAGGGGTTCTGACTGAGCAATGCAAAAAGGTCGATAGTACACTCGTAGGACCAAAATGATTACACACACACCGTACCTGACATAATTTTTCTAAATAGATTTTTCCTTTAAAAAGCCGTATTTACTTATTCCTACATGATTATTACCATGTATCTATAAGATTTAGCAGTGAAAAACAAACTGTTCTATGAATAAGTAGATACCTAATTCTACAACAAATAATAAATAACAAGTTTCAAACATATTTACTATCACCATTCAGTTAAACGCCTCGTTTGCCATTAAGCCGTCAATCTGTAATCTGTACCTAACTAAACTGTACACGCGTTGAACTCTTGTAACCTTTCATAAAAAAATATGGATGATTTCTCATCCATACATTAATAATGGGATTATAAAAAGAGATGTGCATACATTTAGGATGTCTGTCTCGTGATTCGTGGACATTCGCAGATTATTATGTCATTTGCGCTGCGTCTGCGAAGGGATGACGAATTTTAGTTTCTTTTTTATTTGGGAAACGTAACTTGTTTTCATAAGTTTTTTTTTAAATACACTATGGTTTATTAACGTTTCAATGCGATAAATAATCTATATGTACCCATACATTTCACGAACTGAAAATATGTTTCCTAAATATCAGAATGGGTGTATTGACGATATTTCATCAAAATAATCAATACAAAACTTTATGCCAAGTAAATCTTCGTACACTACACCTGCTCCTTTCTGAAGCCCGGAGAAATAAAATAAATATATTACTTACGTCCAATTCAATTGAAACCACAGCCCAGCCCCGCGGCTACCGTGCGGCGATCGCTCAGCGATGGCGTCAGAATTGAGAAACAGGAATTATCAGAGATGTGGAATGCCATCAGTGTCCGGCTATCAGGACCGGACAGTATCGCGCCGGGGGACAAATGTCCGCTAATTACCTCAAGCCGGACATACGAACGAAATGCAAGTATGGAGTTCAGCATTCCCAACTCAGATTCTCAAATAGAATCAAGAAATGAAGACGGAAGGTTCGTCTGATTATGGTGTATTTCAACAAAGGCCTTCTTGCCTTGCTGTCGATTCGTTTAAATTTTCTCTTTTGCTCACTGTGGAGGCTTGTAAATGGGTATTTATATTACTAGTATCCTTATATTGGTATTTAGATTACTTTGCTATTCTTTTTGTATTGTTAACTGTGTAAGCCACTCTCAAAATAAAATAAATAAACAAAATAATCGTTCTTATAAACAGATAATAATTTAGGCATTCTCTGGGATTCAAAGTGTCGGGCATTTTTCAATAGCTAACCATCAGATTAAGTTAGAATTAACATAGGAATCTGTTGCCTTCTCAGCTATTCAAATCGTTCAACAAATAACTGCAAAATGGAATCAGCCACGCACAGGCAAAGGGTCGAGAACATCACAGAAAGTATTTGTATTGTGTAGCAAAACCGTTGTAGACAGTGGTATAAACATATCAACAAATGTTGGGCCCCGCTATGCATATCTGATAGCAAATAGTCTAACAGTCCAATAGATCAGATGGCTGGAATGATTCCGTGTAAATGGTGGTAGAGAGCGCACGAAGCGACAGCAAGGCAAGAAGGCCTTTGTTGAAATACACCTTGGTCAGACGGACCCGACACGATACGAGTTAGGATATCTTGGTTTTGGTGTCACGATCATTTTCTTTGAAGTACTTACTCGTAGATGAAATAAGTTTGTAGTTATCTAACTTATGATCACCCACGCGGACGTAGGAATGACTTTGTGCCAAAGAGAGAAGCGAACTGCGAGCTGCTGCTTATGCATGAAAAACAAGTTCAATAGCACTTGACAATAAACTTGACATTTGATATATTTACTTTAGATTACCTACATGGACCATAGCTATATACGCTCATACGAGTCTGTAGAAAACGACGCATCGGCGTTCTACACATAAGTATATGTATCTACAAATGCATTTCATTGCAAAGAAAAGTAAGACCTACTGTTATCCTATATCACCGTGCTAAAGCAGGAATTCTAAATACGCGTCTGACGGGGTCCACGCGCCGGCCGTCGCCGGATGACGCACGGCCGGTCCGGCTAACGGCACGGTACGGCTCGCCAACTTACGATACTGCCACATCTGTCCCATTTACGAGCACGAAACGATGCATTCATATTAACTGTTTGCGGTGTTTAAGACGCGTTTACGAGCTCTCATTGGACAAGTTATGATTATGACGATTTATTGTAAAAGTAAGTAGAAACCCATTTCCGTCGGGGAAACGCTTTGGTTAGCTGTGGGAAATTCGGATGCGAGAAAAATACGCTGATCCATGTGGAAGCGATTAACAAGAGAAACTAAAGGCAATATAAGAACTGTCTTACAGTGTTACGACACAGGAAGCTTTACACTTTTGCAACAACATGTTTTTGATAACTGATCAAATTTCGGCCTTGTCCAAACTTAGCAGTAGACCGTGACAAAATCTACTTCAATCTTTACGCCTTACTACCGGAATGGTCACAGGAAGCGCCCAAGCGGGGACGCTGGGCGGGTTTTGTACGCAACAATAAAACGTCGTTGGTGTAGATCAGATTTGATAAAGAAAGTAATTAATATAAAGTCTAGAATGGTAGGAGTGCAGGAACGAATTAGTACCTCACTACTTTCAGGACATTTACGTTTTATGCAAGGCGTAAGCAATAGTTGCAGTTATTTATTCAAGACTTAAAAATAATATCTCAGAAACCCATTCAACACTAACCTCACAAATATTACCGAATTTCAAACAGCTAGAAATGTTTGGTCAGTCTCTTGGAAGCAAGAAAGCAAGCAACCTTTTTTGGTTACCCTTAAAAGCCGGACTCAGCCACAGCGAATCCCACGTTTGATTCTTTGAACCTTTTAGGTTTTAATTAATTACCTTCTAGGTTTGGGTCGCAGGATCTCGTGCGGCGCGGGTTGCCTACGCGGCGTCCAGGCGGCGCAGGCGCAGGCTCGCTCGGTGCGCGGCTCCCCCGCGCCGGCGCTGGCGCCGCTAACGCTCAGCGGCGCCTCCTCCGCTCGCGGCGTGCACGCATCCTCACTGGAAACAATAAACTCATTGTTAATACTTTTATTAAATCTGTCGTATCATCATCAGCATCATCCCTTGTCCCATGTTTCTTGGAGTAGATACAACACGTTTTATTCTACTGTCAGCCGTCATTCACTCCCTTGTATTACAATTAGGTATAGGTTAAAAATTCCTTTCACCGATAGATGTATGTACCTAAATAAAATATTCGTAGTAGCAGCTGGTACGCGCCACGAAAAATTTAATTTCTCGATTTTTCGCAAATACTTAATCTTTTTTTAGTTTTTACCTCGCCATTCATAAATTTAATGTCATTCCTACATTTCATTAATCATCTGAGAACTATCGTCAACACCATCACACACACATAACATCTCTTTGTATCTACTCTCTTAAGAGATTTCTTTAGAAATAACCATGACCGTTGTACGTATTTTATAGTTAATTTCTTCTTGTCTGCTTATATGTGTGTACATAAATGGTTAAATAAATAAACACCCCGAAAATCAGAAAAATTAAAGCAAAACCTAATTGCGCTTACGATCCTGCATTTGGTTCGGCCCTTTTACACGGCAGCTATGCCATAGCAAATATAATCTATTCGTAACTAATTCTAGCTACTGTTGAAAGCGGAACCTTAGTCTAACAAATAGCTGTTTAGAACAAGCAATAAACAAATTGACCTTTGCTGCATAACACTCCGTTATCCTAGTAGTCCCAAAACGCGGCAACGATAAGACAGTCTATAATACATTTTATCTTTTATGAGGATTATAAATATTGGCGTAAACTAATACTATTAGCAGAAAGTAACTGTTCACTTTACTGTTAACTATAGTTTATTAAATAAGATAGCCTTGTAGGCTTTGTGGTAACAAGCTTAGCTTTGGACTGCAGTTTTAAGCTCTTAGATTAAAATCTCACAAACGACTGTTAATTATTGCTTGAGACGCAATCATGGTTGCCAGCTGTTGTTTAAGCTTTCGCCAGGAACGCTGGAAAACGCTTGGATGATGTCAAAGTCCTTATTTCGGGGAATTCGGGGATTTATCAAAGATTTGACAACGGGAGCCGGTTTGTGTCATTAGTAAACTGTTTGAATATTAGATTATGTCTTAGGTCAGATATTGTGATTCCAAAGCTTTCTATACCACTTTCAAAGTAAGTGTTGTGAACCCAACAAGCTGACTCACGTCAGTCCACTCCCATATTCGCTTTTCCCACTCCTCTAACACGTTTGTGCAATCACGCACCCTCAAACGTTGCGGAACTGCGTTCCCATCACGTACGTGGCACGGCAGACAAGGCGCCCGTTGTTGAAGGCACAATGAGCCCCCTGTGACCGCGTGCGGCAGGCATGCGCGTGCGCAGGAACGTGCGTACTCAAGGGATTGCGGTACCGGTTCGTTGCTATTTGAACTAGATACGCGGTACTATTTGTTGATAATAAGCTTAGCTTTGGAGCGACTTATTTTTGCTTAGTAGATCCCTTCCAAGATTTATCGGACAGAAGGATTCTTTGAGGGTGTGACGGCATCTACATCACACTGACGCTTAATCCTGCTTCTCGCAAGCCGAGTTTACCGCGTAACTAAGCATATATACAACGCCCCAACATCAATTGTCGGGCAGTTGCCCACCAGCCACGACACTCAGGTCGAGTGAACTTTACACCCTGTCCCTCATACCTCTAAAAGGGTATCGATCAACAAGGGCGATAAATTCACGAGCAAATCGTGTGCGTAGAGAACACAATAGGCTGTTGTCAGTTTTAGTACTTATTTAATGCCATTCCTGGTATATTCCTGGAACTGATTGCAGCAGGCATGTACCTAATGATGTAGTTGATTCAAGATTACATAATTGTTGATGGAAATACCTGTTTTTACGGGCCCAGCAGAATCATTTCATAGATCCCTTACGTTTAAATGAAATTGATATTCAATTTCATTTTAATAATAATAGAATCGTTACCTGCAACTAACGATGATTTTTACTACCTATGTCCGGCGAACCTCGAAATCCTTCAGATCCTACGTTCCTACAACTACGTATTAAGTAGGTTCCTACGTGCAGCTTTTCTCGTAAACTTTGACATTACTTTTCACAATTACCATAAAACAATGACGATAAAGGGCCAATAGTGAAATGACACGGGACGCCACGGTTACTGCTTCAGTCATTGTTTGGAGCACGGCCCATCGCACAAGTGGGTGCGACTTCCTTGCTGTCCCCTCGGAACCTTCCATCATTGTAGGTTCGAAAGTAAATGCGTGGGTTTCATTGACTGCATTTGATTGGGTTACATACTTTTAAAGTTTTGAGTCGTTTATTTAAGCCTAATTTTTGATCGCAACTTAACGATGATACAAAGCACAAATAATTATAATTAGATTAACACTTAATGAAACCATAACTATCTACAGACCGAACTTTTCTGACAAAAGGAACAATTATATTCGAAATACAATCATTCCTTAGGTAGGAGAACAAAAACAGTGATGGTTGAAAATAATCTGTTCGTGTTTGAGGAGAGACGCACTTAATTTGTTTCCCAAAATTCCCTTTGGTACCCTGGGTGTGGTACCTAC
The DNA here is from genome assembly GCA_949629185.1 of Apamea crenata. NCBI lineage: Eukaryota > Metazoa > Arthropoda > Insecta > Lepidoptera > Noctuidae > Apamea > Apamea crenata. The sequence continues at coordinate 19,278,181 of OX451359.1, read as the reverse complement.
CCAAGGGACTAATTTGGTTCAAAATTACCCTATAATCATACAAGAGGACAATGAAGTTGCCTTTATTACAGAAATAAATTCCCGCGTATCATTTTATTTAAAAAATTGGAATGCACCTTGCATGTCCAATTGTCGACGTATATAAGAGGGATGTTTTCCATGTCACTGAAGACAGAGTTAAGGTAATTGATTGGGTGGCAAAACAGGACATATCTGACGAAGTCCCATTAAAGACAAGTGGTCAATACAATTATCATTTTGAACGTCAACTGCAGCACTCATATTTTTCGCCAAAAGTAGAATAGAATAGACATTTATTTTGCAAATACATATGGGTATTTACATAATAGGTGTTAAAATGCATTAAAGCTCAGCCATATTTCACCATTCAGCGTACTATATTAACAATATTTTTATTATTACCATTAACTTAAGTTTAGCCAAAAGCTAGAACCATCAATCCGGAGCAATGTAGTATGTTCTATCTATCAAAAACTCGTGTATGGTGTCCATTAGGTAAACCGTTTTTTGACAGATGGAACTAGTGATTGCAGCAACACACAATACATTGATTGATACACGTACGGTAGGTATTATAATGTCTGTAAGAAGCCATAAATAAGATAATTCAATAAGATAAGACAGTATAGGTATGTATACCTATATATATATATACCTATATATATATCATTTATCACGCATTTTAAAGGTAACTTTTACGTAATCTGGAATTATGTACTTTCTAAGACAGCTGTCAAAAATGGGTTATCCTAATGGACAGGGTATAGTCTACTCTTAAACAGCGTACAGTAGCTGTTGTATTTCATAAAAGAATGCCAAATCTCATTCGTTTCTTTGTTAAATCCCGGCCAATAAGCAACGTGGTCACGTTGTGTGTTAATAATTTGTGAGACGGGTATAATGTAACGTCTGCGGCCCATCAATCATGGCGGACAGCTGCCGAAGTGCAGGATGTTTGAGTTACTGAGGCGCTCACGGCTACTGGGTTTCTGGACAAAAGATTCATTTATTGCTAGTACGACTGCTGAAGCAATTGGACCAATTAAGTAGATATTAGATACGTTCTCTTCAAACGGTGTAAGTTACAGTTATTTTTTAATTATTGGACCTCCAACAGAGCCTACAAAATTACATTCAAGTATGTATAAATAGAACAGGGACAAATACAAGTGTACGCTTCCAATTATAGAAGACCACTTCATTAACTTATAACCAGGTACAGTTGATGTAAAGAGGATGGATTTATACCCTTCTGTGTTAAATAACGACACTTTTGGCGAGAGCTCACTCGAAGTAGGTTCAGCTCGTCAGTTTTTTTTTCCAGAAGAAAGATGCTATTAGTTTCCTTCCGAGGGTTCTGTTGTGTGATGACTAATAACATTGATTTCTGTATTCGTAAGTTCAGTATCGCCCATTTTCGTTGTTATTCACCAGCAACCTCATGCAAAACCTTCGGCAATAGGTAAAATCTTCGGCATAAGAATCAGTTTTTAGAACATTTTGTGAAACAGCTTTGTGACGATAAGTTACAAAAACTTGTAACACGATAAAGCTCATATTGTACGGTATAGACGAGTATATAATTAGAATTCGCATTATTCATAGTAAACTCAACGAGCTGCTATTGGTACCTCATTAAATTAGACGTCCACATGATTGATATTGACGCGGCACGTTATTTGAACCTTAACGACATTTTCAACAGAGCTATTTTAATATCATTTGATAGTTATTAGTGTAGAAGCGGTGATAACAGCGATATTTATGTCGATGTCCTATAGGGTTTACACACTTTACACAATAACTTCTAAGTTTCTCACACATTCTACGTTTGAATTTTTTGACCCTTCGATCCTGATCCTTATTGACAAATTATTGTAAGAATCCGGATCGAAAAACCAAACAATTTTTAAGTGCGAATGAAATGTCTTTAAAACACTTTAATGTATCATCTTGCAGGTTATGATAGTTTATCTTCAGTTATCAGTGTACTTAGGTAGGTATGTCATGTCGAGGTCGTTCAGAAAAACGTTATTATTCTAGCACGTATCCTACTACTGAACTTATAAAAGGAATTATTAATTTGTACTTTTACGATACCTAATAATAAGACTTTAGGTATTATTTCTTGGAAAGTAGGTCCGTACGTAGGTACAGTCGTCAAAAGAGATAAGTAACCAGGGCATCGGATATAGTTGAAGTTTAGTAAGAAACCGATGGATATTTTTGAATGAAATTTAATTTGATAAATAAACTGTTTGTTTTCTATTAATGAAATTAAATTTCATTCGAAAACATCCATCGGTTTCTTGCCAAACTTCAACTATATCCGACGGCCCTGGTTACTTATCTCCTTTGGAGACCGTACATCTTTGTTTTTTTTAATATTATTTATTATTAGGTATTTATTTTTATTTTATTGTCTTTGGGTGGCTTACACCTATTACATACAGAAGTAGTAGTGAGGTAATTGACGACAAGCTATTTACAAGCCTCCACAGTTAGCAAAAAAAAACCAGGCAGTTATTAAAAAGAACCAGGTTCTTAATAATTAGGTACAATCTAGCTCTATCAGTTAGGGAGAGGTTAGCAATAAATATAGTTTTATCGCTAACTTAGTGCACATTTAAGTTCACAAAGATAGTGGGGACAGCCATACCATAAATAAGCATTGAGGATGTAAAGAGAGCAAATAGTAAATTGGAAATATTTCATGAACTTCAAACCTAAAAAACCCAGTAAATGAACAAACGCTCCAAACAGAGCTGAGTTGTGCCCTTCGTCCGGTAGCTAACATTCTGTTATTAATCACTGGTTGGATGCGCGTGCGCAGCGCGGGGGCAACACGCCTGCGCGCTTCTCTTTATTGCCCCAGCCACAAATTAAGTTTACGAAGACTCACTCCAAAAGATCAATAACTTGGGAAACACGGACGAAAATACTAAACTTAATATTCGAAATAGTAAAATATCGCAACTCTGTCGATTTTGCCTTAGCAATAACATATCGTAGTTATTAATAGAGACTTCGTCACTAGACTCTTAATACCTGGCAAATAACTTATATACTTATACTTAATACTAACTTGTGAACTTAGAAAAAACTTCAAAGACTCAGTTAAAAAATTATGTGCCCATTCACTCACTGGCATGGGACCACCATTAAAAAAATCCCTACGAAGACGCAAGGACGCAAAAATAAGTCGTAACCTACCTGCACAAGACACAAGGTACCTACCTAATTACATATCCATGGAATTACACAAGTAGGTACCTTGTGTCTACCTATATACCCTGAAGAGCTACACGAGAGAGACACAAGTACCTACCTGCAGTAGGTAGGTACCTTGTGTCTTGTGCAGTTATATACTATATCCCTGAAGTGCTTTATCTCAAGGTGCAATATTCTTTTTTCCTCTTTGAACATCCCTTAGGTACAGACGCCAGCAGGTCAAGCTACCCGAAACTGTCAAATTTTCCCAATCACCTTGCACCATAATGCTTTAGCGATAAAGTTGAAAATCTATTAAAGAAATTTGACAAATTGTAGTAGCTTGATGTGCTGGCGTCTGTAGGTACATACCTACAGCATGTACCTATCAGAAAAGTGTGGGCATTGAAGTTTGTATGGATCCGTTGATAATTTTTTCGCGATTACGATATTGGTCCCATCGGGAAAATTATTCAGTTTGATGGTCTGTACCACACTCTTAAATTAGATCACACATTTCTGATACATGCTGTACAGTTGTAAGCTCTTGTGAGTTAATCCTTTAGGTAACGTTCACAGCGATTGTTTAACTAATAGTCGAATACTTAGTCAGTGGTGTTTACTTCGCGCACAGTGAATGTGTTTAACCATGTCTCTCCTCCTTCCAACTGCACCTGGTTAAGACTGGTCCTTCGGTACATTCTGCCTGCCTGCGTTTCTTTATTACCCAGTAATTTGTCGTGGCCAGACACCCGCATTGTTTCAACGTGAATAACAACAAATATTTGTGTCCCACCTCGCCATGTCATCTCTCATGAGATATCTCAAACAGATACGGCGAGGCGGCCAACAATGACTCTAAAGATATTTTATTAAAGTGAAAAGGTCACACAGCATCAATGATTTATAATTATGTTGCTTATTTTTGTTTTTCTTTTAGGTATAAATAGGTAGGTACCCGTTTTTGATCAGGATTTACCTATTTGATTTAGACTTTGAATTTTATTCACTTAATTGAATTCATTTCTTGTAACAAAATGAAACTTTGGGACCTAGGTAAATAAAGTAGAATTGCATTTGCATCACAAAACTGTACAACGGAAAACGCTTAGTTTTTTCCGAAATCATCAATTAACTCATAAACTGGCCTTTTGTTTTATTTCTTACTTCCAGGTAAAATAAAAGCCTTTAAATTCAAATAAATGTTGTAACTTGTAGGTCTACTACATGGCGTGTGTGGTAACTTATAAGTATTTAGTTTTTTATAGACCAGTTTTCGTGTGAATGGATCAAAAATATGTTGACGCGGATTTTTTCATCTTAATACCAATCGAACGGCAGTTTAATATCCTTATCGACAGGGTAAAGTTAGCATTCCGTTTTATATTATGTAACTGCCTATATTAATTTATTCACAATCTTTGCTCCTAATTTTAAAAACAATAAAATTCAACATAAACAGATTCTATGATTACAGAAAACGGGTCGTATCTCAGGAAGATACGTAAAAAACATTGATTTTTAGATTAAATGAATAATTTACTTATAATGACTCCTAAAGCTCCTTTATTCGCTCATTAAATCCGACGAGCAGACAATCTAAATACGATCAGTAACATCGGGAATCAATTAACTATAACCCGATAACGCAGCAGATGTTACCTGACGAGGGTGCCTCTGTCATCAGCTATGCGGGGATTATTCACCAACACTGCATCATTTCGAAATATTTGACCATCAAAAACTCATAAAACGATGAAAAAATAATTAACCGACTCTTTTTATAACTTGATTCGCCCAATAAAATTTTAACATAAATAATCTTCTTATTACAATGTTAATACATTTTTATCTTAACTTCATAAAATTCATAATACCGCTTTCGTAACATAAAAAAGGTAGAACGCAGATATGTTTTACACTGAACAATTTACACACAGCGGGAGTTTTATCTCACTTCCAAATTATTTTGAAATCAGACAACATTTTACGTGTCCCGTGTGTCCGCGACGGTTGGCAAACCTACTGTATACCTGACACAATGGAATCCAAAAACGGACAAAAACTGGCCGAAGGAGGATTTATGTGGCCCTCTCGGATGCCACGCGTTCCTTCGTTTTATACCCTTCGGCGATATTCCGCATACTGTATATTTTGATGACATCAAATCCTTTTGTAAATGTCAAGTTTTCAAGCTACCGAATAGTTGGTCATTGACCTGAATGAATTAAGGAGAGCCCGCGTTGCGTGCTCTCGGATAGATCTGTTGGATAATTCGTTTCAATGGAAGTTCATGCGCATGCGTTCTGTGGAAATAATTTATTGTATTTGACATGCAGGGGTCGAAAACCTTGGAGAACTCCAGAGACGGGAGGGACTACTTATACATAGATCGTCGAGGTCTTTGAATAAATCATATCTATGTATAATCATAAATCACTCACAACTTCTCATAATAGTTGCACTAAAAGACGTTGTTGTCTTGGCATGTAATCATCTTCTTACAGCTTACAAGGTAATAAGAATACCTATGACTGTATTGAATCCATTATCTTAGCAAGTAAACAGTGTACCCAGTGTGACTGTGTAACAGATGAGCTATAGGTACCTACAACAACAAATCATCGTAAATATTCACTAACATTGCTTAACTTTCACTGGTTAGAAGCTAACGCGACGTCTTTCCCATGGTTTTTGCATTCGACATGGGATTCTCACATGAAAATAATAATTGGTTATATTTTCTAAAAAAGCAAGCATCGTGACTGTCTCTTCTTTAGGTGTTAGCTTAGCTATGAGAGAAGAATGAAATGAAATGACAACAGACTCGCTTGCTGTTCATTGACCGTTAAAAGTTAAAGTTTGTGCTTACATCCTATGGAGAACATTGCAAGTTCAACAGGATTTAAAAAATTATGTAAACAGGCATTGACCTCGATGACTTCCTAAGTATCGGTTTCTTGGTCGTGTACCGAAGCACCAAAAGTATCCGGGTCCAAGCACGCTATGAATATTGTTCTAAAAACCAGATTAAAACAACTTCAAATGAGACATCAGACACTACCTTCATTTAAATGTTCCACAAATCTCTGTAGCTGTATTTTTATTGCTGCATGCAGCATGCACCATGGCCATGCTGCTCGTATGAGGTCGATCAAAATTAGCATAAGTGTTCGTCCCGAGTGGTTTATGAAAATGTTCGAAGCAACACGTCGAGTGCACTTTGATGCGTATTTAATTGCTTTTAACTTTGACATGACGTTATCCAGGCAGGCTTCTTGAACCAAAATAATGTTCCTGATTGTGACCTGTCTGGGTTAGGTACCTATATAGGTATATGTGTATATGTGCGCATGAGCGACAGCAAGAGAGATTTCAAAATACAAAGTAAAATGTTGACAAAACAGATAATTTTTCCATCTTGTGCTTACATCCATCCATTCATACAAACTTTCGCGTTTAATAATATTAGTACCCAGGATTATTAGGTATAAGTCAGTCAGTCAGGACTTTGAATTTTATATATATAGAAAATTCAAAGTCCTGACTGACTGACTGACTGACTGACTGACTGACTGAGACATCAACGCACAGCCTAAACCGCTGGTCCTAGAGACATGAAATTTGGAGAGTGTATTCTTCGTGAAGAGTAGATATCCACTAAGAAAGGGTTTTTCGAAATTCCACCCCTAAGAGGGTGAAATGGGGGGATTTTGTTTGTATGAAAAATCTTATTCCTTGAGTTAATAAACTTGAAACTTGGCACGAATACTCATATAAGCAAATTATGAAGTTGGGCATTTTTTGTTTTTATATACTACCCCCTAAAAGGGGATTGAGGGGTTTCAAAGTTTGTATGGAAGAATTTTAGCGCGCGGTCCAATTTAATCGAAACTCAGTATGTATACCTAAAATTGAAAGGAAAGAATAATGTACATCAGGGTTTTTCGAAAATCTACCCCTGACGGCCTGAAAAGGGGTAGGCAATTTTACAGGGGAGGATTTTACAGCGTGGCTTGATTAACTCGAAAATTGGTATAAATCATCTTTGAGTAAAGTTATGAACACACCCCAAATGATTTTTCAAAATTCCACCCCTGTGGGGGTGAAAAGCGGGGATACAGTTTATATGAAAAATCTTATTCGTTAGGTTAATTTTTCATTGTGTTAGTTTCATTGAGTTAGCCCTGCTACATTTAAAGTTTTCTTACAGCTTGTTTTTTTTTTTTTTTTTGTTTAATATATTATAGTAATCTGTGGAAAATGTTGTGGGTGGTATATTTGTTAAGTTTAATTTTAAGACAAAACTGTTTATGCTTAATATACTGCTGTTTGTTTTCCCAAATGTAATAAATAAATAAATAAATAAATAAATTAATAATCTTGAAAATTGGCATGAAGACTCGCCTAAGTACCTAAGCCATAAAGTTTATCATTATTAGTTTTTCAAAACTACCCGTCAAAAGGGATATAGGGGTGTTAAAGTTTGTGTGGAAGAATTTGAACGCGCGGTCCGATTAACTCGAAACTCAGTATTGATACTTTCGACAGAAAATAAGTAAAGTTGTCGAAAATTGACCCCTGACGGGGCAAAAAGGGGTAATTCGGTTTTTAGGGGAGGATTTGAACTTGAAACTGTATGAGACATTTTCACGCCTAAACCACCGAACTTCTGATTTGGCAAAGAGATAGATGGCATCCTGGGGAAGCACATACTTTTTATCCTGGTAGCACGTTCCCGTGGGATAACTTCCGACATCCACGCGGGCGAAGCCGCGGGCAGAAGCTAGTAAAACATATAAAATCCTTTTGGGTAGTATTTCGATACCTATAGCTAGTCTAGATACTGCTGAGATCTTGGGTTAGGAACCTAATACAGTTACCTAGTCCTGCAATTCGATGACAAAAAATTAAGAAGACCCTAATTGTATGGATTTTGTATTTCATCCAATATGAAACCGGTCTGATGAGTAAGATCTAGGTACCTACCTAGGACGTACTACCTAAGTAGATGCAGTGTTATGACTAGGTAGGTACCTATGTAGCTAATGAACAGATAATTTGTAAACACAACAGCACATGTTAGATCATAAACCTAGGGTGTAGATAATGGGTTTAATTTATTTATTTATTTACTCTCTAAACATACAAGTATCCTTACAGGCTAGACCCAATGCGATATTGTAGCACACTTACAATTATTAAGATACATACCTAGTTCAAGTTAGTTATTTTTAGCATAGCACATTCTATAAGTAGCTGTTCTTGTAAATTCACCCAAAGCTCAACAGAATATATATCTAAGTCCTCAGCAATGAGTTTGAGAGTGCGGAGCGTACTCGTGAGCGGCGCGGCGCGGCGCCTCGCGCAACAAGTTAGTTCGCGCGCGCGGTTCCACCAGCAACCGCAGCTGACGACGTCGACCCACATACCCGTCAGGCACGACTAGCTCCACCCTTCGCAATATATCCGCATTGTGTATCTTCCCTCTAATTACCTTAAAGATATAAGTCACTAGAGTTGCCTCCTGACCCTTAGTTTATTATACCTATCCAAGACAAATAGAGTTGGATACATCAATGGATAAAATGGATATACCCCTGTGTTCCCTCATATATTTGTACCTAATAAATTTATTTTGTACTCGCTCCAACATGAGACTATAATATGTACTTAGTATCATGTGGAGCCCTTTTTTTTTGTGGATGGGAAATCATCAAATGACCCCTCCCGCTCTGGGTGGAGCGGAAGGGAGTGTCAGACTCTTACTGACTAAAACCCACCCGTGTTCCTTCCTTAGCCCTTTCTGTTCCAGGGCAGCGGTAAACCTTTCGGATGATCCCGCCGCCCCGGCAGGCTTCGGCCTTATCGGGCCCCGTCCTCTGCTGACATCTCTTTGAGGCGCGCGTGGAACACAACGCGCCGTCCGGCACGGGCCTGGTCCTGATCGGACGGCGAGCTAATCATGTGGAGCCCTGATAACTGCATTACATTCTAGTTGGCTTCTTACTAAAGCATTATATAATGCCGTTATAGCCTTAATATTTGTGAAGCATTTAACCATTCCCAAAGCCCAAATCCTAAGTTTCTATATACTTTTTTGCATACCTTAACTATATGATCACGAAATGTGAGGGCAGTGGTGAAAAAACCCCCAAGTCCAGTCTCCTTCAGTGGTCCTATTCATGGTCACCCCGTCGACTATATAAGTATGCGTGATCGGTGCGTGTGCACGGGAGAAACTTATGGTCACACACTTTAGATGTGTTAAACTGCAGGAGATTACTCTTGCTCCAAGCTACCACTCTGGCTGTATCTCTCTGCAGTCTTTCCCAGTCATTCACGTTTGTGATGGGGAGATCAAGCTTCAGCTGGGGAGGTCGTCGGCCAACAATATACACTTAGCATCTTGCACAACGTTTGGTAGGTCATTAATCATTAAGATAAACTCCAGAGGTCCTAGATTCGTTCCCTGGCTTACTCCGGATCTCGATTTTTTTTTAATCATTTATTTCAATTAAACCATTTACAGTCACTTTTGAATTGTCAAATTTTATCCTGCATAGTCAACATACCAGCCTGTTACTCATATATAACTTGCAAAAAACTTAAGTAAATGCGTGGTTAAATCGACGCCTGCTAACCTTTTCAGTAACACGTCATTATCGACTAAATCAAACGCCTTGAAATATGCAGCATCGATTTGTCCCCCGCTGTCTACTATCGGCACCACATCCACCATGTAGCTGAGTAAATTACTGGTAGTATTTCTAGTCGGCCGAAATCCGTGCTGCGCGTCTGTGAGTTGCGAGCCAACTTGCTGGAAAACGCTCCTATGAATAGCAGATTCTAATATTTTAACCATTGTTGACAATACTGCAACCGGTCTGTATTCTTCAACATTAGTTCCCGAACCTCTCTTCGGTACCGGTATGACCCGGGTAACCTTCCACATCTCGAGAAACACAGCTGATTTATGGCAAAGATTGTAAATGTGCAACAGCGGTCTTTCTAATCCCATTCGACAGTCCCTAAAAATGTACGGCGGAATACCATCAGGCCCTGACGATTCAGGGCGCGTATCACGTCATCCAACTCCAAGCTGTCTGACTGCCCGCTTCCACTATCGCCGCATCCACATCTAATCTAGGTTTATCTACATTGAGTAAACATATTCAGCGAATTCTTGAACCGCTTGTTCACATGTCAAGGCCTGTCCGTTCTTTACAATCCTTTGGCTACTATATAGTGTTACCTCTTTTGCAATTAACATAATCCCAAAAAGATTTAGGGTCGCTCGACATTTGGTTTTGCATACGTTGCCGATATTGATCCTTCGCCACTAAAATCTTTCCTTTTACCAGGGTCCTACACTGAGCAAACATTTCGTAATCATTCCCTAAACCACTACTTTTATATTTTTTTATGAAGAGCAGCTTTGTGTTTTATTTAGCGAATTATCTCACCCGTATACCACTCGGGGTAAATGTACCTCGAGCGTACACGAATTCGCTTTTTGTTTGGGAACACAGTCATCTATGTATAATTGAATAAATTTATTGTGTCATAAAAATACTTTAAACTCACTCACACAATGAGACCACTCTCACTAGACCAAACACAATACGAGTAACAGTGAAGTTAACGTATGAAAACTTTATGAGAGTCTGGAACTCCTGACTCGTCATCCAATTCCTAAGTCTCAATTACAGTAATAATTACCAAATTATTGATGAGGGCGGGACAACGTAGGTATTCGAATATTCATAGATTGTTGTGATGACCTATTACTATATTCAGCTAGGATGGTGATGAAATAATAGCTTTTAACAGTAATATCTTTGACAGAGAACGGGGCTTAATAAGTTTGTTGTAAATAGCAACCGTAAGCAGTATTTGAAACGAAATGAACGTGGAATGCGACAGTATCGCAGGCCATCGACTGCAAATGAAGTAAGTGGAACATTGCAGCCTGCTGGTAGCATGGCGCGCCCAACTCTTCAGACAGTGGCCCATTACCGCACAGCGAGTAGGTATATGGTAACACAGCTAATATGCCTAATTAGAACTTATTAGAGAATGACTCAGATCGATCGATCGAGAGAGCTTTTTCTTAGTAGGTAACTGTGAAATAAGAAATAGAATAAAACGAACTCTTTCATAAAAGCCATTCCTGTTTTGTTCTCTCTAAGCCTCAGTTTAAGGAAACGAAAACGCGTTATGTACTGATGAATAAATCTGAAATCCCTCCTTCCGATAGGTATACCTATCTCAAGTCGCTACTGTATAGTATCTGGAGCACAACCAAAGCAGTCAGCTTTGTTTATCTATACTATACTATATTTGTACACCAGAAAATATATAACAAAAAATAGAATTATCACTACAAAATATACAATGAGCGGCCTTACCGCTTTCTGCGATCTGTTCCTGGCAGCTTTATGCCATAGCATAGTATAGCATAATCTGCCTATAACGTTTACGCTTTATGCCATGCATGTTACCAATTTAACAGGTGTTCGAAAAGAAAAGTCTGCAGTGACGGTAGAGCATGTTTTCACTTTAGCGGAGAGATGTACCTGTTCCACTAGGTAATCGGGAAGCATTATGAACCGGTGATTACGGACGGCAATCAATTTGTATCGAAAACCGGTGTAGCCAATAGCTCCGAGGCGATGACACCAACATGCCCATCACAATTAAATGGCGTCAACCATTATCGTTAATTTCCCCGCAGTTGTAGGAAATAGTAAAGCAATTTAACAAAATTATATGATAGGTAGGTACTCGTACTAATAAAATGGCGATCTGTGACTACCACGTTCTGTCGTCCGACTCGACAACATTACTATAATTTTCAGTGCACAAACCCTCACTTATTGGATGTTTAACCATCTTGGAAGATGTCGTCATAAAAACTATTGCGGGCAATGATGGAGACGTGCACAAATATGTCATGCTTGGTGCTTCTTTTATTGAACACAGAAGTCTAAGTTAGCTTGCTTGTGAACGTATCCATTTCGGCTAAACCACCTATTCAGCGTAGGTGCCTAATCGGAAAACTTCACTACAAGTTTATCGTATCGTAGTTGATTTTCGCGGCGCCCTGTCTACCTTGCAATAAAACAAAGCTTCATCATGTTATATTATTCCTGTCTAGTGGCCTGCCAAGTTATCGGAGCTTAACGTAGCACGCCTTTTTCTTCCCCAAAAATTGCCGTCTTATCAGTGTTCACTTGTTTACCTACTAGCCATCCACACAATAAATCCATACCTATGTATTTTATTTGATATAGCAATTGGTATCCTGTTATCCTCGTTCATAGTACCTGAACGCTTTTCTTACGCTGTACCTGAACGCTTCGGCTACTCCTCAGCTTTGCAGAATAATTATCTTTCATGACGACTACCTAACTGACTTTCTTTGATAATTCATTTTCTTTTGCGATGAATATATGAAATTAAGTATATATTTTCATCCTTCCTCCTTCTTCCTTTTTGTGGTTCACTCATTCTTCTGTGTCGTTGATTATTATAGGTGTTTTAACTGCCAAACTTTCTTCTCCGTCTATCCCTATTAATTATGGTACGCTATTTTTAAGTTGTTCTATATTAAATAATCTAAACACTCAATTACCCAGTCGGTTGCCTCTGTTTCTTATGTTCGTGTTCCTAATTTCTTAGGTTTGTAATTTATTTGGTTTCCTACAGTATTTTAGTTTTACTGTTCTGTTCTGGTTACATTGTTTTGCCTATGATCATTTTAGTAGGAATGTTTGTCTTAGTGTACTTAAGGTACCTGTCTATTATAATTTCTTCGTTTATATTTCTTACTTTTCTAAATAAAACCACCTGTTGTTTTTGTTCGATAAACTAACTTTCTTGTGTCATAACTCATAACCATAAAATATTCACGTAACATAAAATCATGCCTGCATTTCCCGAAGAGGGGAAAGAGTAGGCAGTCATGGTGTTCCTGTTCAGTACACCCACATTTCAGCAGTTATGTTTAATTTTATATCAACGAATCAAATGTAACCTACCTCTAAACTTATTGATTAAATACTTATACCTACATATAATTACTTTAGTTATTCCATTCAATAACATCCGAACAGTATCAGTAACCGGTCTGAGTAGAAGTCGGATTCGCGACTGGCTCACAAGTCACACTGAGCCAGCACGTTGCATTAAGTTGTTACAACTAAAACTATGCACAGCACTACATATCTACATAGTCCCAAGGCCCTACCAATCTATAAACATCTAGTGAACTTTCGCTGCGAGCTCCACAATAGGCTAATTTCCCACAAGCGTGGGAGTATTTTTTCCTCTAAATAAGACGATGCATACCTAGCCATCCATTCCAGTGCTGTCGTCTGTTTCACTACCACTGCACTGCACTGCACTGAAAACTTTTACTTTTCCCGGCGTACGCTGGCGTCCACAGGCGCACTGTCGGCGGGCGGCGCAGGCGCAAGCGAGGCGCGCACGACACTGCCGCGACCCGCGCCCGGCTCTCCTATAAATTCTTTACAAGACTCGTGCCAGAGCTTGGCCCTGTACAGTCGGGCACGGCGGCACGAATGCCCACGCGCACGCCCGCCCTTACTTTTTCAAGCTTTGCTGAAAGCTCCCCTGACGATTCTACAGTAAGTTCGGCAGGTTTCTATAGAAATCTATATGAAATAGCATTATTAGAAGGATAACAGTAAAAAGCTATTTTGTAATTACAATAGTAAGTAACGGGTTATCATAATCGTGACAAAATATTTGGTAGTAACAACAAATAGGTACTACCTACGTGCTTCGTAACTATTAATAACATTATGAACCGTGCGAAATAAAAGTTTAACCAGTTTTCATTTGGCGCAGAGTGCAAAGTAATGAAGACAATAACAATTTGGATGTTTAAAGTATAAAACGTTTACGCCAAAACTGAGCGAAATCTTTTTATTAAAGGAAAAGGCGAGAAAACACCCAAGGTGGGAGATAACACAGATTTTAAACTGCATATTTTCGCGTCAAGATATAATCTTGAGCGACCACGTGGGCTTTAATTATAAAATTAAGCACAGGATTGTACCTGCGGCCGGCGCGCGCGCAGCCTCCGGTCGTCGTTCGAGCAACCAGTCAGACCGCATACTCCTCCCCCGCCCGCACACCTCTGTCCCAAACTTTCAACAGCACATACGAAAACATACTATAACCCTGACAGACAAAGTTCAAAACGGATTAATCACTATTGGTGGTTAAAACCGTTTAGTGTCGAGCCCAAATAACTCTGCTATTTCGTACAAGACATGCCGTACAGGGTTCCCTACATATTTGTCCAAACTTGGCGGCTGGTGCACCGTATTGGGGCGGCATAAGGCCGAATTTGTCCGCTCAGGTTGTAGAATGCACCTGCTTACAGGACCGTCACAATCATTGCACGTAGGTACTACAACATTGACTGCGTTTGTTATAACCGCCGTATTTTGATAAAACACGTGATCCCCGAACTAACAATAACATCAGAGTAATAGGTACCAATACATACGTTCACTGTAACGAGGGGAGTTCACGTGTATAATTAATGCTTTGGAATGTTTGTAATTTCATCTTAGAAAATATGAGGCATAAATAATTGCTGGTACAGATAATATAGGTAGCTCGTTTTTATACTGAATCATGTGACTCTCAAGACTTAGCATGGTCGCGCACAGGCTCAGTAAGTCAGCACCAACACATAATCCCTCCTTTGATACTGTCTGGCCTGGCGTTACCTACATCCTACTTGCATCCTTTTTTGGAAAATTGGTTCAATGTTCTATCTATCAGAGACAAACAGAAAAACTAATTTTAATTTTGACAGTCCTATCTAACATCATCATGGCTTCATCATAGCTCGGATCTTTGAAATAAAAACAAATTATGCCATCAAATAATACCATGAAAAATTAATAAATATCTTCAATACTCAACACGAATATGAGTGGTAAGTGCTTTGGAAAGTATTTAGAATAATCTACCTATAGGTACCTAGAAAATTAACTCTTTTAAAATAAGTGAAGGGCTGTAGATAGCTAACACATGCCTGCAATCAGCCCGGGCAAGCTTACCGATCGTTCTCTAATAAGATACGTAATACCTACTTCTTTCTTTATCGTGGAGATCATGCTATGCTTTCTGTATGAGAAGAGGCCTGCAGTGGGCACTAGGACAGCGAGTGCCCCAAAATATTTAGTGTTGTTCTGAATAGTAACAGTTACAAGTCCCAAAGATGGATCTGATCTCACTTTAAAAGTAGATAGGTATATGAGTAAGTTATTTGAAAAAAAACAAACCGCTTCTGCTAACATCGTCTCTTAAGAGACTAACACAGTCGCCAACCGGTAACCCGAATGTACATACCTACGATAACATAGTATGATGCTGATTATAGTGACAATTTCAGGCAGGCCAGGACGACCGGGCACGCCAGGACGACCAGCCACGCCAGGGAGCGGGCCATCCAGGCAGAGCGGTCCGGGCGGGCCACGTCGGCCCGGCGGGCCTCGAGGCAACAACGACAACGTCCTGCCTCTTATCACCGGGGTGTTAGGCTCCAGTATACTCGCTTTCTCGCTCTACGTTTTCTCCCAAAACCCTGGGCTTTTGGGAGAAATTGTACACGGGGCTGACGACGGCCCCAATCAGCCCTCTGTCTCTGACCCTAGCGACCCAGGCGCCGCGGCTTGCGAGCCATCCTGCCAGATTTACCAGCCAACCAGCGAGACTTACCAGCCAGGCGTCGAGCATCGGCAGCCAGTCATCCAGACATACCAGATGTCTCGCGAAGCTTGCCAGCCAGCCGTCGAAGCAGAACCAGCAAAACCCGGTCCTAAGATTTCCATCGAAAAGAAAAAGTGGCTAACAGAACGAGAAGAAGAAATAATTAAGAATCGGCGGCTAAAAGAAAGACAAGAAAGGGGAAAGCTGCAAAAAGAACTTTCGGAACATCTGCAAAAAGTAAAAGAAATTAGGGATGAGCTGCACAAAGAAAAGAAAAGCAAAATGCCCTGGGAGTGATCGCGATATCAAATATGTAACCCAGCTGGCAAAGGGTATCGGTAAAAGTATCGGCTTTTGAGGCACTCTGTCTATCGTGGCGCCTTGCAGATGAACCAGACACATAGCTACCTGTCGTCGGCCCGGCGTCCTTACATACATAGCCATTTTGTTATATATATTACAAATGCAAACCTTCACCGCAAGAATACGCCTGCCATTCTCCCACCACCATCTCTGCCCAGGCCGCAGAACTTAACCACTACCATCGCTGAAGCTGAACTTAGTGGAGATAGCATAAAAAATTACCCCAACCGAAGGTGGTGGCCCGTACTGGACGAACAGTTGGAAGAAAAACAGAAACGATAACAAACAACATTTAAACACTATTGAAGGATAGCATAATCAAATATATGAAAGATTACGGCTTATGATGTCTTTTATTTATGTCCAGTTCCACGAGACCTCTATTTCCAATTAATGGGGATGCCGCAGTCGTCCCCTACGAGTTCAGTAATTATACCGGAAGACCCAAGTATTCTGTAAAGACATGACTGACAGATGAATCTCTCAACATTGACGTTGCCAGCGGAACAACAATCTTTTCCACTTTTGATATCGTTTGGTGTCTTGCTTGCAAGCATCTTCTCTCATTTGCTTTGAAAACACGTTTAAGCGAAAAGACTTCTCGTACTAGTGAATGATGCCTATAAAAGCCAGGGTTTCCTAAAACTGCGGTGGCCACATCACCATCATCATCAGCCTACATCCACAGCTGGACATAGGTCTCCCCGATTGCGGTGTCATGCTCTCCAGCACGACCATGGATGATTACCTTAATTTGAATGCGGTACATATTCATGAAAAAATGTGTACTTTATTTTGGGTACTAACTACTTTAAAAAATGTACTCACATATTTTCACTGTTATAACATATCGACCGTGGCCGTGCTAGGTAGAACCTTTCTGCCACGACCACTATAGATTTTAGGTATTTTTATCAACTTTAACATGAAAAGTAATGTAAATATATTGTACTGAAATGTACTCCATTTTATATATAACTAGCTTCTGCCCGCGGCTTCGCCCGCGTGGATGTCAGAAGTTATCCCACGGGAACGTGCTACCAGGATAAAAAGTATGTGCTTCCCCAGGATGCCATCTATCTCTTTGCCAAATCAGAAGTTCAGTGGTTTAGGCGTGAAAATGTAACATACAGTTTCAA
The DNA here is from genome assembly GCA_949629185.1 of Apamea crenata. Classification (NCBI taxonomy): domain Eukaryota; kingdom Metazoa; phylum Arthropoda; class Insecta; order Lepidoptera; family Noctuidae; genus Apamea; species Apamea crenata. The sequence goes on along the minus strand of OX451359.1, from coordinate 19,260,692 downwards.
GTTCAAATCCTCCCCTATAAACCAAATTATCCCTTTTTGCCCCGTCAGGGGTCAATTTTCGACAACTTTACATACTTATTATTAATTATTTTCTGTCGAAAGTACCTATTAATACTGAGTTTCGAGTTAATCGGACCGCGCATTCAAATCCTTTCACACAAACTTTAACACCCCTATATCCCCTTTGAGGGGTAGTTTTGAAAAACGAATAATGATAAATTTATTAAACTTTATTGCTTACTTAGGCGAGTATTCATGCCAATTTTCAAGATTATTAACCTAACTAATAAGATTTTTCATATAAACTGTATCCCCGCTTTTCACCCCCAGAGGGGTGGAATTTTGAAAAATCATTTGGGATGTGTAGCGGTATCTACAACGCCACATGCGAACAACGCGTCATACTGACGTCACGCAAATCCTGCATCTCGCAAGCAGAGTTTGCCGTGCAATTAGCATAGATACAATTTCCCAATATCAATCACTAGCTTCTGCCCGCGGCTTCGCCCGCGTGGATGTCGGAAGTTATCCCACGGGAACGTGCAACCAGGATAAAAAGTATATGCTTCCCCAGGATGCCATCTATCTCTTTGCCAAATCAGAAGTTCAGTGGTTTAGGCGTGAAAATGTAACATACAGTTTTAAGTTCAAATCCTCCCCTAAAAGCCGAATTACCCCTTTTTGCCCCGTCAGGGGTCAATTTTCGACAACTTTACATACTTATTATTAATTGTCTTCTGTCGAAAGTATCAATACTGAGTTTCGAGTTAATCGGACCGCGCATTTAATTTCTTCCACACAAACTTCAACACCCCTATATTCCCCTTTGAGGGGTAGTTTGAAAAACTTATAATGATAAACTTTATTATTTAGGTACTTAGGCAAATATTGTTGCCAAGTTTCAACTCGTATTAACTAAATAAATAAGATTTTTCATATAAACTGTATCCCCGCTTTTCAGCCCCACAGGGGTGGAATTTAAAAAAAAATCATAACTTGACTCAAAGATTATTTATACCCATTTTCGAGTTAATCAAGCCTCGCATTATAATCCTCTTCTGTAAAATTAACTACCCCTTTTCACCCCGTTAGGCGTAGATTTTAGAAAAACCCTCATACGTGCTATTCTTTATTTTGAGTCTTAAGTACACACACTGAGTTTCGAGTTAATCGGACCGCACGTTCAAATTCTTCCACACAAACTTTAGCACCCCTATATCCCCTTTGAGGGGTAGTTTTGAAAAACTATTAATGATAAACTTTATTGCTTACTTAGGCGAGTATTCATGCCAAGTTTCAAGTTTATTAACTAAAATAATAAGATGTTTCATATAAACTGTATCCCCGCTTTTCATCCCCAAAGGGGTGGAATTTTGAAAAATCATTTAAGATGTGTTCATAAGTTGACTCAAAGATTATTTATACCAATTTTCGAGTTAATAAAGCCACGCTGTAAAATCCTCCGCTGTAAAATTGACTACCCCTTTTCAGGCCGTCAGGGGTAGATTTTCGAAAAACCCTGATACACATTATTCTTTCCTTTCAATTTTAGGTATAAATACTGAGTTTCGAGTAAATCGGACCGGGCGCTAAAATTCTTCCATACAAACTTTGAAACCCCCCAATGTCCTTTTAGGGGGTAGTTTATAAAAACAAAAAATGCCCAACTTCATAATTTACTTAGATAAGTATTCGTGCCAAGTTTCAAGTTTATTAACTCAAGGAATAAGATTTTTCATACAAACAAAATCCCGCCATTTCGCCCTCTTAGGGGTGGAATTTCGAAAAACCCTTTCTTAGTGGATACCTACTCTTCACGAAGAATACACCCTCCAAATTTCATGTCTCTAGGACCAGCGGTTTAGGCTGTGCGTTGATGTCTCAGTCAGTCAGTCAGTCAGTCAGTCAGTCAGGACTTTGAATTTTATATATATAGATAGATTGGGCAATTGCCCGCCAGACACAACACCCGTCTGGTCGGAGGATCCTCCCTTTTCATTGGAGGATGAGTGAACTTTACATCCTGTTCCTCATACCTCCAATACTAGTTTTCGAGTTAATCAAGCCACGCTGTAAAATCCTCCCCTGTAAAATTGACTACCCCTTTTCAGGCCGTCAGGGGTAGATTTTCGAAAAACCCTGATACAGATTATTCTTTCCTTTCAATTTTAGGTATAAATACTGAGTTTCGATTAAATCGGACCGCGCGCTAAAATTCTTCCTTACAAACTTTGAAACCCCCCATGCCCTTTTAGGGGGTAGTTTATAAAAACAAAGAATGCCCAACTCCATAATTTACTTAGATAACTATTCGTGCCAAGTTTCAAGTTTATTAACTCGAGGAATAAGATTTTTCATACAAACAAAATCCCCCCATTTCACCCTCTTAGGGGTGGAATTTCGAAAATCCCTTTCTTAGTGGATACCTATTCTTCACTAAGAATACACCCTCCAAATTTTAAGTCTCTAGGACCAGCGGTTTAGGCTGTGCGTTGATGTCTCAGTCAGTCAGTCAGCCAGGACTTTGAATTTTATATTTATAGATTTTAAGCAGTCATTTACCCGTTATAAAGAGATTTTTTGCGGTGCAGCTATAGCACTATGTTACGCTATAACTATTTCTAAGTAGGCAAAATTCAATAAAATTACATTTTGTATGGATACATAATTGTTTTATTATACGACACGCACGTATTAAAATCTTATAATAATTATTAAATAGCGGCATACATCAATAAAACCACATTAATATTCTTAACATCATCGGACTTCATAACTTTTTTTCTAAATCATCGCATCGTAAGTGTTCCACTGATACGATTGCTTACAGTGAACCCTAAAATTGCCTGGAATGTATTCAATGAGGGCAAAACCTGCATATTTTTTGGTGCGTCATATATTATTATTTTATTTATATTTTTTATATCCCGCTTTTCGAATTACGTGTTGCAAAATGTAATTTTGTTGAATTTTGCCTACTTATATTTAGTAATAGCGTAACATAGTGCTATAGCTGCACCGCAGAAAAAAAATCTCTTTAAAACGGGTAAATGACTGCTTAAAATTATATATAAAATGGAGTACATTTCAGTGCTATATATTTATTTGACTTAATTCATGGTGCTGTGGGTGCCGCCCGCTCGCACCAACCTTCTGCAGCACGCGCCGCACAACAGATTGACTGCTTCAACTGTACTCTGAGTGAATTCACACGGTTTCGGGTTTCGTGTCTTTAGGCTCTGCGAAATACGCGACGACAATACATAGCGACCACGTAGTTCATTCAAAATAAAACGACATCAAATAATAATACATGATATTGTATTTGGAACAATCTTTCTCTCTTACCGCATATTAATATAAATTATAGCTTGGTGAACGTCACTGATACAAAATATATAATAATTAATTAATAATAACTTATGTATAGGTCACCCGTCGCCGCTCGCACGATCCCGCTACAAAACAATTTGTTTTTACAAAAATGTCGTCGCCTTGTGTTACTTGCATTGATACTCGACTTGAAGGCCGAAACACTCGAAGGCAGAATTTTATCTTGAGGCTAACTCACACGATACCTGTACAAAGATCTGTTGGCGCGTGGGCAAAATGGGCACTAACGCCGGTAAAATCTTGTTTTTTTAATACATTTCACAAAACAATTGCGCAAATGTTTACCAACAGCGCCCCCTGTCAACGTCATTCGAGCACCAAAAGACCCTTGTACAGTCCTTTCACAGTTATTTTACCTCTGATTTTGCATCACAGTGATCTTTATTATCATTCTAATAAGGTTGCTGTTGGGTTGCACCCACTGAAAGTCTGTCAAGATCATTGTGATCTTTATTCCTGTCACCATCAGGTTGCTGCTGTCGGAGGTAAAATAACTGAACAGAGTGTAGGAGTATACCGACACTACAGCCATCTGCACGTCAGTGGGTGGTAACAGTAGGACGTTGACCGTGCCTCTGTGTCGTAGTAATAAGGGCGGTTTTCCAACTGCTACTTCTGACATGCGGTTGACCGTATTCCACCACAACATTACGGTCGTGCTGTCGCAGCATACTCGTACTACGACTTTAGAACACAATTTTATCGGAACGCAGTCCTAAGTGTGATGTGAGTTGATGAACCACAATCCAACCAGTCAGTTCAATGGTTTTCATATAGGAAGTTCTAACATCACTCATAGATTTGATGCCGGTAAGTCGCAAATGTGACTTGCATTCAATTCGCGACTGCGACGATTTGGTGGGTGTCCCGCATTGCTTGCGTCAAAACCGACGCGAATACTTCGTACAGTCTCGGAAGTATGGTATGGTACATCGAGTTTCAGAAAAACTTTGACTTTGTAGAGCGTCGTGTCCGTCAGTTAGCTAAGTGACAGTCCTTATTAAAAAGCTGAACATGTCATTTGTATGACTCCGAACGTTTGAATGCTATATCTCGATTCAATTAGTTTGCTACTCGGCATCAGTCCATCGACTTTTTGTGGTTCCAATGTGGTTAGAATTTGGTTCGTGTGAGTTAAGCCTAACTGGTGGTTACAATTTAAACCTGATTGTTAGGACAAATTACTTCTAATACTTTTAGCAGACACTTGGTTGAGAAAAGGTGTTCAAAACTTGAGTATCCATCAATCCTATTAGCATAGGCAGCTAGGCAGTACAAGTACGCATTTGGCAATTTCTTGAAACGCATTAGACAATTACAAGCCACACTTAAATCACACATTGATACGTCATTATAAAAGCATTATGAAAATAGTATGCCTAGGAGAGCTTCATTGTAAGTATGAGACATAGTACAGTGTGCCCAGTGTTTATTTTAAATGTACCTAAGTCCCGTGTTGACCAACTTGTAACATTTTATATTGTTGCCGGTTTGCTGGTCACATACGGGTTGCGGGAACTCAAATATTTTTTTAAGTACCACATATATTTCGAGTTCGTCCGACTAGTTTCGAACTCGAACAGAGCCCTTAGTTTTCAGCTCACAGTAACGCTAGTAGATACAAGTACTTCGTATATGACTAACAGCAGTTACAAACACAAATAAAACTATATAAATTGAGTGTAAAACATCACCATTGCACTTGATGGGAACTTGCTATATTTCGCCACAAAGCTTCATGTAATTCTGTCTTCTATAACCAGCCGAACGTGTGATGGTGTATCGGCGACGACGTACAATGCTAAAACTAATGGCGTTACATGTGACTAACTTATCTGTCCATCGCGCACGCACATCAAGCCTTCTTGTATCACGTGGCCACATCAGCTGTAGGCTGCAAAAGATAATATTAATTAAAATAGCATTAAAGAAAGGTGGACACTAATTGGGGCTTATCAGGGCCATGACCTTCTGGGCTTCAGGTCCTTGTGTGCCAGGATAAGTTCAGATGCAAGTTTACAGATGCCTTGACCCGGTGATACCGTGGATTAACTTTAAAATGAAATGGTTCAACTATTGTTTTAAAGAACGAAAATATGTTTATTTGACCCAGGTTAACTAAAGTTGAACTTCAACTTCAGCTCATGCTGAAGTAGCAACGATAGACATTAATTTCATTATTATGGTCTGTCATCCAAGAAGCTACTCAAAAACAACATGTTCAAAACTCAAATCATCAATGAGTACCAAAAATGTCACAGCACATATTTTAACTGTCAATGAAATCTAGAGTCATACTTTGTGTCTGGCTCTGGATTTCGATAACAGTTAAACACAAGAGGATACTAGTCAAATAAATTATATGTATTGTTACAACTAACTCCAACCAACAATTCTGGGCCACATAAGCTGAGGTCAGAAGTGTTCGGAAGACAATACAGTCTAAATAGAGTGCTACAAGGATCTTTTGACCCCTGAATGACATTGACTAATGGTAAAAAATTGTGAAGCTGTCACAAGAAAAGTATTGCGAAAACAAGATGGCGGCGTTAGTAACGATTTTGGCCACGCGCCAAAAGATCCTTGTAGCGTTGCTGATAGGTAATGTTACACCCACCATTTACAGGTGTTATTTCCTAGCCTGCAGCGCGTTGGAGAGCCAGTCCATCGCCTGGTCGAGTCCCTCTCCACGCACGGCTGAAGTCTTGAAGATCTGGAAGGTGCGGTCGCGTAACGCGTCCAGACCTAACGCCTGGTGCACTTCGGCCACCGTCAGGCACCCGGCCATGTCCTGCTTGTTGGCCAGGACTACCAGTATTGCATTGGCTAGTTCTTCCTCCTAGAATGGTAAAGGAGGTTTTATTTAGTTGCTGAAAAGTATACTGGATGATAAAAGAGTGGTTGGAGGGCTTAGAAATGTAAAAGTAGAACTGATGAGTACATAGGAACACAGCAGGGCTTTTATATATATTTTTTAATAAGATTCAAGTTTTGTAATAAGAATACTATAATTTGGCAATGCACGATGCTTGAGAAAATCTTAAATGTTTATTGATTTTTTTTTTATAGAAACAAAAATTCATGAAATGTATTTAAAAGTAGAAACTAGAAAAAATATGACTATTTTGATAAAATTGAGGACAGAACACTTCCTATAAGGAAAAAGCAAACTAACTGATAACATTCTGAGTGAAACATTATTTTGTTAATGATAGTACATACTGGCTAACTTTTTTATCATCTGATCAAAAACAAGGTATAAAAGGTGACCGGAGTAGAAGCCTATGGCACAGAAATCTCTTTTTTTTATTGAAAAACCTAAAGTGCTACTCTGTTTACCTTTTACACCCTGTTTTTGTCCACATGGTAAAAAAAGTCAGCCGGTGTAATAAACAGAACATGTAATAGACATTGCCCTTCACTACCTTTGTCTGAAAAACAAATGAGAAAATAGTACCTTTGTAATGACTTCAATGTAACTTTTTTGTTAGCTGGACAAGGGTTTTTGTCAGTCTGACTTTAAATTTTATCTGGACTCTAGCACTGACATTATATTATATATTCTAGTGTGATAAAGCAGTGTATCCTGATTTCAAGATAATTCTAACTAGATTCACATAGAAATTTGTTACTTAATGTGAATACAATTATGGGTAATTCATAAAATAATAACATATTAACTACTTAGCTCTTTCAAAACAAAGCTATTGAGGAAATAACTACAACATACTTAATACAATAGTAAATTACTTCCTTAGTCAATCTGGAGATTGAGTCAGGAAATGACATACTTTTGATAATATTTAGTGGGTACTAACAATTACTTTTATACCATTTACATTATCATTGTTTTAATCTATATGAACAATCAGTTAAAAAAAGCAATCATCCAATCTACATGACATGTTAATTGAAATTAACAAATTGTAATGTTTAAAGTTATGTTAAAAGAAAAATGTATTAAAAATTGTAATCAGTATGAGATACATCTAGCATGAAAACAACTATGTATGAACAAATTAATCATAATATATACGAGGCGGCTCCCCAGCACCCGTCCCCAGTCCAATCCAATGTTGAAGTACATAGTCATGGTAGATTCTATTGGTGTGAAATACTCAAGTACACCTATCAATTTCATAATATCATAAACAGAGTACAGATAGCAAAAATAAACTTAGTACAAACACATTACCCACTTTAGTTAACTCCTATTTTATTTTGTATCATCATCATAATTTTAGTTAACTCCTATTTTATTTTGTATCATCATCATAATTTTAGTTAACTCCTATTTTATTTTGTATCATCATCATAATTTTAGTTAACTCCTATTTTATTTTGTATCATCATCATAATTTTAGTTAACTCCTATTTTATTTTGTATCATCATCATAATTTTAGTTAACTCCTATTTTATTTTGTATCATCATCATAATTTTAGTTAACTCCTATTTTATTTTGTATATCATCATAATTTCAGCCTGGAATCACCCACTGCAGGGTATTAATAGGCCCCCCCTTTCTTGTGGAATACTTAATATTCATTAAATATATACTTAATCGTATGTAGAGATAAAATACCTATACAACTATAGGTAAAAAGAAAAGTTCTAACACTTAAGCTGGTAACACTAACTAATACAATGATTGATGGTTGTAATTAAATTACAGCTCATTGTAGTATTTAATTAGGAAATAGCCACATCAAGTGCTTTCTAGTGGTTCCAATTGAATAAGGTTTTATGGCCCCTTATCAGCTTGATCATGGTCACCCTAGTTTTTCTAGTTTCTCAACAGTGATAGGGTTTGAGTGCCAGTTTAACAAGAAGTCGCAGGATAGTTTTAAATAATGTTCCCGGATGGACTGTATACCACAGTAAATTGAAAAGTGAACTTTCAATAAAGTTCATCATCATAAACAGCCGATAATATGGCCACGGTTGGGACACAGGCCTCCTCTCTTCAAGAGGGAGTGGGCTATAATCTACCACATGGGCCCAATGCGGGTTGGTAATTTCACATGTCTATAAATTTTTAGTTCTAGGCCAGGTTTCCTCACAATGTTTTCCTTCACCGTTTTGAGAGCAGTGGTGATAAAATTATTTACACAAGTAAAGTCCCTGTCTGGGTTTCAATTCCAACCTACAACCGACAACTTGTAAGTCAGGGCTGTTGCCATTGGGCCACTATTGCTCAAGTCAATAAAGTTGACTAGTCTAAATGCATGCAACACAAATAATTGAGGAAAACTCAACACTCAAAATGATTCATGATAGACAGATACAATGCAACTTACCCTCAGCATGTGTACCAATTCATCTTTAGATATCCCTATTCGATCTCTATCTGCTGAATCTACTACATATATTATTGCATCCGTGTTCCCGTAATAACATCGCCAGTAGGGCCTGGAAACAACAACAATAACACATCAATGTCACATTACTTACCTAAGTATGAATGTACTTCAGGTATTGTGTACAGACACAGAAGGTTGTTAATGACACAAGAACAATCACCGTGTCTAAACAAAACCTAACCTACACATTTTACAACACTAGCTCACCTAATACTGGTCTGTCCACCAAGATCCCACACTTGAAACTTTAAGTTCTTATATGTGACTTGTTCTACGTTAAAACCGATGGTAGGAATGGTCGTCACCACCTCCCCAACTTGCAGTTTGTACAATATCGTCGTCTTCCCGGCACCGTCCAAACCGAGAATCAAAATCCTCATTTCTCGCGCCCCTAGCAACCCTCTGAAGTAACTGAATAGACCACCTGCAATATACCAACACAGTTACTATATTATCAAAGTACTAAACACGATTAAAATACATTTTTATGACAATTAAAATCACTTACCCATTTTCTGATAAGCTTAGCCTATTTTAATGCATTAGTTGTTACGTCTAAGGAATGATTTTGTATTATGTGTGCGCATCAAATGTTCCCAATGTTTTTACTTTTATTATCTACACTTTCAAATTATTTATTCAATCACTTTTAGCGATAAATACAGAACATTTTATCGTAAAACCTAGCAAATCATTTGACGTGTAAGCAAGCACTCAACGTCGGTTGCCAGCGCAATAAAATATTTAAACACGATGGATGGATGACATTTCAATTACAAAAAAAAAACTAAAGAAATTGACGACAACATAAGAGGATAATTATGTTTAAGAAAAGTTAAAATATTTATATAGTGACATGATATTCAAATTATATTTTTTTATTTATTATATTATTTTATTCAATTATATTACTCACATTGTTTCATAATAATTACGTGGTAACATTTCATGCCAAATATTTCTACTTGGTGAAAGCAAATACCTTCATCCATACAGCCTTAAAATATTGAATGAATTAATCAAATAGAAATCCACTCACACTTTATTATTTACATTCTATGATTATTAAATACAATAGGTACTAACAAAATAATGAGTACGATAAAGTTTCTCTTCCCACCCGCATCTTTGCCTTGCAAAAATTCTCTAGCAAAGTGTTGCATGTCACCGACATAAGACATAACTTTATGGTAGCGACTGAGAACGAAGGCGTAAGATGAATTGACCTCGTTTCAACTTGGTTGGAATCAAAAGAAGAAGAGCATTGGAGTGGACGAAGACTCCCATACGCGATTTCCAAGACTGTTGTGTTGAATCGTCGATCTTCATTGCTTCAGAGCTTTTCTGGTGGTCGCTATCGCCACAATAAATTCGGGTTTAGATACCAGGAGTTGCAATGGTTGGGAATCTGAAGGTCAAATTTATTCTCGTAATTTATAACGTTCAAATTTTAGTCGCAGTCGCATACCGGCGCCAAACAACTGTTAAAAACTTGTCAAAATGTAGGAAAATTAGATGTATTTTTGACAGGTTGAGCTTGAGACTGAGATCAGACTGTGAACGTTCTTAAAATTATGAGAATTGCCCCCCTGGTACTTAGAACTTCATAGATGCTCCTGTTTCCTTCCTTGGAATTTAATTATTGACCTTCCAAAGCTATCCTATTATCCCTATTCGAAATCACTCATCCTATTGTATTTCCTAATTCCTACCATTTTCAATCCATGAATTTCATAATAATAATCGTTTAGGTAAGTATTGTGGATGTGGACTTCCACTCTTTATTTTGTAAGTATAGGTACAGGTAGTTATCACAGATTAAATATTCAAACAACCAGGATCTTACACAAAAAAGTGAATAAAATTAAGCACTTGGCTTCCATAATTAAGTAGATATTTTATGATTTATTTGTAGAAAAAGTTGCATAGTTTAGACTAGCCTTGTGTTGATACCATCTGAGTCATGGATATATACTTACATGGGGGTTTTCCAAGACGTTTATTTACTACCTGGTCGGTGTACTTAAAACTATATTAACTATGTAGTTATGTGTGGGTACCTATGTAATTGTTTCCGCCAGGTAAATGAGTTAACGAGGCATCCATGTCATGACTTTATTCAATAGTAAGACCGCAGTCCTCAACGTGGATGGCATTAGCAGTGAGTGGTGCATTTTAAAACGCTTATATTTCGCTATTTAACGTTTTCCATGTAGGTAGGTACCGGGCAGTGGGCATAGTTCAAAATATCGGGTTATTGCTGAATTTGTCTGACTTGGCAATCAAACCAGGAAACTTCGTCGTGCTACGTAGTTACCTCATTATACTTTCTACCGGAGATCTACTTACCAGCTTCGATTATGTGCTGGAAACCACTAGTTAACGTTAAGGTATCCAGTGGTTTTAGTCATTAGGAAACCGAAATATTCACCTTGCCCAGTCGAAGGGACCTCCAAGAATATTATTACAACACAGTAGGTACCTAAGTGAATATCTACCATGTAGGTCATTTACTTACCTAGTTTTTTATCCTGTCATACCTATGAAGAAATGCTGTCCCGACCCCAAATAAATGTGCATAAAGGCAAGAGAATAGAGATGTGTCGATGTCGGCTAAATGACAAGTAGGTACAGACGCCAGCAGGTCAAGCTACCCGAAACTGTCAAATTTTCCCAATCAACCTTGAACCATAATGCTTTTTCGTTGAAAATCTATTAAAGAATTTTGACAGATCGTAGTAGGTTGATGTGCTGGCGTCTGTACAATAAAGGTCGCCACCGCGCTATCCACTATAACTATGAGATAACCTGACGTAATAACACCGGCTGACGTAGTGTGACGTCACGCCGCGACCCCGCCTCCACCGAGCGGAGCAGCGCACGCTCACGACACATTGGGAATTCAGTGATCCATCGCGCTAGCTAGACACATCGACTATGAATACGAATAATGATTGATCAAGCGCAGAATATTATTATGACAGGGTCTAAGAACAATTCTCGTATGTACAGCGAAAGGTTTTATAATGAATTTTGTAATCATGTCCGTTTCAGATAAGGTTTTCGAGGAAAGGTTGAGGAAAATATCCTACATTGCATTCTGGGAATTTCATTTCAGGCTAACTGTAGATCAAAGACAATTCTAGAGGAAGGTGTCTATGCTGACGACAGCTAATGTTCAAAAGTCAGAGCCTTAATCGAGAAGAAAGGTAGGTATACATTTTCCCATAGGGAAATAACAGAAAGCCACATGCTACAATCCTTCCTTTACGTGGGTTCTCTTTGTTCCTTCCTCCTTCTTATGTCTCATGAAAAAGTAGGTACTAAATAGTAGTTAAATTTAGGCCACATAGTTAAATATTAGGCATAATCAGCCTGCGGCATCCCACTGCGGGCAAAGGCCTCCCAAAAGTAAACAATAAAATAATAATCCTCATATGTTTTGTCATAAATACTCATATATCCAGGGTATGTTTGTACGATTCATGCAGTCTACGTCAGGAAATCACAAAACAGACGACATGTGGACAATATCAACAGTTTTACAACATTCCACGACCCACGTTCTAACCGTTACTAAGAATAAAGTATCCCATGGCCACCCCATGTTGGTGAGGCCACTCCTCTTCTCAGTTCGTAGCTTTAAAACTTATGCCTCGTGAAAAGAAGTGAGGTAGATTAGCGTGCAAGGAGTCACTTAGCAAGATTCAATATCGATCGATCTTCTATTGATAGAGACTTTATGATATTACGAAAAAAAAAACCGGCCAAGTGCGTGTCAGGCCACGCATAGAATAGGGTTCCGTAGTCACCTATAATGGCACGTGGATCTAGAAGGATATTTTACATGTTTACTTATTATTTCGTTATTTTTGTACGAAGTTTTCCAATTAAGCGCATTTTACAAGTTAGGCCTCTATAACTCCTGAACTAAAAAAGTTATCTAAGCCGTTATAGTTTTTCTTCAAAGTTGATCACATGGACTACCATCATGAATTTTTTCAGATTTTTCAAGCCAGCCCAGCATTTGTTAAAATAAGCCCCTTATTTTAACAAAAAAATGCGCTCTAATGTTGAATATCTTTAGACTTTGCGTAAGTGTAAGGTACCTATGTGTATGCTCGTGACGGTATACATCTATACTTATAATAAATCTGTAGAGAGGTCAATTCTGTACATGAAATATATTTCCAAAATAACTATCAGGGGGTGATTAGGGATCGATACTGATGCCAAAAATGCAATCAGTAAAATTTTTGTCTGTCTGTCTGTCTGTCTGTCTGTCTGTCTGTCTGTCTGTCTGTCTGTATAACCGTTATAGAAACAAAAACTACTCGACGGATTTTAATGAAACTTGGTACAATTATTTTTCATACTCCTGAGCTGGTTATAGTATACTTTTCATCACGCTACAATCAATAGGAGCAGAGCAGTGAAGGGAAATGTTGGGAAAACGGGAGAAGTTACTCCATTTTTTACGCTTCCGTCGCGTGTGCAACCTTAATGGTTAAAGCTACACAGAAATCATGTATGACGGAAATGTTCTCCTTAAAATTATATAAAAAATATCCCACGACAGCATATGTCTATCTTTTATGGTTGACTCACAATAACACGTGTAACTCCCGATAGCTTAGCAGTTCGAAGCTTTCTGATTATATTTGTCTACTCTTACATTTATAACACTCTCAGTCATTCTTAATTAAAAAAGTTAACATTATTAACTATTTCATAAAAAAGAATCATAGAAATCGGTATAGAAACACCAAAGTTATACATGAAATACTAATATCGCACGGAAAGTCCAACCTGTAGTATTTCAAGAAATAGCGACAAAGCTAAGGTATTACGTGAGTGTAATTTAATCATATGGGATGAATGTACGATGGCCCATCGAAAAGGAGTAGAAGCGGTAGACAGAACTTTAAGGGATATAAGACAAAATGATCGACCAATGGGCGGCATCACGGTTTTATTTTGTGGTGATTTCCGACAGACCTTACCGGTAATACCACGGAGAACCCGAGCTGATGAGGTTAGGGCTTGCCTGAAAAGCTCTTATTTGTGGCGTGATATACAATTGGTGCATTTGACTATAAACATGCGAGTGAGAACTGGAGATAACCCGGATGATCGTCAATTTTCTGATACATTATTAAAGATTGGTGAAGGTTCCACAACTACACCAAGGAAAACTTATTCTGACGCCTGAGTTATGTTGTATAGTGCAATCCCAACCACATCTTATATCGTCGGTTTACAGTGACGTAACAAATATATTAAATAGGGACAATTCTTGGCTATGCGAAAGATCCATTTTAACTCCTCGCAATGACCAGGCATTTGAGATTAATAACAAAATACTGTCGAATATACAGGGGGAAAGCAAAGTTTATAGTTCAATAAATAGAATGGTCGATGAACAAGAAGCCACTAATTACCCGATAGAATTTTTAAATTCTTTAAATATGCCCGGACTTCCTTCTCATGAAATTTGTTTAAAAATTGGCATTCCGATTATTCTGCTCCGAAATTTAAGACCACCACAACTTTGTACAACAACAATGGAACTCGGCTAAAAGTAACCCAGTTGCAACAAAATATAATCGAGGCTCAAATTTTAACAGGTTGCGGTGCAGGAGAAACCGTCTTTATTCCCAGAATTCACATAATACCAAATAATTTTCCATTCCAATTTAAAAGAACGCAATTCCCAGTATCGGTGTGTTATGCAATGACAGTTAATAAGGCTCAAGGGCAAACTTTTCGTGTTGCTGGAGTAGATCTCGGTGTCAGTTGTTTCTCGCATGGTCAATTGTACGTCGCTCTTTCCCGGGTTAGCAGTTCTAGAAATCTTTATGTTCACGTGCCGGACGGGTCAACTTTCAACATAGTTTACCCGGAAGCTTTGCGCTGAAGTATTTTCGTTCTATAGGTACATTTTTTTTTTTTTTTCTGGATTGGAAATCATCAAATGACCCCTCCAGCTCTGGGTGGAGCGGAAGGGAGTGTCAGACTCTTACTGACTAAAACCCACCCGTGTTCCTTCCTTAGCTTTATGTTCCAGGGCAGCGGTAACCCTTTCGGACGATCCCGCTACCCCTTCTATAGGTACTTAAGCCTCATGTGAACGTGATCTAAACAATATTACCAATACATTAACTTAATAACACACAAGGAGTTACACGCTGACGGAGTCGCGGGCACAGCTATTAACAATAATATTGTGCGGTTCCGTATTGCGATATTTTTCAACAGTATTGTAGATTGACATATTATATTTCCCTACTAAAATACGAAAGTTAAACTGTCTGTTACATCAAAACCACTGAACCGTGAGGAAGGACATAGGCTACTTTTTTTTACGAAAAACGGCGGAAACGTGGACGAAGTCGCGGGCAACAGCTACAGGTACCTACTATATAAAATTATATATTCTGTCTGTAGGTATGTTACATTTTCACGCCTAAATCACTGAACGGATTTCGATAAAATTGGCTGCCAGCAGATGCCAAAGAGATAGATGGCATCCTGGGGAAGGACATACTTCTTATCCTTTCCGACATTCACGCGGGCGAAGCCGCGGGCAGAAGCTAGTATATAATAAAGTCGTCGTTGACATCACTCCTGGACCAACATTGTTCCTTCCTATTTTACTTAGTTAACAATTGAACTGGTATAGGCTCTACCTTTTTTCAGATAAATCTACGCCATAAGACTATAGAAGAAAATATTTTTAGTGAAAATAGGGCATTGCGCATTTAAAACGACTTACAAACAAGTGCTATGCAAATAGGTACAGATTCCAGTTCAACAAACCTTGTTTGTAAATCTGGACTTTAAAGGCATATCGTCTCACCGCTGACATTTATGGAGATTTAATGATGATGCCGACTTCCGATAGAACATTCCGCAGGGGAATACAAGAAGAGTAATTTATGGATCACTTTCCCACAAACATTGTAATGGCTGGTACTGTTTTGCCACATATATAGTTAAAGCATATTCTTAGCAAATACAGAAAGGCACCTCTTTCAGCTATTTATTCGCTGCAAATCCATTTAATGGGCACTTTAATTGCCAAACATCTGGTGTAGTAGCAAACATAAACATTTAAAATTGTTTTTTACCATGAGCGCTGATTCACAGAGCTAATTCCGTAAGATTCGGTATTTATAGGTAACGTAACGTGAATATTTTGGATTATTTTTAACGTAAACCGATGATGATGAACAGTCTAAATATTGCATTCTACATGTATAGCTGTGCCCGCGACTCTGTCTGCTTGGAACTCGAATAGTGGTCTTCCAAATGCACAATAATCTTTTCAGCCAAAACGCGTCTGCACATGGGCCTCCCCAAGCCACCACTTTGATCGGTCCTGTGCTTCCCGCATTCAGGGAATTCCTGCGGCCTTCATCAGGTCATTGGTCCACGTGAGAAGCCTTCCAACGCTACGTCTCCCGGTACGCGGTCGCCACTCCAAAACCTTTCGTACTTGCACGATGCTTTGACAAATTAATTAATAAACTCTCGGAATCACACTTTTCCAGTGATTGACTTTTCTGTGGTCCGGAAAATGAGCTGCTGTTGCAAACAATTAAATAGCTATAAAACGGCTTTTTGCGTGATGGGCTCACAGACAGATATACCTACAGACATATCTTTGGTACTTCTTTTACAGAAATGGTTCGTCATCAGTTTCGTTTGAAAATCATTTTATGTATACACGGATACAGACATAATGCCATTAGAATTTCTTATAGTAGTATATATTTAGCTCGTCCATCACGCCATGGTATTTATAACGCGGGTGAATCACGTTCATTAAGATCACGGCGTATATCTATTGTTCTAAAAAGATCTCACGTGAGAGAGGAATGTCTGGATAGGTAACAATAGGTAGGCCATGCTTTGTTGTTTATTATACGTAGACAATTATACCTATCCAAATTCTGCTCCGTTGGTATAGTATAGTTGTCGCATCTGCTGAGCATTGGGTCTTTAGTTCCATTCTCAGGTCAGGCTAAGTGTCATTGCGTTTTTCCATCAGGAATTTCTCAGTAGCAGCCTCGAGTCCGGATTCCGTCAACTCTTGTGGCGATTCTTGGGTAGGCCTATGTTCAGCAATGGACGTCTTTCGTCATACTTTTTAGTCAAGGAGTTGAACTCCTAAACTGATTGAAAATTTCTTGCAGTGAGAGCTTGGTGATCAATGTTGGTCCCGTCAAGCGACGTTTGCCTCGGCGCAGTGAGGAAATTATAGGCTCACATGACGATTTTATTTTCATTCAAGTGTATGTCTAGAATTCAAAATCCGCATTTTCGTCATCAATACAATATAACCCCACGATGTTTGGCCCCAAAACTTTCATTATTCATTCTGAACAGACGTAAAAACCTCTCGTTGCGTTTGTCTGTAGAGCCACCAGTTTTTATTCCAAAAAGACGGATGCAGATGCGGACGACGGCTAATTATCACAAGCAGAGCGAGGGCACGACGAATCGACGCTATGCTTTTATCTTCGGCAGATCTGCAACCATAGAGCATGAGGAAATGGAGACACCATGCAGTGGGAAAATGGCTGGAGTATACAGAAATGTTGAATATGTCATCACAATAATTTACAAATCCAGGCGAGTCTATCTACCTATGTCTATAGATATATGGTTCCCCAAGTTTTAAATAACTCCAATAAAGTAACTTTGGTGAGGTCCATGTCCATGTCCAGCGTCTTATGCCGTATAATGAATATAAAGAACTCTGGAAGACACCACTGCTAGAGAACAAGTAGAAAAGGATTCTTGCCCGCTTGGATTTAAGGGATCTTGGGCTTTATTGCCCGACTTGTTCACCAGTCATCAAGAAAATTCGATGAGATACATAAAAAATCTGCGTAAGATAGGAGAAATCTATGCTTATGAATACTCCATTTGGTAACTACTCCGTGTCTGCAAGTCATTTGGGGCTTTCCGCGGACATTGTGTTTCTATTGACGTAGGTAGCTAAATAATACTGTTATGTATGCTAATTGTTTCCAGGTGTCATTTAATTAAATATTAAGTATTTTCTTGGCTCAGGTTTTGACTTGTGTGTGTCTGCCATAAGCAGAAGGAAGAAGTGGGTACATTTAAGAACAAAGTTACCAAGTTATACCTAACTATAATCTTATATCTAATGCCTCATTGAATGGCAAACATAAGCTGGACTCACTTTTCACCTGTGCTATAGAATTATGTTGACATTCTATTAGGAAAATGAGTCATCTTCGTTAACTATTTTGTTATAAAATGGCCTAACAGTGAAGTTCAATAAAGAAATTCCACTAGTTTCTTTAAACATTAGTCAGGTGCGTGCATTAGATACAACCATTGTGCTAAAGACTTGTAGACGTATTATATAGTTTCATATAAAGTTTGTTAGTCATGTGAGTTTGCTACTTGTTGTATAGCCCACACACCTGAGCAAGGCCGGGCTATGACGACACAGTTAGTGACGCGCATTCCTAATTTCAATTACGGGGTGTAATTGTGTTTACATGTAGTTACCTACATTAGCTTCTGCCATGCGTAGAAAAAGGAAAATGACATCATTTCAGTCGACTGTAAAAGTTCGAGCTGATTGAAATTTGAAATATGATACGTAGCATCATCAGAAGACAGCAGGAAGACTATTTTGCTGAATAAAGGATTCTCCATTTTCAAAAGCCAAGCCAAATATAGGCCCAAAATAGAACCAAGAGATCTATCCATAGGAGGAGACGTAGTTCTCCTGCAATTTGTGATTGCTTTGCAATGTTATTATTAACTTGATGTAGGTACCTTTTTTATATCATAACACCACGACTACGACTACGACTATGACTACGACTACGACTACGACTACGACTGGGGAATCATTGAGTAACACTAATAGTAGCAATGACTTTCATTTTGACAGTTCAACAACTTTGCATTATTTATGTTGTTTATGTTTTTCGTTGTTGAGCAGACAAACTTTTCGAACATATATGAAGCAATGGATTAGCAATAATCAAAATTATTCAAATTGAAATTTGAACGTGTGTTACGCAATTAGGGTGCCATATTCTCCTATAGGTTAGATAGACCAACAACACACCCGCATCGAGCCAGTTAAGTTTAAATCCCGTTTAATAGGGGTCGAGCTTTTTTATTGCCCTCAACCGTGCACTGATCCAGACTCCGCCGGGCTACTACTGGGATTTATGTATTAGTAGCATGCAATAAACTTTTAAAGTTTTTAAACGAAACCACCATGGAATTACAGTCTTTAGATTTAAATATCCTCGTCGGAAGAAGCTGCAACAACAAGTGGGGAAATTCATTTCCCAAGCTCTAGGAAAATCAAGCTCGCAAGGCAGCTGTCAGTTGCACCTACGTCACCAGTCAGGTTGTGTGCACAAAACCGGCATTTCCCTTTACCGACGCACTGAAACGAATTCTCTGTAAGTTCCACTTGAACTTGAGTGACGTATTGCATGCATTTCTTAGTATTAGCCATTACTTCTTTGTGGCGTGTGAGCATTCATAAATCCTGCTCAACATACCTATCAGTACAGTCGAGGACAGAAATATGGAGATACTTAGCAAAATAAAAAGCGATTTTCTTTTAAAATAGCAATGCGTTGGTGTAACGAATAATATTATTTTTTGAAACCTTATTAATTTGTGATGTCTAGGTCTTATCTAATTTCAGGAGATCGCTTTTTGGTAGTATACATACATATTGATGCTGGTGACTGTACGTTGTGAAGGAGACCGGGGATTTCCCAGAATATCCGGGTGAGGTCGCCGGAGCATGTCTAACTAATCATTTCGCAGCTCATTAACTCCTCTGTACATAATTATTAGTACAGCGAATTAATGATATTGTATCAAGTCTCTTGTTGTGCGTGAGCGTGCGTTTATTATGGCTTTGTTTATTATAAAACTACGCAGAAAAGATAACTTATTCTGAGGAGAGTTAGTTCCGGCTTCATTGATCTATTTTTTAATAACTTCTTCTTCATCGCATCGATGATTCTAATTAAAACTATATTTTAAATAAGCATGTTTCAGTACTCAAGCTTCAAAGCCAGCTCGATTCTGAAATAGTACTCTATTGCAGAATAACTGACTTCTCTGAAACTTGTTCATTGAAACAGCTATGAAAGCAGTTTTTATATTGTGTTCATATTTATGATCGATACGTGTATTCAAATTACTTGGGCACAGTAGGTGACCGCAATCAAAGCAAGTCTTGGTCTACCTTTACTAAAGACCCGCTCAGGGGTCGATATTTGACAAATATTCTTATAAGGTTCTCTCCTTTTTACTACCTCGTTGGTGTAGTGGTCGGAAGCGCTACTGCGGAGCATGAGGTCCTGGTTTTGATTCCCGGGTCGGGCAAATTGTTCTGGAATTATTCAGTAGCAGCCCGGAGTCTGTAATATGTGCTTGATTGATGGCAGTAGGCTCGCCCTCTATTACATAAGATATAAGATATTTATAACAGCTTGGGGCTTGTGGCTAAGTAATAACAGCCGCACGGGTCGATCGATCAGGTTAAGCTACGTTTGCCGCGGTTGGTCCGTGGATGGGTGACCATTTTCACATACCAAGTCCCCTCCGTGCCTCGGAAAGCACGTTAAGCCGTTGGTCCCGGCTGTCATTCGTGGATCTTTGATAGTCGTTACGGGTCGTCAGTAGCCCGAAAATCTGACAACTAGTCTTACCAAGGGGTATCGTACTATTACCCAGTAACTGGGTTGTGGAGGTCAGATAGGCAGTCGCTTCATGTAAAATACTGGTATTCAGCTGCAGCCGGTTAGACTGGAAGCCGACCCCAACATAGTTGGGAAAAGGCTAGGCAGATGATGATATAACAGCTTTTTACTAGATCTTCTTATTGCAGGTATTTCCCAAATTGTTTGTCTGTAGTAGATAAAAAAAAACCCTTTATTACCGAATTAGACTCGTACACCGTTGATTCCATATTATTCATAAATTAACCGGTTGAATACCTACCGTAATTACAGAAACAATTAAAAAGCCATTGTGTCTCGCGTGGATCCATGGCATACGAAGCGTTAAAATTAAGAATAGAGTGGCCCCCTATTTATGGGACTAAAACATAACTTGCGAAACATAGGTTTACTATGGGTGCACCCACAGAAATATTATACATATAGGTAGTATAGGTGCACCTCTAGCTAGCCCTGCGGGAAATACAGGCGTGGTGTTATGTTATGTTCTATCTAAGGCCTGTATTACATAGTTTAATGACATTTTTGGTTGAAACTAGTTTTGAGTGCCTACTTACTTAATGCTTGTGAGTCTGTAGTGAGGTTCGTACTTGTTGACCGGCCTACGCTGTCCTCCCATACCCACTGTAATTTGAAAACATTGTAAAAGCCATTATTTTTAAAAGAGTAACCGTGGAGATTCTTGCCGGCTCTTCTCCATAGGAAACGACCAATTGGAACCGTGCACCTAGCTTCTGACGTTTCATAAGTGCCCATGTAGGTTTATGTGAAATAAAATATTTTGATTTTGATTTATCACCAACAAACCTCTTGGCGGATTTACCAACAGGCTTAGAAGGCTGGAGCCTAAGGCAGTAAATTTGGGGCCATTTTTTATGTTTTACAGAAATTAAAAATATTAATATTTTCACACAAACAATTCAACATGTAGGTAATAATTATGTTTCACCACTTAGATACATTTTTCTACAATTTGCGTACCTACTTAGTCGCATTTGATTGCGGCGCAGGAACGAGCGATGACATGAAACAGGTAGGTATATACGAGTACAAAGCTGTTGTTTTGCATCCTCGTCAAATTTCAGGAAACTTATGAAAGACATAAATAATCAAATAAAATTATGATCTGTGGTAAATAATGAATACATCCTTGTATTTATAGTTATTTAAGTTTGACAATATTTCAGAATATAGGTACCTACCTACCACTTTCAAAAGTACAGAATCGCGTTATGGTATCGTATAAGCGGCCGCGTTTTTATGTGTGTGTAAAAGGGCAGTTACAGTGCGGTCTCACACAGGCCGCGTTTTAAAATGCGTGTCCCACACTTGCCGATTTCCAAAAATTAGAAAAAAAAACCTACTTAGTTTATTATTGATTCGTGTCGAGAATCAATAGCATACCTAATAGAAGTTACCTCCTTGAATTTGACGAGGATGTAATACGACGCCTTGTATTCACTTTACAATATGAATACTTTTGAATTTAGGAAAACTGAAAATGGCAGTAATGGTTGTTGTGTAGAATGTTTTTTGGAAAGAATAAACAAAGTTTTTCAGGCTTGTACCGTAGATTTGTTCACTGATGCCGATCTTTACGAATCTTTGCCAGTTTTTCGTAGCTGAACGAGATTTTTTTTAGCAGAGCGTCGAATAATATTAAAAAAGTGCTGAACAGCAAGACATAGACTATTGTTAAAAAGATAGACTGGTTTCGGTAATTAGTTGAGTACGAGGCTTTTGGCTTCTTTGTATGGCTGTATTTTGTCTTTTTTTGGAATGTGCGTTTAGTTTGTGCAGAATAAACAATGTTTATTTCTTATTCCTTATTTTATAGATAGAAAATAAATAGAATACTCTTTATTATGTACACCGTAGAAATTACAGACACAATTAAAAAAAAATAGATCGAATTATTGTTATTGTACATTTCTTTCTTTTTTAGTACGTTGTTTTGTCAGTAAGCCAGATAGACCCGGAATTTACGTAGGGAGGTACCTATCCAGGTGCTAGTTATGGAACTATAGACTAGACAAGAGATTCGAAGAAAGGCGAGCACGGTTTCAGCAGTTAGTAGGTATTTCAGTCACTAAAAAAACCCTGAGATTACGATTATTTTGTCAACAGGTATTGATTACAATCTGCTTTATCTACTCTGTTCGTTTTCATTTTATGACGATTTAAATGAGGACTACTGTGAAGTGTGAGGGCTTCAAATATAGGTATGTATATTTTAGTAACATAAAAGTATTGTTTTAAAAAAAACAAAAATAGATTCAAAAATAGATGAAAATCGACCAGTTCCTCCCCCCCTTATCTCCGAAGCTTCAAATTTTGAAAAAGATACTGAAATTCTTCTATACTTATAGATTACAGGATATAATTAGGTAGGTACCTATACTTGCAGTCTATAGAAAGTCTACGGCCTTAAAATAACATGGTAAATCTCTCAATATTGTGCGTACAAACTTACATTTGCAGTTGAAATGTATGAGAGATTATGTTTTTCAACTACAACGTTGCAATGTAACCACATTGCAACGCAGCTTAACTTATTGGTAATGTTAAGCTTTTCTTTAGATAAATTCATCCCAAGTACGGAACCCTTCATTGTGCGTGTAGCTGAAATCTATACCTAATGATTACAATGCCATTACAACATATACTTCGAGCTGACTCATTTCTTATGAATCCTTTCGGAGCATTCACCTGTAAAACTCTTGAATATTCATTGACCGTGGTAACTAGATGACCACAGTCTATGAACAAATGTGATGAAACACTCTCCTTATCTGGTGAGGTCAACTTAAGACAAATTATGTATGTGATAATCGGCCTTCTCTGCTGGGGTTTCCTCCAAAGGTCATATTAGAAGGCGCGTCATTTATTAAGTATTCATTTGTCCCGGTCCCGGTCCGGTCCCATTACTCGAAAATATACCAACAATCTTATACCAGTTTTTCCTACATTCCCTTGGGTCTAATTACGTTTCCCAATCAGTTTATGTTCTCAATTTTAACTAAACAACATAGCATCACGCCTGCAATCCACGAAGGGTTAGGCTGAGGTGTACCTAGTACCTACCTACATATAGTACCTACACCTACATTCGCCAGTAATGTTTAAGTCCCAAGTACTATGGGGCGAAGTGAAGATAGTCTTAATTTTAAATAATAATTATTGTACGGAACCAATGGCAACGGTGTACGCGTCTGACACGGTAGTAAGCGGTTTTTATTATTAATTGTTTAGGTATTACTGTACCTACATACTACAGACAAACAATTTGGGAAATTCCTGCAATAAGTAAAACTAGTAAAAAGCTGCTATAGATATCTTAATCCGGATGTCGTTTTGTAATTACACAAAATGAAAATATTAGAAAAGATAAGATAAAGTAATTTGCGAATTAATATTTTTAAGTAGGTAAGGAATTTGTTCATAGTGTTCCGGTGGGGAATGCTCAAAACAAGCTCGACGTTCAGTACAAGTTCAAGTACAAATGTTTCTGAAAGGCCATGATGGCTAATAATGACTCCCATTATCAGCAATCACCAGCCTAGCCTTTTCCCAGCTATATCGGGCTCAACTTTCAGTCTAACCGGATGCAGCTGGATACCAGCCGGTCGATTCTGTAAAAATCTCACCGTGAAAACTCAAGTGAAGTGAGCTTGATGTGAGTTGTCAGTAGTGTCAATCCCTAGCATTATTTGGAATGACAGCTCACTCCACGCTCACTTCACCTACGTTTTCACGGTGAGATGGTTATAGAATCGCACTGCAGTATTTTACATGGAGCGACTGCCTAGCTGACCTCCACAAGTCCCACAACCCAGTTACTGGGTACTACCCGTAACGACGTCAAAGATTTACGAATGCCAGCCAGAACCAACGGCTTCACGTGCTTACCGTGGAACGGAGAGGTTTCGGTATTACCTAATGGTGGCCACCCATCCACAGACCTATCTCGGTAAGCGTTGCTTACCGTGATAATCGACCCGGTTGTTAATAATGTAGTACGAGCCCCAAAGTAGTAAGTTCCTAATTAATAACTTTTATTTTATTTATTTACCTTATCATCATCTGCCTAGTCTCTTCCCAACTATATTGGGGTCGGCTTCCAATCTTACCGGATGCAGCTGAATACCAGTATTTTACATGGAGCGAATGCCTGTCTGACCTCCACAACCCAGTTACTGGGTAATACAATACCCCTTGTTAAGACTGGTTGTCAGACTACCTAAATCCTATAATGAATTGGTAATGTTTGGGGTCGCTTGAACTCACGTGGTACCGAAAACTTAATTGACAAAAGCGTGTATCTAGTCAAGTTTAAGTCATTTTAAACAATTAGTTAACTTAAAAAACGTGATAAGTACATCATGATTATCATAGAACACACTGAACCTATTATTATCAAATTTAACTTTTAATAAAAATTTAAATAAGCAATATTTTGAGGAAAATTCTATTACAGAGTTCAATCATTGCGCCATTGTAGATAAGAGTGAGTCACGCGCGATGTTTTACTTTAAAATAGGTATCTTATAATGTACGTAAATCAATTAATTTACATTCCTCCGATACCGGCCACTATCGTGGGAGAAAAATGCTCTTCAACATAAAATATAGCGAACACTAGGTTTGCACACGGCTCCGCTCGAGGAATTAGTAAGTGTCTATGTCCACTGTTTACTTCAAACACGTGATTTTTTTTTTATATTTTTAAAATTTTATTTGTCGCTCTGGTTTTATTAAAATGTAATTTACAGAGTATATGATATGTTCAGTACTTATTATTGAATATCGCTTTGGAATTGTCGTACACAAACACGCAATTTTATTTGAATTGCTCAATTCATTATCATGATCAGCCTACAGCATTCCACTGCTGGACATAGGCCTCTCGAGTTGCACGCCATCATCATCAACTCGGTCTTCGGCAGCTCTCATCCAGCTGCTACCAGCCGCCCTGCGTAGATCGTCGTTCCACATAGCCTGAGGGCGTCCTACTCCTACCTTATGTATGTATGTTTGCGCATTCGCAATCTCCACTCAAGATCACGTCTACCCCAACGGTTATCGGTTCTACAGCCAAATGACATAATTAAATCTTATGTGTCAATATTTTTCCACTAAAGATTTATTAATAAATCACAACATAACAAATATTCCCCAGATACAGTAGGTATACCTAACGATATTAGTGACTGTTGCTAGGCCAGTTATCTTGTTTCGCAGACTCGCAGTAAGTAGGTAGTTTGTTACGTATTCCATCTTCATTGACTGAATGTTAAAATATTTGCGTCAAGAGTGAAGTTTATCAGTGCATAACCACATACACATATTTTATTACTATATCGTTATTAATTATTTCTGAAAATGTCGTGAGGAAAGTTTTGAGTATGAATGTCGATGGCTAAAAGAGTAGGGGAAGACCAAAGAAACGATGGATGGACTGTGTGAATGATGATATGGTTAGAAAGTTGGTGACCACCAAGATGTCGACTAATAGGGAAGTATGGAAGAAAAAGATAATTATGTTGCGCCGACCCCAAATAAAAATATGGGTAAGGGCAGGAGAATGATGATCCTTTTATTATTTCTGTGACAGCTTCATCCTTGAACTTCGACTCTGACCACTGGCTGATTGACGGTAACACTCAGTGACTATATCTGCCAAAACGTGGTCGGAAACCACGTGTCGAGGTTAAAGATCACTATTGTATGGTTTCGGTTGATAAACCACTGTGTCGCCTATCAAAATATAGTTTGTTTTCCTACACAAAAATAGCAACTATTTTTGTGGAGCAAAAATTGTGTTTTAATTATATTTATTTAGGTAAGTTTACTTGTATAAAAGAGTATGCGCAAAAAGGAAATGAACATAATAAGGTATTTAATGAAACTTTGAAAGCTGTCTTCTCTCTCTCTTCTCTTTAAACTACTGTGTCTGACACTCAAGTTCACTTTGTGGAATACCAAAAATATGGAAAGATATTGATTGAGTATTGGAAAGATAGTCAAACATAAAAACCCATTGAAAAGAAGGCACGTGAAATTAATAATAAATTTTCTTTTTCTACTGAAACTATGCGAGAAACCAAAGTAGCCGGTTTTAAGCTGCATGTTTGCTGCTGATTTATTCAAATTAGGCTGAGGATCAGCGCTTTACAAACGTCAAAATTACATAAGATAGTCCCATAAAACGTCCTAGTGCTTTCGCCTTTCGCTTACCTTGCTATCTACAGTGTAGACATAATCATCATTGCAGTTGTATTGGGTATACTAAAGATTTCCTCTACATCATTGGAACCAGGGAAATACTTTATCTAAAATATTTCCTCATGTGGGTCACGGCCGCGTGATTCAGTGACCCACATGCCTAAGAGAGATCTATTCCAAACGTGACGCGTTCACACAAATATCTGGAAAATGTTCCCGTTTAAGACATATGTGAATTTATGAACATTCCTCGAGTGATTTAGTAAAGTTCTGATTATTAGAGAAATGCTGTGTAAACTAACGTGTTATGTGTAATGTGCCTCTTCTGCTTACGTTCCTAATAATTACCGACCCACATAACTGTTTCAGAGTGTTGTTTTCTTCCTACCTTTTTTTAGGTGACCTGGAAATTACAGCTATTTTATTTACAGTTTATTATTGAAAACATGTTTTGGAATGTGTTTGTCAAAGTCAATGTCATTTATTTTAATCAGACTGTTTTTGTAAGTCAAGAATTATAAATAGAATTGAGGGACTTCTAAATGTGGTTAACCGTCCCCATTACCAATTACTGTACTGCGAAAGTAAGTAAAGTAGTATAATAGTAAGGTCATTCTTCAGAGTCACTTGTTGTAACTCCCGAGTCACCTGTAATAAATCCATCGACGTAATAAGTAGGTAACAGTATAATCAAAACAGGGAAAGGACCCAGTATTGAACCCTGCGGAACCCTGGTGCCGCGTGGAGAGCTTTTGTTTTTACAAAAATTGCTGCTTGCACTTTTATACTAATGGTAGGTATTTTATGTTAATACACGTTTTATTGGTTTTCAGATACCAAATAATCGACTATGATAAAACTTACGTGTAGCCGTGTAATCATGTTTCATCATTAGGTTTATTGATAACGACATTGTTCGCATATTTCGCCAATAATTAACGGAAGGCATGAAGTTACCTATCTTATCAGTCATTGGTATTTTGAAAATGTTGATGATTTCCTATCACTTACTGAACGGGTACTTACTGGAACTCGTGCTTGCTATACATCGACTCCTCATTACATCGGGTGATAAAAGACTTTGCTTATTACTAATTTTGTAGTTGACTTATTTAGATTCCTGTGATAACGAATTATACAAGTCGATGCTTGGCCGTCGTACATAAATATCATGGACAAGTATTTAGAATAGAATAGAAAAATTTATTTCGGATAATTAAAATCCATATCTTGTTAGTATATTATATATTAGCAACAATATTAGCTTACAATTATGTTAGTATTGTTAGTACTATAGTATTTGCTTGTCACCCAAATCATGCGATATTAGAGTGATGGGTGTGAATGGTTTATTTAGGTATTTAAATAATCGCATCCGGTGTTTGGAAATAGAACACCATGACTTGCAAAGTATAAAATGAAAAAAAAATATATAAGTATGATCTTTTTTTCTGTGAGTAAAGTTCATACAAATACTTTTATATGTACATCAATGACATTAAAACTTACTTGCTTACTTGTACTTGAGTAGATAATCAAACTTAGAGGTCACGGTCCCGTTAAAGTCAGATTATGTTAGGACCATGTAGATTAGTGTTTGAGATGGTTTTTGAAAGAAAGAACCGATTTGAGCGGACCTATACACTTAGTGCTCGCATTTGTCAGCAATAATGATTACTTACTTCAGGTTTGAACTAAAGTCATACCTATGTACCTATACTGTTTAGATCCGTTTGCTATTCGTTATGTTTAAATCTACTAAACCTAAGCCTTCCTTATTATGTATATGATAGTATTTTGTCACTGAATTTCACAATTCCTTATCATTAACCGATGCAGCTGCTTCAAAGTAGATAACAATTACTGGAACTCGTAATAATGTAATTACAGAGGTTAGATCGCTTCGGATGACGTAAGGTTAGCCTGCATTATCGGGAATTATGTGGAAAAGTTTACAATGGTAATAGATTTAGAGATAGAATAATCTTTATAGCATATATGTATAGGGGATATACTTATTTTAATGAGGTCTTTTCCTGAAATATTAGTTTCGATTAGAATAACGGGTATAAGGGTCGTTCCGCGTACTAACCGGTTAAAACCAGGCTCATTAGTTTACCATTTACCTAGTGACCTTTAAAAGCAACCCCATTTATCATCTTCGAGTCAATTCTCTACAAGCGGCGTGCTGTTGTGTTTTGCTGTGCGTCATGGATTCTGCGACTGCAACCACACTTGTGTTTGCCCTGCTGGTGTCCCATTGTCAGGGAAAATTCTACTCTCCTTTCACCTATCCCTATATTGCCATTTAGAACTAATCTTTAAAACAAGAGTCTAGTTCGTCCCGTCCCCCCCTTCTGAGCCTACAGCGCTATCGTATGCTGTTTGGAACCTGCTGTGTCTTTGTTTTCACCTGAGCATCCGGCTCACAGCTGATGAGCAAATGTAATTAGCCCAATCCCATTTTGATACGTTTGGCAGCCGTAATGCCAGCAAAAAATTAACGAGATTCCACTCCATTAATAATTAGGTATTATAAAAAGCGTGTCTGATGTCATAACGGCTATCTAATCTCAATCTGTAACGTGTTACTTGATAGATATGATGACGTCACGGCACGGCACACGGATGCCCAAACGGATAGGTCGGCGAGATCAAGTCATTGTTCCGTGACGTCATCGTTGTTACACTGATTTTAATGACGATTATCTTAGGTACAGCCAGATGAGCTTAAACCCAGCGTCATTTATACGAAGCACCTAGGTACCTACTTAAAGTAAGTTGGCATTGAAATGACGTTGCATTCGTGGTATTGATGTTAGTTTTAGTCCAAAATGATTCGACTGAAATTCGTAATTTTCGACATTAATATGCAAATCATGCCGAGAATCTTGATTCTAGGGATCATTGCGTGTAGTTCAATGATAAAAATATAAATCTGCTTAGCCTTTTCCCAAATATGTTGGGGTCGATTTCCAGTCTAACCGATGCAGCGATATACCATTATTTTACATGGAGCGACTGCCTATCTGGCCTCCACAACCCAGTTACTGGATAATACCATACCCTTTGTTAAGACTGGCTGTCAGACTTTCGGGCTTCTGTCGACCCGTAACGACTACTATCAAAGATCCACGAATGACAGCCCGGACCAACGGATTAACGCGATTTATCCGAGGCACCCGGGTTTGGTATGTGAAGATGGTCTAACAGCGGCCCGTCCACGTACCAACCGCGGCAACCGTAGCCTGATCTATCGACCCGTGCGGCTGTTATTACTTAGTCACAAGCCATTTCGAACAATATCACTGCAAATCGAAATGCGAGTCCCAAATGTACAAACAAGTTCATGGTTTTATAAATTTTTGTTCAGGTTATATTTTGTTATGCAATAAAGTGACGTGAACAGACGACACAGTTATTTAAATTCGATGACAAGCCTGTGTGGTAAGTGGTGACTCAGTGTTACCTACCTGCAGCTGTAATCTTGTCTAAGTACATAATTATTGAAGTTCAAAATGTCCGTGTAATTAAAGGCTTCGACTTTGAACAGGGCATAGACTGATAGAATTTATCATTTTAGGGCAAAGCCGATTGATTTGACTAATTACTTAATTATTGACGAGTACAAGATGGATAGTTACCGGTATCTAAGGTACAGACGCCAGCAGGTCAAGCTACCCGAAACTGTCAAATTTTCCCAATCAACTATGAACCTTAATTCTTTAGCGATACAGTTGAAAATCTATTAAAGAAATTTGACAGATTGTAGTAGCTTGATGTGCTGGCGTCTGTACGTAGTTCCAAATGACTTTCTAATTAAATTCTTCTAAGACACCTTTGCACGTAAATATTTTGTTGGTCAATATTTTAAAACTAGATGGCGCCGGCATTTCCTAGCTGACTGATCCCTGAGAAGAAATGCCGAAACCAACACACACTTTTACACGTTAATAACGGTCACCCATCCGCGGACCGACCTTGGCAACCGTTGCTTAGCCTTGAAGAACAACCCATCAAATTAACTTAGTTTTTTGATTGTATGACATGTGTACTAATTACTAATATTGAGTAACTCATTTGTATATGTCGTGCATATAAGTTGGTTTTTAATAAATAAAATAAATAAACCCATGTGCTGGTATTACTACTTGATCCTATTTTCTGTAATGAATACCCACATGACAATATAAGCCGACCCTGGCATTACAAATCACTGTGTTGTACTGACGACATCTCAGGGGTCCCCCATCTTCAAACTCGGTCATA
Organism: Apamea crenata; assembly: GCA_949629185.1. Lineage (NCBI taxonomy): Eukaryota > Metazoa > Arthropoda > Insecta > Lepidoptera > Noctuidae > Apamea > Apamea crenata. Next base: position 19,229,678 of record OX451359.1, on the reverse strand, counting down.
AAAGGACCAATTATTTCCGTTTTCTACAAGTTTTTCCTATTACCTTGGAAACTAGAGCCACGTGTTTTCTACCTCGTAGCGTACGCACGGGGCTTTCTGTACCGGACAAGTAGAGGCATGTAGAGGCATGCCTACGCTCTCACGTAGGTACGGGCATGAACTTAGATGTGACGACCGATAAGAGCTACGACGTGCCGGTCGCTGCGCATGCGACTGTTCATTCACAATCATGTGATCTTTTCGTGTACGGGCTTTTTTCGAGGCCGTATTTGAGGTCGGGCAGGTAGGGGCATGAAAGCGAAGTTAAGCGTGGCTGAATACCTATAGACGTTTCGTAGCACTTTCATTAAGAGTAGAACAATTTAAATATCTAGGGCATCTACTCACCGAGGACCTTAAAGACCATGCTGACATGGATCGGGAGCGGAGGGCACTGTCGGTGCGAGCGAACATGATAGCTCGCAGGTTTTCGCGTTGTACTACGGGTGTGAAGGTCACGCTTTTTAGAGCGTACTGCACATCCCTATACACGTGTAGCCTGTGGGCTGACTATAGTGTGAGGGCATACAGTGCCCTCCGTGTCCAGTTCAACAACGCGTTCCGGGCGGTGTTGGGGCTGCCCCGTTTCTGTAGCGCATCAGGGATGTTCGCGATGGCGCGCACTGATTGTTTCCACGCTTCTATGCGTAAGCGGTGTGCGTCCCTGGTGCGCCGGGTGCGGGCCAGCCCAAATCCTATCCTGGCAATGATCGCGAACAGGCTGGATTGCCCTTATGTCCGGCATTGCTGTGGCAGGCATGTTGCTGTTCCAATGCCGACTAGAAGGTTGTAATTATTAAGTTATTTTTGTTTTTTATATTTTTATTTTTGTGACTAATAATGTAATGAATAAGTTTAATTTAATTTATTTTATTTTATTTTATTTTATTTTATTTTATTTTATTTTATTTTATATTTTATTTTATTGTCTTGTAAAGTGTACTAGGTTAAGGTTTCTATGGGTCTATGCCACCCGAAATAAAGTTATTATTATTATTAGAACATGAGTAGAAGCCTGGCGCTGCGAACGTCTGAAAATACTGAAATAGTAATTATGTATGGTATCTTAGAAACGAGATAGTGACCTTATTGTCACCCTTAACACATTCATGTCTTGGTAATCTCAATGGCCCATTGCAAATCCTGACTAACCATGGTCTAGTCTAGACTTTGAAGGGCTAATAATAATCCACGCAAATAAGGGCCAGGTCAGAGGCCAGGGCTCCGTCAGCCTTCAGTCAAGGCCTAGGATGGACCCTGACCTTGACTTCCGGTTTTCACGGTCCGTGGGTCAAGGACCGCTATAAGGAAGTTCCGGCTTCGGACCCGCAAAATTATGCAAAAATCCGTCTTTTAAACATAGTGTAATACTTGTTCAACTGATAGTGCCCGCACGTGTGATACTGATAAGACGTGTGACGTCACTTTAAAGTTTCATATCGACCTTCAAAAAAAAATATTATTACGAAACACGTGCCGACTTTTTATGATATATGTCTTGAGAGAATCACGAACACGAGTGATGTTGCTATGCTCCGTGATTGTTGAACCTTACAGAATAATCATTTTGTTAGTCTGTCGTAGGCTCGTAGCTATTGTTGCTCGTAGCGGGGTACTTTGACACGACGAAATAAAGGGGTTTATTTGTTAGCTAAGTGACGATTAAACGTCAAAAATGTATGGTAACACTCGTTTATCACTACTAACTTTAAGCAACGTTTATGAATAAACGGAAAAGACTTCAGTTGAATACAGGAAAGTTGTCGATTTTCTTTTAAAATTCTATCAATTTTTAAGAAATAAAGAAAACATCAAAGGTCCAACCAAGATTTATTAGCGAGTGAAAATTATGTAGGTAAGTACCACAAATTTTTCAGTTTCGAGTTACAACGACGGAAAATTCCTAGTAAAGTTACAATTTGTTAAAACATTTAAGCTTTTCATTATTGTTTCCATCGCTCTTCTTTCTTATGTAGCCGACATTGCCCCATTGCTGCGCCTGCGCAAGGCTTCCCCTACCCCTCCGCTATTTTAGTATTTCAAAATTGTATTCTTTTTGTCGATCTTCATAATTCTTGTTTAAATAGTGGTGAAATAACCGAACGCGTGCTTTCCTCAAAAAACGCAAGTCATCAATGTTATCATATTAACTACAAATGTGTAATCCACGGAAAGGAAAAAGAAATACATACATTACATAGATAATTATGTAGATCTACATAATATACATACTACAAGTTACAACATGACGTTACAACAGACGCTACAGTCATGTTGAAACTTGTAGTAGTACCGATCCCCTGGAAATGATACGCAACTCGTTATCTGCTATCTACAATGGTCAATGGTACCTAATTTCGATACAGACCGTCATTTTGTAACCGATTGATCTAGAAACTTTGTTAAAAAAAAAGTCAGACTCGGGACTTCAGACCCAGGTCTTATAATTAAAAAAAAAGTAACTAAGAACGTAAAAAAGAAAACTTTCATTACGAGTATATTTCCTCCAAATATACTCGTAATTAAAGTTTTCTTTAGAACCTAATTAGATTCAGGCGCAGGGCATAAGGTTGATAATTATGTCTGTGAATAGGTAGGTGCCTCTGACTTGAGTGAGACCCACCAACGGGTTGTTGAAGTTTGTACCTTACCTAAATACCGATGTCGTGGGAAACAGTTAAGTATTTTAGGTTTTATTGTAAGTCTTCTGACAATACCGTCTACGTCCGGTGATTTGCGAACGTGTGTCACTATTTTATGAAACAGAACCTTCTGCAACACTATAAGCTTTATATAGATACACAAAAGAGTTAAATCTACTTGAAAAATAGTCAGTCAAACTGACGTTGCGTCATTGGAAAATTGTGTAAGAATTCTCAGAAGCAGTAACTGATAATTTAAAAATGTTCAAGGCTCTGCTAAATATAGCTATAACGGTAATTATTTTTAGATAAGTTTTATCTTGTAATTGTCGTCATGTCTTAATTAAGTCGGTGATGTTTGCGGGGGAGCAAGGGCAGAGATGTAGGTGTCGGCGATGACATTCTAGAGAGGGATACTAATATCTATTGGTTGTTACATCAGATGATTATTGATGCATGAATCACAGAGACAGACATAATAGGTAATATTCTTAGTCATTAAAAAGCTAACAGTCATAAAATAGTAAAATAATAATATGTACAAGTAGGTATATAAAATGGAGGGAAATCAAAGGGCATAAAAAAATTCGTCCGCATCGCTGTCAATATGAAAAGTGCCCAAAAGGCTGGCAGCATTACTACGTTGTATGGCAATGCTGATTCATTGGCCAAAAAATAGGCCAGCCCTCTGGTCACGCGAAGTGTCGACCAACCACTTGGCGATATCTCGAAAAACGCTGTGGGCACTCGAACCCAATCGCCTTAATGTTTTAACCCCAAATGGCTCGAACATAAGTTACAAAAAGATTGGAGTAGTTGCGCCGTTTGAGGTTTTTATAATAAGTGGGATATAATTAATTTGACGGCACGGTTGGCGCAGTGGTTAAGCGATTGACTGCTGCGCTGCGTGTCGCAGGTTGGATTCCCGCACGGAACAAATATTTGTATGAATGACCTACAATATTATTAGTTGTTCCGGGTCTGGCTGTTTGTGTATGTGAGTTTATATGTCTGTAAACGCACCCACGACACAGGAGAAATTCCAAGTGTGGGGCAAGGTTTAAAAAAAAAATGTATAAATGTGTGCATATTTGTTTAAAAGGTAGCTAGCTGAAGGAAAGTCCCGCGATGAAAACCGTTGCTTGAAGATAACTTCTCGAGAGAAATCCCAGCAGTAAAATTATTAATCACACGTATTTTCTTTTCAAAGACCTCTTTTTCATAGCTATATTTTTACGAGCCTGCTAATAGATAATGCATTTATGTACAGACGCCAGCACATCAAGCTACTACAATTTGTCAAATTACTTTAATAGATTTTCAACTTTATCTTTAAAGTATTAAGATTCAAGGTTGATTGGGAAAATTTGACAGTTTCGGGTAGCTTGACCTGCTGGCGTCTGTACTTACAAAATAACATAGACATACATGACATACATCGTGCCTGCAACCCCCTAAGGGTTAGGCAGAGGTGTGTTTATAGAACAGCCACGTTTCGCCAGTTATGTTTTGAAGTCCCATGTAATAGGGGGTGACCCTCTTACAATCGACCGCAGAAATCTCGACTTTCTCAAGAGCAGACCAGGCTGTTGAGAAACTTCTGACGGAAAAACCCAACCCACCTGTGCTGAGCACTTTATAAAGATCCTTTCCAATTACTTATTACTGTAAATTGACACAGTCATATTGAAGAACAACGCTCAGGTATGAATAGCTATTTGAGGCAAGATTGCAGTTCTGATTACTTTGAAATCTGATTAATGAGCTTTGAATCGAGATTCATGCTTGGTCATCGTTCTCAGAATATTGGCTGCTAATTCCAGTTCATCTAAATCCAAACTAAAATTTTTGAGGTTTCAACCATGATTCATGCTGAAGGCAGCTTTCGTGTGGCGTCTCCGGAAAGCGGAAAGACACTTGGTAAATTGTAGTTTAAAATATTGACAAAAAAAGAAATAAAATCATTTTCTTGATTCTATTGTACCTGACTTTCATCTTGAATTACTGGGAAGTAAATTAAAAGTATTACGATTCCTGGGTCGGGCTATGTAAGTTCTTCCATCAGGGAGTTCTCAGTAGCAGCCCTGATTTGTGCTCCGCTGATGGCAATAGGCCGAAATTGTGGGTGTACTACAGGTACAGCTCTGCCTAACACTTCATGGAATAAAGTCGTGATTTTATGTGTTATTTTTTATAAGCCAATAAAAAGAAATACTTTACTTCAGACCTTGATCCATATGATGTTAGTAATACACACTTATAAACTATGTTAGTAAGTAACAAATGAAGATAATGTAAAACATATCTAATTGGGTCATTTTCTGATGTAGATGGCGCCTACGGAGAGCCACCTTTCTTCTGATATTTCAGCATGAAAAATAGGCGTAACTATAAGGAAGTAAATAAAGCTTCCTTAGCTACGCGTAGTCTAGACAATAAACGATCCAATTACAATTAAGAGAACACGATAACAATAACTGCGATACTTTTCCTTATCACGCGAGGTTAACCAGTACCGACCCGTCACCCGTCACTCTTACAACTCGTTGGTAAGAGCCAGAACACTTCGGAGAATAGCTTTCACTGATCTGATGCAACTCCGTCTAATGTCACATCAAGTGTCGGCATTCGTAGACAATGACGGAGTTACAGATCTTACGGTACTTCGCCGAACTTGTGTGAATTGATGTCACCGGCCTTGTTAACGACCTTTGGACTGTAGCGGTTGCAGAATATTTTTGAAGTCATTCTTTCCTGGTGTGCCTATTGTACAAAAAAGGTAATTTTGGTTATGTGATGCAGGAAGCGGTAATATTGGACGTGGATCTGGTTCCTTTTTATTTCTTTCTGAAGAGAACGAGCTTGTCCGGAGTAATTAAATACCGCCAAACCAATAAGTAGGTATATGCTACTAAGCCAGGCTGCTGTGTTCCGATATGAAGAGTATGGCTGCTGGAGTCATGACAGGCTTTTTGAGTATGTCTTTTCTCAGGGCAGTTACAAAAAAAAAAAATACCAAAAAGACCCAATCAAGAATGTAGTAATTTACATTTTATTTTTTCTCTGCTCTTTCACCTGGTCTTGGCCTACATCTTATCGGAATTCCGGCATTTCTCCGACATCTCAGCTTGAATGGACAGTGTCGCGCCTGCGCAGACTGTGCAGTGTGCTGTGGAAGTGCGAACGGCACGCTCATGCCACGTGCGCGTCGAGGTCGTGTCAATAACCCCGACGATAACGGCATAACTTACACAGCACTGCACTCGAAAATCAACATTATGGACGAAAACTTAAAGTTGAAAATGCAATGGCGTTACAAAGAAAGCTCTCATTATCTTTTACAGGTGAAACGTTGACTTTAAATGTATATTGATAGAGTTCGTTTTAGCTTGGCCGAGTACAGAGTTACAATGATTAGTGTTGGCAGTTGTTTGAAGGAAACGAAGTGTGGTATTTCATTCATGAAAGTGCAAACGAGGTCGCCGTAGTACTATGTGCGTAGTTTTCGTTCAAAGATAAACTAATTAAACGTTAGATAAGCGTGAGCGAGAGTTAAATATCTCCAGTTAGTTAGCGGATTAGTTGGGTTCACTTACTTGTTTAAATATGACTTTGTGTAATCTTATTATCTTAATGCAATAAGTAATTACTGTAATTAGGTGTCAACATACTCAATTTCTCGCCTGAAACATAGGTTTACCTAGCTGTACTAATTTTCATGCCTTATAATGTTTTGAATCAATATATTCGGGTCCCTGGGGTCCCGGGCCTTTGAAAGGCGTACCAGGGGCCGAAGCCAACTAGCAGAGGCCCTTTAGACAATTTTAAATGATGAGGAGGCACCAACCGATGGTTATCCCCGTATGCACCATGCAAGTGCACCCAAGGACAACCCCCTGTTGGTGCAGGACTATGGGTGTGGGTGGCTATATTGGATCGGTCACCTTGAACTATAGAAGGTCTATGTCCCCTGCCTGACCAATGATAGTATAATCTGCACAGATAAAAATAGCAGGGGGTGACTTGCACACTCAATAATGGGCCCCCCAAAACGGTCACTAGCACGTTGTCTCGTAGCGACAAGGGGGCAACATGTCCTGAGGTGCTTATGAGGAGTGGAGAGGTATTTCACGGCTATCAGGACCATCCCGGAAGTACGGTCAAGATCCCTACCAGCATCTTACTGAAATACTTCCTTCCTCCAAGCACGTTTGCTCTTGTGACTCCACTCAAGCCAGCCAATAAAGGCAAGAATGAGGTGGGAGCTCTGTTCCTCGTCATTGTTCACTCCAGCCGGCCAATAAAGACAAGGTGAGGAACAAGACTTCTCCCGGGAGATTGGGTCCGTGGGGTCGCTACTGCCCAATAGCTCGCCACATGCTGCCCTGCTGGTTTCTGTATCTGTCTTGGTCTGGCTCTTCACCCTAGACCTGTTCCGGCAGAGTAAACTCTTCCGGCACAAGCCTAGAATTCGAAGCGCGCAAGCCCCACCACGACGTCAACGTAAAGATACGGCGCGGTGGGATTATTATTATTATTATTTAAATTGGTTATGAAAGAAGATAGCTTAGCGGACTTGGGTAATTACCTATAAATACTTACCTTTTATTATTTCGTAGAAAAACTATTTGCTAGATAATTAATTAATTAACTTATGAAATAAAAACTTAATTAACGGATTAGTCAAATTGTTTACATGTCGTCAAAGTTGTAATTTTCCCAAATGTAGAGAGATCAGTTAAACTAGATGCTTATTTCGTATGCTCATAATAATATATAATTTCTACATTAAGTCACGCATTACAAAATGTAGACATTATACATAATACCTACTTAAGTAATAAAGCTGAGACAGTTCCTATAAAAACACACAGACAAATCGAGCACCTCCTTTTTCTAAATCGGTAAAAAATGACCGCTGCAATCAATACTCTGTTTTACATCAGCCGGCACTCGAAGTCAAGACCCATTGTTACAATATAAAAGTTACTTAGTAACGTGATTGCGACAGACACGAGACACATTACATTACATACGTCATGTGGCTTCAAGTGTTTGCACAGGAGAAAGTGCTGATGTTGAGTTGATGGGGTTTTTACTATTTATCTAGGCGACGATAGTTCCCATCGATCCAATAAGCTAAATGCTAGACCATACCAGACTGCATTCGTAATCGTCGTGATTGTGACCCTACCGTGATTTCCGTGTGTCCCGATTATACAAACACCTAATACAAAGACATTACTGGTATTCAGAAGCCTGAAAGGATGTTGAATACTTGGCCTTAGGATACTTGGTTGATTTTCGCGTGCATTCAAATAGTCCACGACTGACAAGTGTGACAATACCTACATAATTATATGTAAATGTAGGCGTCTAGCGCCACTTGAGCAATATATTCGCTATGATATTGCTGGCAGGTAATATTTGTAACGACATCAGCTATTCTCATAGTTCCTACCGATTTGGGGAAGAAAATAGTTTCGGATGTTCGGGTCGCCCGGAAGCTCTACACATATCATCTAAGATAGCTCGCGGTCGCTGTACCTTACTGTACCAAAATATTAATTTTAGGTACTCGCCGAACTAGGGGTTGAAAGTGGACGAAGTATGCCTGTTCTTTGTATGATAATCCACTCTCGACCCCCAAGGGTCGAGAATAAACTATAGTTAGGGGTCCAGTGGAAACATTATTGATTGGGGTTCGAGGGGCCGAGAATTGACTTAACGTCGCGGTTTAGCTCGTTACCTCAATGTCACCTCCATGTAAAACAAATGCGTGCTAATAGACACGCACGCACATGCCAGGCATCGAGCTAAACCTCTAAGCAGCCCGGGATGTATTGCAGTGAGGTATCCTTCGGCATGTGCGTGCGTGTCGATTAGCATGCATTTGTTTTACATGGAGGTGACATCGAGGTAGCGAGCGAAACGGCGCGGCGGCCGCCCTTAGGAGCTGGGAAGTTGGACACTACGGCCATTGATCTACAGTAAGTACATGGGCGTTAATATGACACAACAAAAGAGACTGTCACTCAAGTCAAGCATAATGTTTACAGAGATAAAGCTACTACAAAGCCACACTTTACGTGCTTGCAGTCAGTGTCTCCTTCTCCCATCCATCCAAAGGTTGTCTTTAAAAGATCACCTTTAGCCATGATACCGCCCATTGTATCACCATATGTAAAATTTCTACATTTATGTCGATATATCTGTAATTTATATGGTAATGAGTAAGTGATTGTAAAGAGTATTCTATTCTATTCTATTCTTTTCACAAATCTCGGTATGGGTATTCCAAGTTCTGTGTTGGTTGTGTGCTCCGTAGGCACATTCACCCTTATTCATAAAAGTGGCTCAAAGTTAAGAGCGTTGACAACGTACGGCATTTCATACAAACTGTCAAGTCCTTGTTTTTCGAAATGCATGAACCGATTTTAATGAAACTTCCTACGCATAAGCAGGATATATAGATCTAAAAAGTTAATTGAGACTTTCTCTCATGAACTTTCAAACGTCATAAGACGGAAAGTCAATTAGGAAAATCAGATCACCGTCTTTTCCCATAATTTTCCTTTAAAATACCGCTGTCGCCAGTGGTTAAAATCCGATTTCGTAAGTTGAAACAAAGTAGGCCTTTCGGAAAACGGTCACACAACCTTATGTAGTACATGCTGAGAATAATACTGAGTTAACTACGTCATACTGAGAGAACTCTGAGTGGAATGTACCTGTAACAGGAAAAAATATTACGAGCTTGGAGATAAAATCTAGGCTCAGTTAATGGTCGTGCATTGCATATATAGTGTTATAACTATTAGCTACTCTTGTCTTCTTCAAAAGAACTTCCGCAGTGTGCTTGCCTTGTTTTGCAAGCCTCAAGATTGGTGCTAATGTTTTTGGGGATATTGTTAGTTAAAAATATTGCTTTTGATTTAAATAGGTATATCCATAGGTATATATAGTGTACTCATTGTTAGTGACTATCACTAACAATGAGTATAAATATTTATATATCATAAATAGTTATAAATTATATTTTTGTATATTTTTTTTTATTTAAACTAACTGAGGTCGGTGCTCCTAACTTAACTTTTTTTTTATGGTACTTTGAGAAGAAACAGCGAAACAAACTAACGCACAAACACAGTAACATTCTTCTGCCCTGAAATTCAAGGCTACGGTTAAACTTCCATAAGAATATGCAAAGTTAAGATTCTGACTACCCATAAGCATTGTTAAGTAATTAAATAAAAAATCCTGACTCACTGGGTACCATTTTTTTTTGCTAGAATTCTAAGCTTGGTATGCCTTCCGTACTAAACAGTCGTTATAGATGAGCTAATAGTAACGCAACTTCCCAAATGTGTATAGTCAAGTGAGACTAAAATTTTAAAACTATGGCATTTCTTAGCTGACTGATCCCTGAGAAGAAATGCCGTAACGAACTCAGAGGTTTTGGTCTCTTTTAAAGTCCAAACATTATATTATTAGGATTTTAAGTGAGTCTAACAATGCAGGGCCATGTCAGGAAGGGCCTTTTGAAGAAAGAGCCGTTGCTTTGAGTTGACCTGTCCCAACAGTCGGTATGCATGTATCAGTCGCCATAGCTTCTAAGTAGCTGTTGCGGTAAATGAATCAGTAACAACATCCCTGTTAACTAATTAAATACGAAGATAAAAATGCGCCAAATGCAGACAAACCAATACAGACAAAATTCTTGGAAAACCACAAAATACAGTAACTACCATATTTGGTAACGCGACGTAACAGATGATAACATGCTAACGTGACAGGCCGCCGTGAGATAAATATAATAACAAATCGTAAAACGGATAACCAGCACATGTATGATGTACACTAGTACAGTGACGTGCAAAAACTGTGTGAATCATAGATTTTCGAGTCTCAGTACGGACGACATGACGAAAATAAAAATGAGAACTAGATGACGTCGGCGTGACTGTCCGTCCACGTGCTAATATGTCGAGAGAAGAATTTCACGGTTGAGTGGTTTTGTAATAGTAAAGCACAGCGGTAGACACTTTACTTGGTCTGGTCAATACATAAAAGGTCATTTTATTTAAGGAAAACTTGCCTAGAGATACGTAACTGAAAACTACTGAAAATATTCAAGAAAGTTCTTCTTGTACGTTTCAGGAACTTTCTCGAACATTTTCAGTATTTTTGATTGAAGTGCCTATCAAATAAGGCTGTCCTTTAGGACCACTTTAATTCGTCACTTCCTATGAGTGGGAGTGCAATTTGGGTATCAATCAAATGCGACGGCTATATTATACGTCATTAATGTAATAGCCGACGCGCCTGTTTTTCCGTCATTCTTCCCCATTTTGTGATGCTGATATTGCTATTACTAATTATTGAAAGTAACTTCTGCTTTAACTAAGGGTTTCCCTCCAAGACCTAACTACAGGGGCTGATATGAAACTTTAGTACCATGTAGTAGAGTAATTTTCAATGTCATATTGGTACCTAATTTCAGTCATGGTGATACATTTCAACTTTGTCTCTAGAATGGCAACGCACCATACAATTCCCCTGGTATTGCAGTCGGACTATCTACTATATAAAAATAAGTCGGGTTTTCCTTCCTGACGCTATAACTCCAGAACGCACGAACCGATTTCCACGGTTTTGCATTCGTTGGAAAGGTCTCGGGCTCCGTGAGGTTTATAGCAAAGAAAATTCAGGAAAAATAGGAGTAGGGTAGGAGTAGGGTAGGAGTAGGGTAGGAGTAGGGTAGAAGTAGGGTAGAAGTAGGGTAGGAGTAGTGTAGGAGTAGGGTAGAAGTAGGGTAGGAGTAGTGTAGGAGTAGGGTAGGGGTAGCACACCACGCGAACGAAGTAGCGCCGGGCAGCTAGAAATAATTTATATGGCAAAACAACGTTTGCCGGGTCAGCTAGTTCTGTATAAATCTCACCGTGAAAACTTAGCTATCATTCCACGTGATGCAAGGAATTAACACTTTTGTCAGTTCACTTTAAGCTCACTATACTTAGTCGGCGGTTTCGTGGTGGTAGACTTGCCGAGCCGAATGGCTTGCGATTGGAGAAGCCTATGTCCAGCTGTGAACTCCTGTAGGCTGTTAGTAGGTAATGATGATAGGCGGCCATGCGTGACCACTTACCATCAAGTGGACCGCTGGTTTGTTTGTCACCTAATCAAATATATTTAATCAGGTATTCGTAATTGGAAACTACACAACGGTTATAAAAGTTCTAAGAAATATGCGTGTCTCCGTGACCCCCCGCCATTAGTTGGCTGCTCAAAGGTAAATGTTCTTTGGGCTGAGTCAAGCCGTGGGCTAGGCGAGTGTGATGTATTATATCTTACACCGAGTTCGTTTAGCTTTCGCGGAAACTGATTCATTCAGTCACCTGTTGTCCTAGACTAAGGCGAAAAGAGAGGCGGCAGTTTTTTATGGCAACATTTGACTATGATTGTAGGGCGTGCACCAAAAACTATCACACTTTGCAAGTCAGTATCTATAGCTAGATAATATTCATGCCATGCTGCCAGCGGCAAAAGTATTTTTTAAACCTTGACGTAATTTAAACTATATAAAAGAAGTTGTTGATCGTTTTGAATTCTTCAGGTAACACGCGTATGTTTTACGTAATTTCAGAAACAAAACACAACCATTTTTCCTCTGTTCCGTTCTGGAACGACAAGAAGTAACTGAGGTTTATCAGGAACCCACACACATTGATGACAGAGATTACTCAAGAAACACTTCAAATTGCTATAATATGGTGACATATACTTAGCAATTTGTACCCTAAAGCTGAAAAGAGCTTGAAAAGATTTCAATCGTTTCCACACCAAAATATTATGATTGCGACAAAGTAAAACCTGCGTAATTAATTAATCGGTGATTATGTAGTTATCAGTATCCGTAAATTAATGTCACAGTGCTATTAAAAGCATATTGCGCGTCTTTCATTGAATAATCGTTGATCGTTGACCGACACGTAGTACCTACCTATAACACGGTCGATATCAAACCGTGTCGGTATCGATATCATTTGCAATCTCTACGTGAAAGGATTTTCCAGTCTGACACAATGATTAACAGGATATATGAACAGTTCTCGTTAAAACCTGTAGAACCTTGAGGCTTTTGTTCAGAGAGGACTTAAAGAATTGTGAAGGCCAACACTTATCTTGAATGCGGTGATTTATGGACAATACCTATGACAAATAAATTTTAAGTAGAAATGACACTACCGCGGTTTCACACATGCGGAATCTATATATAATATATAAAAATCAATGGCACTTTTCGTTGTAATTTTATAACTCAAGAACGGCTGAGCCGATTTAGCAGATTTTGGTTATGAAATGTTTGTCGTAGTCCAGGGAAGGTTTAAACGGACAGAAAATATGGAAAAAGGAGTAGGGTAGGAGTAGTGTAGGAGTAGGTTAGGAGTAGGTTAGGAGTAGGGTAGGAGTAGGGTAGGAGTAGTGTAGGAGTAGTGTAGGAGTAAGGTAGGAGTAGGGTAGGAGTAGTGTAGGAGTAAGGTAGGAGTAGTGTAGGAGTAGTGTAGGAGTAAGGTAGGAGTAGGGTAGGAGTAGTGTAGGAGTAGGGTAGGAGTAGGGTAGGAGTAGTGTAGGAGTAGGGTAGGAGTAGGGTAGGGGTAGGACACCACGCGAATGAAGTAGCACCAGGCAGTTAGAAATAATTTATATGGCAAAACAACGTTTGCCGGGTCAGCTAGTGAAAATATAAAATAATACCAGACTTTCCTTAAAAATCTGGTATCGACACTGAATAAACTTTGAAATGAATATTTACCTACCGGCTACTCCAACTTGCTTAATCTTTTATGTCACGAAGTCAGATTTCACGGTTCACATATTTACATCGTGTCTCGTCTAATATCTAAACTAATATTATAGAGAGAAAAGATATTTTGATTTTTATATGTTTGTTGGTTACGCTTTCACGATAGAATGGCTGAATTTGGATGAAATTGGCACATGGGTAGACCATTACCTGGATAAGGACATTTTTATCCCGATATTTTTCACGGGGTCGACCCTTATGCAGGTAAAACCGCGGGGCACAGTTTGTAATTAATTTACACATGCCTGATATAAACTAGCTACTTAATCTACCTAGTTTTTCAGTCATACTTCCTCACCTCGAAGCATGCTTGTATGTACGGTTGTTTGTACGGCTGAACTCGTTCAACAATTGTAAAAACGACGCCAATTAAAAACGATAATATTCTTAATGATTTTATTTTTGTAAGTAGGTTTGTACAAACACTTTTACACGTCAATCATATTTTAAAACTAGATGAGGTCGGCGTTTCCTATCTGACTAGTCTGAGAAGAAAGGCCGAAACAAACTCAGAGGTCACAGTCTCTTTTAAAGTCTCTTACGGTGTAAGATTCTCTAAACATTCTTAGAGTCATACTTTTTATCATAAACAAACTAAAGTAGAACCTTGTATGCATTAAGTATGATTCTTCAACATAACAATCAACATTTGTATAATTTACCCTACAGCACAGCATCACTAATATACTCATGTGATGAAGGCAGACGAAATCCTAATGCTTGCTCACGAGAGCGGCTTTTCTACTTTGTACTAACGACACATGAATGACTGATAAGAGATAACAAGGCATACACACGACGAACTTTCAATGACATATAGCCACGCCGTAGTAAGCCACTTATACTGTAGGTATATTACATTGATAGATGTGATTATACTGTTAGAGTTAGGAGATTGTATCAAATTAGGTGCCGATAAAATACATATTAGATTTATCCCAAGATATGCTTGTTAAGTGATAATAGAGCGTGTCGACATTTTTGTTGTACGTTACTTGTTACCCTATAAGTGATTTTGCTATCTAGGGACACCTAGCCATCCCAAAAGGTTGGATAATGCTTTGCAGAAAACTTGAAAATTCTAGTTCAAGTGGCCGTTTGTTTGTAACGCCTCAACGCTTAGTTTAAATCCTGGATCGCAGACAAAGTCGCGAGCAACAGCTAGTATAGGATATAATGGATGGATCAGGAGAAAGTAGCATTAAAAGAGGGTGACGAAGCCCAACTCTACATTTGGCTACCCAAAAACAACCGGATGTGTGATACTCACGCGATATCGTAAAAGGGTTGTTGGAAGATCACGGAGTTTTCACCAGGAAGTGAAAATGGGAATTGGTTAAGTACACCAGACCATGTTTAAGACAATGTCAAACAGCAGCAGTGGCTTCTGGGCCATGTGGCCATAGACAGCCACGTGCGCATGGCTTGTTTCAACTTGAGTCTAGTACTTTACTGGTAATTCAAACAGCATCATCAGAGCATTTTGTTTAGTTAGATGAAAAAGGGAGAAGAAGGTAGTTCTAAATGATAATGTGGATAATTATAAATGCCACTCCTTAATCTAAATGGTCGTCATGTTACTGTTCATTGCAATGCGCCTACAATCACCTGACCCCTCCCATTGATACCGCGCGGAATGTTGCCTCCCCGCGCCCGCAGCGCGCGAACTAATATCATAAAGATAAGTCAGGATTCCTGCCAAAACATGAAGACTGCACTTTGTACCATGTGAAATACCCATCGTGTCGTCGTCACCGACAATTTCGTCAGTAAACGCAATAAAATAACCGTGCCCCCTTATATGGTTACCGGTATTTTTCAGAACTATGAAAGAACTTCCGTCAAGATAAACTTCTTGTTTGGTTTTAGTCATCGTTGGTCGCCGGCGCCAGCGCCGCACTATTTGTTCAAAGCAACGCCGTCATAAGGCAGGTGCGAAATGAATGACTTTTAAATCTTTACAATTTGATAAAAGATAAAAGTTTAAATGTATTAGGATTTTCCTTAAAATGATTCAGATTTTGTTGATTGGTTTAGGGACTTGTAGACTCTTCTTCTTTTTAACACATGTTCAGATAGTTTGGACAGTATTAAAAAAAGTACAGGCAAATGCTGTAAATTTTAAATAACTTATTACATTAACTTATTAAAATAGTTATTTGAGTGGGTGTATTTCTATAAATTGGAGGAAATAGTTAAAATCCGCAACTCTCAATAGAACAGAGGAGATATTTTCATTTGTTTACGACGGAACTCCCACTCAATTTGTCTAAGTTTTAAAAAGATATTCTATTCCTAGCTATTCTGGATTCAAATTAGAGTCGTTAATTAGGAACAAACTCAGCATTCCAATGGACTTATTGAAAACATTTCCCCATAAACTGTTTACGGTCGATCAGCGTGGGAAATTCTCTGGAAAGCTGGTGTTTACGCAAACTATATTAACTCGGCGGTAATCGCGGAAGTATTCGAATAATTCGCATTACTCACGTGCTCGTCGATCGTAACACTTATCATTGCATCAAAGAGACGGGTGTTTGTGCCAGACTATCCGCAGTAATGACAGCATGTCGACAAATAAAAATATCAAAATAATTCACAGCAATTGATGTTCATATTTTTACATCAAAAATGTGTGTTCGGCGCTTGCGCTGGTTAATAATAGGATGGCAGAGATAGTTTTGATTGTTTTTTTTATTATTTGATGCAATAATAAGGAAAGCGAGACATGTTCTATAATCATCCAAAAATACGATCAAGCCATGAGACATCATATTTTTAAAAGATAATGGATGTGACATTCAAGTACCTAAATATATAGTCTTCAAATTGTCACTCAGTAAGCCCGGCTACCACCTTACTGACTTCTTAATGCCTTTATCGTGGTGTGACTTTTTCCCGTACAGTTCATACAGACACGAGATAAGAAAGAAAGAAAGAAAGAACATATAGAAGAAAAAAAACGCAAAAGAAGAAAATTCTCTCAACAATAGTGTCTCACTTTCATGAATTTTCTTCTTTTGCGTTTTTTTTTTATAGTATCCCAGCTTCCTTTGATTATAACTGGGTACCTACGTTTAATAACACATCACAGCATGAGCTACAATTAACTCATTGATAACTAAAATCATACTAAGTACTACGTTTTACTTAATCGTAATCTCGGTCACAGAACTACTTAGATAATGAGACCAGGAAGTGATCGTTATCAGCGGCTTGACTGTTATCAGTGGTCGGTGGTTCACAGGGGGCACGCTGATGCGTCGTAGTGCAGAAGAAGATACTGCCGTTGTAATATTCATTATTGATAATGATTTCTAGGCCTTAGGCCTGCGGAGGATTTGTTGCAATTCTAGATTTTTTGGATTCAACGAATTTATGTTCTTAGTCGACGAATTGAGCTTGCCGAGAAAGCAAGCTGAAGTGCCAGTAGGCTGGCCATGTTTGTCGAACGACTGATGGCCAGCGGAGTAGACGAGTCCTGGAGTGGATACCGTGTAACGGAAAGCGTAGTCTTGTGGCGGAGCATGGGAGAGGCCAGGTGGCAGGTGAGAGCTGGTGGTATGTCTAGCAGTGGACTGCGATAGGCTGAGTTGTGATTCTCAGTCCGTTGAGCCATTAATAAATCAATCGTTGTGATGCAATATTTAAGTCTAAACACTGTAAATACACTAATTAATTATGTTAATTAAATGGTTACTTGATGATAACATTATTCGGCGCAAATATTTTTAGGACAGTTATCTCACAGCAAAATACTAACATGACGCTAAACATACAACAACTGATACCTAAGTTATTAGTAATACTTCTGCCTTTCAGAGCAATATTGTGGCCAAGTTGCCAACTCAGATACCGACGTAAAACTGCTTTATGAAGTACCCCTCCAATTAGAACTGAGTTACAGGTCGTGGAGTGCATTTTCATATGAATCGATAGTAATGGCCGAATTCAGACGCAATTGTGGAAAATGACGAATAGCTCAAAAATAATTCGTCCAAAATAAAATCACGAATCATTATGACGGATAGAAGGTCCGTTACAATTTCTTATTATTAGCTAAATAGCGGTCAATTATGAAGTTAATTGACCGCCCTAAATATGTTCTCATCTAAAACTGTTTCAAGTCGCATATTAATAATTTATGATGGCCGCCCACTAGTGGTGAACTGCGACATCGCCTCTATAATAAAAGTTGACGGTATTTGTTTTGTTCTAAATTTATTTACATCAATCTACGCATCAGTCTATCCGCCTGTATTCGGATCTAAAAGTGTGGAATAAACAAGAATCATTTTGTAAAGGTTCAGCTACAGATAACCTAGATTTAAATTCTTGGTGGATCAAGAATTACAGCTAGGTAGGGCTGTTACACCGATATGAAAAGTATCATTAGCTAAAAGTTTACACGATACTTAAGTACTTTGCTGTCTACTGCGAGTAGATAGATCCTATCTCCGTAGGAAAATAAATACGCATAAGTACGATGTATGTATGTAGATTAACACTATAAGTTGGTATAAACTTCTGACGTTCGACATCACATGAGAAAACATAGTAACAATTCGAATCTTACTGCGGGGTATTTGCGTAACACTACACTACCAGTGGGTTTCATTTTGACAGTTCAACAACAATCATTGCGTTATTTACGTTGGTGAGCAGACAAATTTTTCGAACATATGAAGCAATGGAATATCAATATCCTTCAAAGTGATTCAGGTCAAGATCGATAGTGTATTACGTAATTAGGGTGCAGGTTACGTTCAAGCTAAGTAGAAAACCGATCCTTTGTAAATGTACCTGCGCAAAAGAAAAGCACAGTTTATTTAGGAGTAACCCAAGAAATACTGTTACGCTTGCTCTAGTTAGCGGGAAAACCTGCAGTTACTGCATGTGCAACTTCGTGACTTGCTGACGAACCGACGAAAACGCGTTACAGGAAAACTGCAATGTTTTCGCGAAGTGTATTCCGTAGTACGCATGGGGGGAAATATATTACCCATGCAGACTAGGGCGGAAAGTACTGAAGAACTAAGGCATGATATTCTGAAATAGGAATTAAGGATAACTACTGGATATGTACTAAGAGCAGTGGTGGCGCTGTGGTAACGGCCGAGACTTGTGAGTTGTAGGTCGGGAGTTCGAACCCAAATATGTGAATTATAGTGACAAGTCTACAATTTACTTAGTTGTAATTTTTTGTGTTATGCAATATTTTCTACAAAATAACTGATTTTGTAGAATAGTAGACTTGTACCGTCTAAAAACAAAACGAAACCTAACTTTAGTTCTAGCCTAAACTATTGAGCCAATACTTGTATTTCGAACTTTATTTCGATTTAGGCAAAGTTCTTAGCACCGAACTAAGCTGTCATTTTTGTATAAAGAACTGCATTTCTCTATCAGTTGGGTTCTTAATTCAATAAATGGGTCAGTGGTGTAAACCTGATCGAAAGAAAAACCTTGTTTTGTAATAAGGGGGATTAAGTTTTGTGAACCTATACCACAAAACTATAGCCCTGCTTAACAGTACTTTAGTCCTGTGACAGCTTACCATCAGGTAGGTAGGAAATAAATCCTGATTTGCGAATGACGTTATGTCAGTGATATGGGCGGACAACCTGGTGATAACTGACCTATAATCTTTTAATTAGAGGTCATTGAAAGGCTTGCAGAAGAGTCATGTTCACAGGATGATAAGATGATAGCGTCGGCCCCATGTTCACGACGTGATAGTATGATGATAATCACGTCCTATGGCATGGGTCCTGGCAGCACTTAGCAGAAGAGTTCTTAGTAAAAGGGATTGACTTGAACTTTGTATAAGGTAAGGTTGGTAGGTCTGAGCACTGCATCGGAAAACACACTGGTATTGCAGGAAACGATAGGCCATCCATCGACGGACCATGATGTTACATGAGTAAAACCGTCTGGCTGCTAAAATAGTGCCATGTATACAACGTTGCACTATTTTAGCAGTCAGACGATTGGCTGCAAAAAGCTTCCTAAATTCTTGTTATAAGTAGGTAGGTACCTCATGGCATAAAATAAAGCAAATAAAAAAAAATAAAGCTCGTGGTATAGAATTTTCCACAAAAGCTCCTGAAAAGTTATCAAAACTCTTCATACGCTGAAATTGGGCATAACTACGGGTGTTTCATGTAAGTAACAAATTGTTGTGGTAACTTGATGATCAACATTGATATCTATTTTTATTTATTTATTCTTATAGCAATTCGCATTGTGTTTGAATTATGTAGTATATATAAAAAAAAATCTCTCAAATGATTATAAATCTATTCTATAAAATATACAAAAGTCTAATACTTAATCTTTTGAATATATTCAATGTCATAAGTAAATGGCAGGTGCAAGAAGGTATACGTACTAAATACTGGGTGGCGCAAAAGTACTGGCACTAAAGAAAATACTTTTTTTTTTTTTATATGACATTTTCTGTCATTCTGTTGTTGAAAATTGTGTAGTGAACAAATGTAAAATACACTGAAAATAAACATGGACCGTTTTACTCCCCAAGAACGTGGAATAATTGTGTCAATGTTCTTACGGAATAATTCATCAGTGATAAGAACACAACGTGAATTTCGTCGACGATTTCCCCACCGTCCGGCACCGATTGGTCGCACAATTCGACGCTTTGCCACACGCCTTGAAGCAACTGGCTCAACATTGGATAGACCTAAGTCTGGGAGACCAAGAACAGGCCGTTCAGCTGAAAATATCGATGCTGTGCGCGAAGATGTGGAAGAGTGTCCAGAAACATCAACGAGGCGACGTGCCACGCAATTGGGCATTTCCAGACGGACCCTGCAGCGTATTTTGGTGAAAGACTTAAAGATGTTCCCGTATAAAACTCAAATGACTCATCAGCTGCTGCCTGCTGACCACCGAGCTCGTCTAGATTACTGCCAGCGCGTCATAAACCTCAACCTTGAAGAGGATGATTTTCCTTCAAAATTGGTTATGAGTGACGAAGCGCATTTCCATCTCTCAGGGCATGTCAATAAGCAGAATACTCGGTTCTGGGGCACTGATAATCCGCGCATTATTCAAGAAACACCTCTACACCCACTAAAAGTTACTGTATGGTGTGGCATCTGTGTTGACAGAGTGATCGGACCCTATTTTTTCGAAGACGCTGGAGGCAATGCGATTACTGTCACTGGAGAACGCTACAGAACCATGTTACGTGAGTTTTTGATACCCAGTTTGGACGAATTGGGGCTGGAGCACATCTGGTTTCAACAAGACGGCGCTACGGCACACACAGCGCGCGACACTATGGACTTAGTGAGGGACGCTTTTCCAGGCCGAGTTATCTCTCGTTTTGGCGATTTGCCTTGGCCTGCAAGATCACCCGATCTGACCAGTCCAGACTTCTTTCTTTGGGGTTTTTTGAAATCTCGGGTGTATGTGAACAAGCCACAGACTCTCGCAGCTCTAAAAGAAAACATTCGTCAAGAAATAACGAACATATCGCAGGAAGTGTTACGGCAAGTTATGCAAAATGTCATAAATAGGGCTCAAATGTGTATCAACTCTGGAGGTCACCATTTAAAAGACATCATCTTTAAATCCTAATGGTACGAAATTTAATGGCACAAATATACATTTAAAAAAATCTAAATCTAGTTTTCTAATTTAGAAAAAATGTTATAGCTGAACCAAATAGGGTCTTTACTTTTGCGCCACCCAGTATAAAAACTATTTACCATCATTTGTCACTAATTCAGATATAGAATATAAACATTTATTCAACAGGAATGCTTTAAGTTTAGCTTTGAATAGAGTACCTTTGTAAATCAATGATCTTAAGTCAGTAGGCAACCTTTTAAATAATTCTATCATCTACTACTATCTGATAGGTCTGACGGGGCACCTGATGATAAGTCAATACAATAACATTACCGTGTCACAACTGTCTTTGCGACACTGAGCAAAAACAGCAGGTGCCATGATTACATCTAGGTTTCTAAGGTTGGATAAAATAAGAATTAGATATTGTTGTTATAAACGTCGCCGTCGGTATATTAGATATAAAAAAATATTATGTTAACTTCTAGCTCCTGTACAATTATCTAGTACAGAATATTATAATTATATCGAAGATTATATAGATATTTAAAATTCACTGACAGACAACACAAAGTCTCTGGGTCTAACTCTAAAAGCTTGACATTTTGCACAAGAGTTTTCACGGAAGGATTTTTAAAGGGGTTCAATGAAAGTTTGTATGGAAGTTCGTAATTTTTGCTGATAGTTATCGGGCACACTGCTTGTAGCAGTGTAGCATAATGTCTATCAAACTAACATATTTTTAGCATATTAGCTTGCAGTGTTCTACATGCTCCTTTTTGGGCAATTTTAAACCGAAAGAATGTCTTGAGGATAACTTTAACCACATGAACCTTCAAAAATAGTTAGGTAGTGTTTGTTGTTTATATGGCCCTTAGTTCTGAGAATCGATATTCCTAAAAAGTAATTAAGCAGCCGCCCAAGAACATTAAAACCGTATCCACCAGCTCATTAATCACCGACACTTGTTTATTTACCCTTAACGATCATAAGATAATAAGATTACTGATTAGTAAATATCTATGACTTAAATGGATGAGATCACCTGGTCACCCGACGAATGGCGTAACTTTAAGGAATTATCCTGAAATTTGATTCCGCGATATGTAGGTAACCTACCTAAAAAAAAAGAAAAAATTTCAAACTATTTATTTCATGCAATTTTCATAATATTTTTAAACATACAAAATAGCGCTCTATCTAATTAAATAAGATTATGTGCGCTATAAGCTTATTTTAGAGTTGCTCACTTTTAATAGGCTAGACATAGGCCTACCTACCTACCTACGTGCAGCGATATTTACACACTACGCTTGCCGGTACGCGGTCTCCACTCCAGGACTCGTCTGCTCCACCGGCCATCGGTCCTTCGACTAACATAGCCAACCCACTGCCACTTCAGCTTGCTTACTCCGGTTCAAATGCTGGTAAAGCCATTGTATTAAAAGGCATATTTCCGTTTCATTATTCTTGGGAATCGAATGCAAGCACAAAGATCGGGTCAAAGCCATTTCCACAGAAACTAGGCCACCTGTTCGAACTCTACAATTAGCAATAATAACAATATAGAAGTAAATATACCCTTTAAACACCATATTTGGTTGCAAACTTCCCGTCGGCCTAATGAGTTGCGTGAAAAGCGTCTGTTAGCCTACATTCCAAGTTGTCTCACCATGAAAAATGGCGGCCTTCCGAATAAACGTGACTGGTGGAATTCATTCATGGTGTTTCAGTGAATACCACTGTGTTTCTATGGCGTCCAAGCAGTGGTGCGGTGGTGCGGCGGTGCGGTGGTCCGTGTGCCGGCTACGTCATAATTTCATGAGTGGGCAATTTTCGTGTGTCAAGGTTGCACACTGGGTAAGCTTAAAGCGCAAGCGTTTTCAAGTCATCGACGCTATTTCTAGAAAGTTCTGTTAGCGATTTGGGGTTCTGAAGAACGTTATTTATATTTCTGTAGTTAGTATTGCCAAAGTTAATAAATAATAATAAATAACAAAAATCATTATTTATACAAAAACCTTCAACATTGCTTAAAGACAAGGTTACATAAATTTCAGCGAATAAAAAGTCATACAGATAAAGTAACCCTGACTCCCAAACTAGGAGATCCTCTGTAATAAAAGCTCTTGGCAGTTCTAACTTAATAAATCAGAAAAATTTAGTTAGGGTGATAAAATGATAATATAGCTGGCTAAAAACACGTAATGATTAAATATTTGTATACTCCAAAACAACAAATTCTCCGAAAAATATCAAATTTACATACTAATAACCTTAAACCCCCATTTTGAGTTCGCTCTCTTCTTCTGTCTCTTCGTACTCTTATCATCTTACTTAACTAAAATAATGCTGACTCATCACAAATCATCATTACTTCACTCAGAGCGAAGAAATTGTCATAAACTGAGAGTGATATGTGCTGAATAAACTGAGATAGATATGTGAATCACAGATAAATAAAAGTGTAACACAACTCTCGTGAGATAAAATTATGAAAGTACCCAATGATGATGATAACGTTACAAACGTTTCAGTTGCCTTATCACTCTCGCTTGCAATAACTTTTAATCCCGTGCTTACTTATTCCAGAAAATTACTAATTGAATCGATTTTCGTATTATCTATTAAGTAATTTTCTGGTGCTCATTAAAGCTCATTTAGAAAGATATACGTCTTTAATGTGTACTTAATTAATGCACATTATGAAAGTAGTTTGTTCAGAAACGTTTACTGAATCGTTTTCTGTCATCTTTAATAGGTAATTTTTTATCACAAAAATAATTATAACCTCGTTAATTACTGTCACACTTCCGCTGTACAGTCAAGACAAACCAAAATGGATGAAGTACCTACTACACTAGGTCCTTATACGTGTGCGACTGTGTGCATGCGCAGATTTGTAATGTGACCACAATTTTCTCCCACAATCAGTATAACTAATTTAATGAAAACTCAATGTTTTATACATAATAAAATAATAAAAGTTCGGTGTATGTATTATGATTATGACATAATATTCTAATTGGGGTATTTGGTGGTGTGCGTTAATTCCGGGACATGTTGTATAAACTTTGCTTAAAGTTAATACACGTTTCAACGTCACATATGTAAGGTTAAGCAGACGTAATCATTACTTAACTTTATGAAACGTTTATAATTAAGGGGGATAATGACTGTTTCACAACTCGACGTAACTTAGTCGGTTGCTTTATTTTCCTTATATGTAAAACATGGAGGAAGCAAGTTAAAATAAAAGTGTAGTTCTTTCCTCAAAAATCCATTTCAGACATCAACCTACATGGTCTTCTCATGATCTGACCAAGACTATGTCTGGACTTTAAAAAAGACTGTGACCTCTGAGTTCGTTTCGGCTTTTTTTCTCAGAGTAGTCAGATAGGAAACGCCGACCTCATCTAGTTTTTAAAATATGATTGACGTGTAAAAGTGTTTGTACAAACCTACTTACAGAAATAAAATCATTTATCATTAAAACAATATTTCCATATGGTCTTCGATACTCGCTACAGTTTAGGCGTAACTTCAAATAATGCCCTATATAAAAGTCCCTAAATTAAATAAAGAGAAAAAAAAAGCCCTTTTAAGCCATTCACAAAATTCAAGACAACCAATACTGCCAATTTAATGACGCGGCGACGCGACGTTACATTGGCATTATTACAAAACTGCCCATTCTTAGACCATTATATCACTAATCTGTGCTTAGAACGAAGACCACAGTGACAGCCGATAGACAGCTGGCAACCGTTCAGACTGACGACTAGATTGGTTAATGACTTAAACTAACAGAAAAAAATGGGCCAATGTTGCAATGGAAACTCTCTAAACTATTGGCAAAGGAATTGACAATGCGGCTAGTTTCACGCCAAAAATTACTATTGGGTCCTTTTTTTAACTTTTTTGTGAGTCATCAGTATCTGACACTGGTTCTAAGAAATTTCATAATTTCTGGCACTTTTAAAAGTCTTATGAAATATAGGAGATATAATCATGAAGCCGTTAAAATAATGAGCTATATGATCATGCTTATTAACATGATCGAGTTTATTTAAATTTAGCACTCAAAACCGGTCTTCCGGTTGACAAGAAACTATATCAGTATAAGAAGATCTGGGTAACGGGCAGAAAGTGAATGAAACACGCAGGGCACATCAATTAATTATAGTTGTAAAACGAAGGGCTACCTCACCTTAATCTGATAAAAAAGTCGGTCATGTAATCGCTCGTGGATTGTACCACCACTTCTGAAAATCAAGCTCAACCGCGAGTGGCCGGGGGTGGTTCACATTCCAACCAGTCACCATGACATGTGACGTCATACCACAGTCAAACTATGACGTGTACCCCACATACATGCTTTCCTAGAAACATTTTCACACCACACAGCTTTAAATTAGCCTTCATAATTTGTTCCTAGGAATAATTACTAGCTAGAACCTAGCACTCATGCAAGTCAAGTTTGTCTTAATCTAGGAAAAGGTTTGTGTTCCATGAGCTAGTTAACAGTTAAAATGAAAATATTCATGAATTCATGGGTTAGTGTTAAAAACGCAAATAAATGAAACAAGCGACTTCTATAAAACGTAATGCTACATATACGTCACGGAAGTGACATAATAATAATAATATATTGTCGAGCTTGCAACATTTCCTTCCGTATCCTTATTATATTCTTTTTAATCGATGTAGGTAGTAAATCAAGCGTCCTTTTATGTTCTGCGTAATCGACCGTCTCACGGGGGAATCACCGAGCGACAGCGTAAAGTGACTTTAGGGATAATGGTATCAGGGGGTGTCAAGAGGAAAAACCCTGGTTTCCTGAGGAAGATCTAATCTTAAAACGATGCATTTTTTAACATTTAAGAACCGGTAAGGCAGACAAGCAAGGGAAAGTAAAAGTGTCAAGGTAGGATATCAGTATTTTGTAGAGAACGTTCAGAAGCAGGTGCAAGGAACCCAAAAAATGACAGATAAGTTATCAGGCTGCGCCGCTTTACGTGGATCGCGTGCGCACGTAAAGATTACAAATTAGATCGATTAGATCGTATTTTAAATAACAATCACGTAAAGTGACCGAATATGCAAATATGCGATATTATATTATATTATTTCACGATAGCGGACTAGGAATTCCCCACGTTTGTAATTTGATCTGATCAAGTCATTCTTTGGCATTTTAAGCTGCTTAGGTATTTGGGGAATGGTTTGATAATACATAGTATGTTATGTGAAATTGCTTCATATTAGGCAATATTAACTTTACGAATACTATTTAGGAAGTCAATCGGAATAATATAAGTATATTACTCCGATTGACTTCCCAAATAGTATTGGTAAAGTCGAATATAAGGAATGTAGGTTAGAGCCGAGTGTAGGCGCAAGCAGTGACTTGTCCGTCTAGTTCAAACATACCACACGCAACATTCACGACTTGTTACATTATTTGCTCTGTAACGGTAAACAAGGTATCACTTTCGTGTACCGCGCCCCCTAATCTGTTTACTCCATGTGCAAAAAAAGCAACTCGGTTAGAATTGCACAATATTTTATAATCGAACCTACTTTCTTCTCTACTTTCTCAATTATAGGCCTGTCAAGGTTATTCTCGTCAGTTACTGACGGACGCTGGTCGCACTGGTCAGTGGGTGAACCCTGCAACCGGTCTCCGACCTCAGTACCGGCGGAAACTGCTCGTGACGTCATGAGATTACCGCTGCCGCCAACTTGCTACCTTAGGAGTTTCCATACGCGCACTTTGCCGCAATCTCGACCAAATTATCGTGGGACACGATTTTCCAATAAATTTTATAGATAATTACTATAGAAAGGATTAAATTGATAAATATTTACTTATGATGAAATTCCATTAGATTATTACGCAGAAGCAGTGTTCGTCAACTCTCTTGAGAAAAAAATGTTCTAGAATCTATTTGAGCCTTGGGTAGAGTTCCGTTTAAAGTTCCTAAAATTCGGGAACAAGTGGTTCATGAATTTTTGGGTTGTCAGCGTGGTGACGTAGCGTCAGCTGTGCTAACAGAGCACGTCGGCGATGACGCAAGCAGCCGTGCCCTCCGCGCTGTCCCACGTGTTGAGTCAGGCTGCTTTGCTTTATAACAGCATACCGGCCCGCCTTCCAGCACAAGCCAACAGACCGGCGAGCGAGTAACACGCAGTGACAGTGAACACGTGAACACCTCGAGATAACAGTGCTAATAAATCGTGAATTAAAAAGTGATAATTAGTGAAAGGTGAAATAATAATGATGGCTAAAATTATAATATTGTGTGTGGTGTTGTTTGTGGTGGTCGCTGGACATAAGCACCACCCCAAGTTCCCCAAAAGTACTGAGGATTATATCATACCGATGCCAAGGAAAGGTGAATGTTTAATTTGGTTTATTATTTTCTTTCTGGTTCACAGTTAATGAAAAAAATTATCAAGTTGACTGAAGAATCTAATAATTTTTTTGGATGTGCCAATCAACAACAAAAAAATTCGAGGACCTGCAAAAGTAAAAAAAAAATATTTGGTCCTAATATATTTTTTTTTTGTCCTCAGTGGCATGTTCTGGTGACAATGAACGTGAACGTGGTAACATTATTGAACAGTCCAAGTGCGGAGACCCCAAAGAGGTCTTCGAATACTTGAAGGTGAAGGCTGCGCATGAGCAGGTAAATATCACGCATGAAACTTAATTTATTTATTACCCCTATTTCATTAACGATAGTAAGGAAACAATTATGGATTTTTAAGCAGTCAATTATGACACAATTAAGTTGCCTTTGCGCGAATTTGAACATGTCATTACAATTAATTATCTAATGACCTTATTAGCACACAACTCTGGACTATCGCGCAATTCGATCATTACAAGCCAATGACTCCCAAGATAATTATAATTATTAAAAAACATAAATCCCCTCTTTCAACTGTTTTTGGTCAAATATTTGCAACCAGATTAGCTATCAATTGCTGCGCTGTGTTGACGTCTCGGATTTCGTCATTAAATAAATCAGCAATGCTTAATGGATTAACATTTGCCCGATTATCAATCACATTACTCATCGGCAAATATTAGATATCATTGTAATGTACATCCGCGACCGTCTCGCGGTCACTAAACACGCCGCGATTAGCGTCGCGTGAGAACATCTCGACTTCGACTTGTATTGTACGAAAGCTAACGAGTCTGTGTTTCCCCAGATAAGTCCGCGCGCGGTGTGGGTGAAGAGGTGCGTCGGCCTGTGCGAGTACGACAACGAAGGCACCTGCGTGCCCACCGAGACCAAAGTCCGACACATTCCCGTAAGTACACACTATCTTCTTATCTACACTCAGCTAATTCTCATGCATCCTTGACCCGCTTACTATATTTGTACAAGAGTACGACGAGTTGCGTAATTGTGATTGTCCTTAATGATAATAGTGACATAACTGTGAAGAGTTGCTTCCATGATCGCTAGATGATCGGAAATTCCGGTGGCTGATGGAGATGCTAATGATTTTGTGGTTTCAGATACGAATATACAACGCGAAGACCAACAAGGAGACGTGCGCGACGTACCCGATCGTGGAGCACGTGTCGTGCGGCTGCTGCTCGCTCTCGCCCGAGGAGTGCACGGCGCCGAGGGTGTACAATCCTCGTAAGTGCTCCTGTCAATGTCCCAACATGGAGGAACGCCGCAATTGTCTCAAAAAGGTTCGTAAGATAATGGATGTCTGTCAACACTAACGTATCGTAGAGCGCATGCCTCGCTGTCAGCGTCAGCACTTTCCTTTCCCGCTCTCTTAACACGCTTCTTTTATTTCTCTCTCGATGTTGTTTATCCTTCACGTCTATCATTCTACCTGTGTGATCCACGTGTCTAGCTGTGTGTGCACGTAGAATGAGGTCAAGTCAACACTGGCCTATGTTCAAGTAGAAGAAAAAATATTTGGTTAATGTCTGACGCCTGCTCTATGTCGACGCGTTTAGTACTGACATCCATTGTCTTTCAATCTTTTGCTTTTGTGTGCACTCAAATTTTTTTCTCGCATGTGCTTTGTCACTATTTTTTTTTTCTTATCAATCAGTAGCAAATAATCAAAGTTTAAAAAGTCTCTTCTCATTATTTGATTACAGAAACCCAATGTAATCATTAGATGTCCAAAATTATAACTTTCGATTTAATTTAAAATCATAGTGACAAACTACGTTTTCCCCGACAAGGTTAGCAATGTTCCTTTTACTTTGTTACAGCGGAACCAGAATAAGAGGTGGAATCGGGCTAAATGCGCCTGCGAGCAGCGGAGGAGAGTCTAGTGCGCTTGTACATGTAAGACATAACGTGGCCCGCCAAGTGGTGGCTAGTGATACCTGAGTCTTGAGGCAGACTAGTGTTGTGAAACTTAGAGACAGTAATAGCATGAGAACATTGAATAGTGAGGTGACATCGGCAGACTTTCTTCTGTGGGAGCTAATGACGTGTGAAGTCACGTCATGACTCAAACACAATATTTGGACACGATGGTCACCGGTCACGAGGTGACAGAACTAAAGTGTCGTGCAACCTGTATACGTATTTAACGACTGAGTGAAGTGTCTTAATTGTTCAGAATTTAACAGTATTATAGTGTTGTAAGTTATTTATTTGTTTAGCGTTAAGATCAAATGGGGCCAAAAGGTGCTGTGAGTACACATTGCTAATTTATTCCATGACTTTTTGGTTTGCTGTCTAATGTACTTAATATTGTAACTCAATGCGTATTATTTGTAACTAGTTTTAATATTCCTTAAAGGAACTCTTCAATGGGTGGGTAAAGGTGGGTTCGTGGGGTTCCAATTGCTGCTGACCAGGCTCACTCCTAAACGAGCTTTAAAAGTAGTAAATTTCTCAGTCTCACCCAATTCCACTTTTGCCCGACCTTAGAATCAAACCTCGCACGTTAGCGATCGTAGTCCTAACACATGCGAAGCTAATGTTCATGACTAATGTTAATTATTTATTTTATGTTAATGTGCATTTTTCGCGATTCTCCGAGCGACATCACTGTTCAGTATTTTAGTACGTTTTAGTATTTAATGACGAGCGTGAAGCTGATTTTGCGCAATTCCTAAATTGTGATAATAGGTATTCCATTTCTGATAGGTTAATTTTATATTTGTTAAGTACTTAAAGGCTAATTTAAACTAGATTCTAAAGTATTTGCTGTCTAGTCAA
Source organism: Apamea crenata (assembly GCA_949629185.1). Taxonomy (NCBI): domain Eukaryota; kingdom Metazoa; phylum Arthropoda; class Insecta; order Lepidoptera; family Noctuidae; genus Apamea; species Apamea crenata. The sequence continues at coordinate 19,199,310 of OX451359.1, read as the reverse complement.
CAATTAAGTTTCTTGAAATTGTATTTTATTAGTAACAGCTCTCTTTTGATTTATATTATGTTAGAATTAATGTAATTACTGATTGTCAGGCACTTCCTGTACTTACTATATTAGGACCTAGTCTCCTATTGTGCCAAAGGCATAGAATCTCGTAGGTTGTCTTATTTAATCGATTTATTATTTATTTAATTTATTTATTATTACTGAACGGAGGTACTCGAGCTTTAAAAGCTAAGCGACGGACATGATTAGAATTAAGCTTTTGTATTTTTAGTGAATAAGTTATAAAATAAACAGTTTTTTTATAAAACAGTATCCATATTTTTTAATGAAATGCACTCATTATTCCTAATAATCTTAGATCAAGTGTAGACCGTTTGATGGGTTTTCATAAATACATACAAACCTATTCCGTTCGTCTTCCTCTTATATCGTTCCTTTTCCTCTTATATAACTATATAAGAGGAAAAGGAACGATTCCTCGTGAAACCTTGTTTTATCTGGCTATGTCTACTGTCTGAAAATGATAGCAGGCAGCCCAGCCTGCGAAGGACGTACGGAATCGAAATTCAAACAACCCATACAAAAGACAAAAGTAGAGGAAATCCATAGCCGTGTAGGTAAGTCCTTAGCTGAACTAAAATGACGATGTATTTAAAACACCGTTCATTTTCCGTGATATAACCAAATCACTGGTGAGGTTATGGTGAGTTGACCCACTTAGTCCTATAGGGATGGGCTAGAATCGAAGACAGCTATATAGACAGCTAGATGGGTCGACGACTAAAATGGAAACGCCCCTTCTCATTTTGTATTAGAAGAAAAGCTTTGCTCCTCATTGTGTCAAGTGGTGATTTCAAGTAGTCCAACACCCTAATTTCGTAACACAGTTTCAATCACAATCCGAGAGTTTTGAGGGAAATATCCATTGCTGCATAGGTTTTAAAAACTCATCTGCGACCACGTAAATAAAGCAATTAACGTGCGTGAACTGTCAAAATTAAAACCCATTGCGATCAATTGTCATTTTATATGTGTTACACAATAACCCCGCAGGTTTTCTTCCACTGTTATACATACAGGGAATCCCTAGAAAATAAAAATACAAAGTAAATACGAAAATCTGTTCCCTAATCACGCAACCATCACGAGATCATCATAAAGCTATAAATATCAATCGTATGACACACGATTTACATATAATAACATTATGCAATTGTGGCGTTACCTCGGCTAGAAATGAACTGCCATTGACATGCGGTAACACAATGATAGTTATTAATTAATCATTATTGTAATGCCTACAATGCAAATTCTCTTATCTCCTTTTCAATGAAATCATAATAGTGATGAAAACGGGAACTAGATTCATCGATGTTTGAGTCTGCGCTTGCGACGATTAGTCTATGTTTGGGTAATAGACTTGCTTCACATCTTAGTACACAAAAAACTAACTTGTGTTGGTTCTGGTTTTCATACATTTGTTTATGGGATGTCTTGATTGACAGATGTTATAGAAAACTGTTAAAGTAAATGAGATTGACATTAGATAATCTACCGAATCTGCCTTGGGGGCTTATGTCCAGCAGTGGGCATCTTTAGGCAGAAATGATGGTGATGATGATAAATATACCGAAAGTTCACGTGTTCTGTCATAAAATAGACGCACTGAGTTGGCCTTTTAGAGAAATACTAACAGTAATAGTCCATTTATTTCTCAGAATATTGTTACATACCTATGTAGTTTTCAAAGTTCATAATATTCTGCCGTTTCCGGCGTACAAATATGTACATTTGGGTGGTGGTTAGTTTCTTAGAAATAAGAATGAAGAATAAGAAGAGCACATATTATATGTTTTAAGTAATCTGTAATCGGCTTATCTAGCCATAATCAGATGTGGTTTCCGTAGGTTATATATTTTTTACAATGTGGCTCATCGACACAAGCATGATAATAAGAGCCATTCTCAGTCTCTCTGATCCAGGTGTAGTCTAAGCCATCTTTTTAGGCGTGTTGTGGTTTGGTTATTTAGGAGGTTCTTAGCCAGTTCATTGATATGCTCTAGTAGTCTGTTCTTATATCGCGTACAGTTTTTGTTTACTTCTTCCTTTACCGTAGGCATCTTTAGGTATTCGTGGATTTCGGAGTTTCTCACGAACCACCCTGCGCCTGCTAAATTTTGAAATCTCTATAGGATTTCTATGTTGGAGTTACTGGCAGAACTAGCAAACTATTAACCGGTGTGGACTTCCAGGCAATAAAGCATAAATTGCTGATGTGTTCTGATCTATAGTACACTTTGTGGTATTGTGCGACCCTGCTCACTTCACACACCTGTATGGTCCCATACAGTTGTTTTCTGTGTGTACATATTGCTGACAAGAAGGACATATTTATGTATAAAATAATGACGTTGGAAGTCTTTGCCGACTAGATATCAATAACATATTGATCTTATCGCTGGTGTTATCACGAACAGGCAGTGGGCACTTGCAGTCAGCGTCATTGCATAGCTTTGTAAAGTCGGCAACAGATACTTCTTTATAAGTCACGATGTTTTTGTTGTGATTTGTTTCGAAAATATGCATCTACGTTAACATAATATCACGCCTGTAAACCCCAAAGGGTTAGGCAGATATGTAGCTACAGTACACCCACATTTCGCAAGTTATGTTTAAGTTCCATGTTACAGGGGGCGAGCTTATTGCCATCAACTGGCCACAAGTTTAGGCTCCGCGCTGCTACTGAAAAAATCCTGATGAAAAACCCAATAACACTTTGCCAGACCTGGGAATCAAACCCAAGGCCTCATGCTGAGCAGTAGCGCTTGTCACCACTACACCAAAGAGGCAGTCACGAGAGTGATGCATTCATTAAGTTGTTGTCAAATAATTCTAAGAGTTTTGAATAAGCATGTGCCGAGAGCTTTTGCTTTCAAGCCCTAAAGTCTTAGCTATAGAGGAAGGTCATTGACCTAGATTTGAGTCAAGATTTAGATCGAGATTATATTCCGAATCTAGGTGTTTGTACACTTTGTACCCTCAAATAAAGAAGCAATAATCTTGAGTGAAAACTTTGTTTTAAGAAAAAGCCTTTTATGTAAATAACCTATCTGCATAACCTTTGAATAGTAAACTAAAATAACCTAATGCCAGGTACTGCCAATAGGTATTGCAACAACATTGCGCAAGACTAGAACAAATGCATACATTACTAGGAAAATTGCATTGTTACTGATAAGAACTTCCCTTTGGATTTACCGATCTAAATATGTAACCACATCCTGGGTATATAACTACGCACGCATATCATAATAATATCGATAAATTATTCGCATTAAACAGGTTTTTTAATTATAGACATTTATGAGATGATGCGGGATGCCCCTATGCCTTCAAACAACTACTGCAGATGATCGAGGAAATACCTAAAAAACCAGGCAAGTGCGAGTCGGACTCGCAAACGGAGGGTTCCGTACCACAAGGCTAAAAACGCCGACAAAAAAACTCGTTTCTAATATGGAAAACCTCTTTAATTTTTATTAACTTTATTTTTATTATGTGTTGTTACAGCGGCAATGTTTACACTGTGAAAAATTCAACGTCTATCTATTACAGTTCATGAAATACAGCCCGCTGACTGTCACGCGGACGGACGAACAGACAGAGGAAGCTTAGTAATAAGGTTTCGTTGGCACCCTTTGGGTGTTGTAAATAACAGCTCTAGTTATTTAAGTTAGATTAAGCCCTTTTGTCCTAAGTATTACTAGCTTGTAAGATTTGCCTGTTTAAATTATTTCTCTGTTTGTTTTTCAATATTTTATTAGTATGTAAGCATATAATTGTAAAGAAATGTTATGTTTAGATATAAGAGAAAGTTAATAAAAGTGCATTTCTACAGACTACACACTCCCACTAAGTCCACTTAGCGGACACATTATAAAAGAGGCGTGCGCCTCCGCTCAACACTCACTCCATCTCCGCGCGCCGCCTACGCAACACGTCAACACTCTACACGCTGCACTTTATGAAGAATTGGTCGTTTTATTTTACCACCTCGTCAAAACCTATGTTACCTCAAGAACAGTCTACAAAGTTGGTTACGCAGCAACAGTAATCTTCAATGGTCCTTCGAACCCGGATCGCATGAATCAAGAAAAACGTAATTTCAAGGGAAAAAAGAAAAGCTTCGCAGTTCAAAAAAGAAAACTTCAATATTCAAGAAAGAAACAAGAAGATTTCAAGAAAGAAGCAAGAAAGCTTCAATATTCAAAAAAGAAAAAAGAACGCGCGAGTTATTGGTGTGGTTTGCTTGACCGCACCAAGATACTTGGAAGCATCATCATTACGTACGCGGCCACCTAGCGGTGATAACGGCCACAAGCGTACGGAAGCATAGTGGACTACCTGACGACTCCACGCACCTTCACGGTGTCACAGTCAGACCCCGCCGGTACGGTGCGGAACGCTTAGGGGCCACAAGTTGGCACGCAACGACGAGTGCGGACTATCCCACCGCACTCTGATGCTCCCATAAAGCGCCCGCATCCTCTGCCGGGAGGTTCCTACCTTCCTATCCTCATTCGTTCCCATCCCTGGTCGGCATCACCACGTTAGGAGTCCGATCAGGCAGATAGATAGACAAGGTAGACCACGAACAATAAGTGCAAGTGAAAGTGAAAGTGTTAATTTTAAGGTAATAGGCGTAGGGACCCCTTCGCGCGCAAAATGGAAAACGCACGTGTATTGCGTTCAGGCAAATCCACGCCTTCCACAGACGCCACGCCGCCGTCGGGCGAAACTGGCTCAACAGAGACAGAAACGTGGAGTAAGGGCACCGGCACAGAGGATACGTCCGGTGACAGCAGCACGCGTACAAATAGAGCAATAGCCGATTTAGAAGCTCGACCAGCTAGTGCGTCGGGCACAGTTGTAAATGTTTCCGAGGATAGGGCAAATAGTAGATTGTCGGTATTAAAGGCCGAATTGGAGTTGTACAATTCGGAGTTAGCACAGGCTAGGGTGGCGTCCGCGGCCGCATTAAGTCGTTTAGAGATAGCCAGAATAGAGCTGGAAAGTTCAAACGACGCGGAGCCACCCACACAAAAAGAGTCTCGTGTCAACTATTGGATATCGGATCAAAACTCGTTAAGTAGGCCGGAAATATCGAATAAACCTAAAATCCCGGGACAGCCCACACGGCCACTAGAGGCGAGCATGAGCGAACCACGCGTAGGCGAAAACCTGTCGGCAAATAACGTAAGCGACATGGCAATGCTAGCCAACGCGATAGTGCAAGCGGTAAACTCAAATAAATCGGGCGCGGCGACACCTAAGTTCATCCATGAGCTACCCCATTACGACGGGACAATATCGGAGTGGATGGCCTTCAAAGCGGTCTATAGTGACACAGAGGCCATGTTCACAGACGTACAAAACGTGGCCCGTCTAAGAAAAGCGCTGCGAGGCGCAGCCCGTGAAACTACCCGAGCGCTATTATTTACAGTATCGGACCCATACGAAATAATAGATACACTAGAAAGACGGTACGGTAGACCCGAATTGCTAGTTCTCTCCGAACTGGAGAATATTAAGCGCATGCCACGTATGACAGACGACGGGCGCAACATAGGTAGTTTCGCGAGCAAAGTGGCAAATACAGTGGCGGCAATAAAATCACTCAAACAACCGCAATACCTGTATTCGCCCGAGTTAGTTAATAGAATAGTGGAAAAGCTAAGCATAATTTTAAAATACAAATGGTACGAGTTCAAGTCCGACCACATCGGTGCGCCCGAGTTGGAATTATTATCTAGATTCTTGAACGTCACAGCCGACCGATGCGGCGCTATGTTCGCCTACGAAACTGCCCGGGAAGATCGAAAGTCAAAACAGAAACCACGCGCAGTGAACACGGCCCGCGAAAAGGATCATAGACGTACCCGCTCGCGTAGTAGTGACAGCGATAGTTCGTGTCAGTCGGACACAGAAAATAAAAAAATCGTAGCCACAGTAAATAAGTCCTTCACTAAAAGGCAAGTACCCAAAAAACACGGGTCAAACGCGCCGCGATCAAAAGTAGAACCAACTCAGTCAGATAAAAATAAATGTACGATATGCGCAGGTAACCATTGTAACGCGGACTGTGCCGATTTTACGAAGCTTAACGCGACAGAGAGATGGGATCTAGTCAAAAATAATAAGTTATGCTTTAGATGCTTAAAAGAATCTCACATAAAAATGTACAAATGCAAGTACATACCGTGCGGGGAAAGCGGGTGTGAGGCGTCACATCATAAATTGTTACACGGCTGCAACAAAAAAGATAATAAGCAACCACCCACATCTCTGCCTACCCGCGGCAACGTAAGCTCGATAAACCATTTACACAAAACAAATACTTACCTAAAAATAGTACCTGTAGAGTTGAGCGGACCAATAGGTACAATCTCTACCCACGCCCTATTAGATGAAGGTTCAACAATGACATTAGTCGAACAAGGGGCGGCAGACGAGGTGATAATCAGGGGACGCGGCCAGCTCTTATCTCTAGAGGGAATAGGAGGTAATCGAATTGACGAATCCGAGTCATGCCACGTTAAATTAACGATAAGAGGTTTATACAATAGGAACTTAGAAAGCATGAGCGCACGCACAATAGGCAGCTTAAATCTGTCGCCGCAGGGGGTAAGCAGCGACCTAGTGCGCCAATGCAGTCACCTAGTCGAGTTGGAAGACGAGTTGTGTTACGAGTTAGGTAAACCGACCATATTAATAGGCCAGGATAATTGGCACTTAATTACCTCTAGGGAATTACGAGTCGGAAATAAAAATCAACCCGTAGCATCTCTAACTAAACTAGGGTGGGTACTTCACGGGCAGGACTCGCGCCCGCGTAGTACAGTCGCGACAATAAATCACGCGCGGTCAACACAATCAGAAGAACCCGCACTCCAACTGATAAGGGATTACTTCAGTATTGAATCACTAGGCATCGAGCCGCGTAAACCGGTCTCCGATCCAGACCAGCGCGCCTTAGCCATACTAGATAAAACGTGCAAAAAATTAAATAATTGCAATAGATACGAGGCAGGTCTTTTGTGGCGCTCGGACGCTGAGGTAATGCCAGAAAATAAAAAACAAGCCCTCAGCCGTCTGTTCAATTTAGAAAAAAAATTAGACAACAATGCGAGTTTAAAAAGTGAATATTCTAAACAAGTAAACAACTTAATAAAAGCGGGTTATGCAGAAAGAGTAGAGCACCCGGCGACATCGCCGCGCAGCTGGTACTTACCGCATTTTTCAGTAGTGCACCCTCAAAAGGGTAAAGTAAGACTCGTATTCGACGCAGCAGCCAAATGTGGAGGAAAGAGCCTAAACGACGCTCTCCTAGCCGGCCCAGACTTGCTGCAGTCGCTATTTGGTGTTTTAATTAGATTTAGAGAAGGTAGAATTGCAGTAGTAGCCGACATAAAAGAAATGTTTTTGCAAGTAAAAATTACCCAGCAGGACCGTGACAGTCTGCGATTTTTATGGAGGGGTGAAGATCGGGAAGGCCCACCAAAAGAATACCAAATGACGTCATTAATATTCGGGGCAGCGTCATCACCATGTACAGCCATCTATGTTAAAAATAAAAACGCCGAAAGTCACGGTCAGCAATACCCCGAGGTCGCGAGAGCTACAATACGCAATTTTTATATGGACGATAATTTAGGCGCCTTTCACAGTGAAAGCGAAGCGAAGCGAGTAATTAACGCTATGCATAAAGTCCACTTAACGGCGTCCTTCGAACTAAGAGGATGGGCGTCGAACGTACCTGAGACGATAAGTGACGTCACGGACACGCGTAACAGCGAGACGACCACGCTAGGTAAAAGCGACACCGAGCGCACATTAGGTCTCATGTGGAATCACGCACGTGATACATTAGGCTTCAACGTCAACCTAAGAAACACACCCGCGAGCGTCATTCAAGGCGATTCATTACCTACCAAGCGACAGGTCACCAGCGCGGTCATGTCGGTATTCGACCCGCTAGGTTTAGTTTCACCAATCACTATGGTCGGTAAGTGTCTTATCCAAGAGATATGGCGCAGCGGTATAGGATGGGACGACCCCATCACAAGCGAGCACCACGGGACGTGGTTGTCATTTATAAATAATTTACAATTGCTAAAAAAGTTCGAAATAAACCGATACATACCTGCCACGCCCTCAGGCGAGGGGGAGTTACACGTTTTTTGTGACGCAAGTGAAAAGGTATATTCGGCCGCTATATATTTTGTTAGTACCAAAATGGACGGTACCAAAACATCCCGTTTAGTCGTAGGTAAAGCTAAGGTAGCTCCGCTAAAACCTATATCTATACCTCGTTTAGAGCTACAAGCCGCAGTGTTAGGTAGCCGATTAGCCGAATCGGTCAAGCGCGAGTCCGATTATAAAATATTAAAATGTCATTATTGGTCCGACTCTAAAACGGTACTAGCTTGGATAAAATCCGACCCGCGCACCTTTAAATCATTTGTTGCGCATCGATTAGCCGAAATAGAGAGCTTAACCACGCCAGCAAGCTGGCATTGGGTACCCAGCGCTGACAACGTTGCAGACGACGCAACCAAGGGCATACCCATTAATTTCAATGCAGATTCATTGGACCTGAGTTCATAAGGAACGATCCTACGGCATGGCCACAGGAAAAGCAAATCGTGGCACCGTCACCCCCTTCAGGGGAAGAAAGAATAATAAAACAGGTCCACGTAACTATTAGGCATGACGTCAGCGACTACTTACCTAAGTTAGAACGTTTCTCGAAGTATACTCGTTTAATTCGTGCTGCTGCCACCGTACTGCTCGCCGCTGAGGTATTTAAAGCCAAACTACTCAAAAGAAACACAAGTACAGAACTCGCACCGAACCACATGAGGTTAGCAGAGCTATTGCTAGCGAGAAGGAGTCAACATAACTCGTTTGCTGGAGACATTGCGACGATAGAGGCTGGGCGGCGACCACCAAAGAAGTCACCGTTCTACAAACTCTCTGTGAAGATCGACCGCAACGGAATCCTGTGCTTGGACAGCAGAGTCAAAGACGAGCAAAACATTCCAGTCCTACATGCCAAAGAAGGCTTTACGCAGCTGTTGGTGCATCACACGCACACAACCTTCAATCATGGCAACCATCAAACCGTCATGAACGAGCTAAGACAGCGATATCACATAATAGGACTGCGTAATGTTATACGCTACATATGCAACCAATGCCAATGGTGTCGGACCTATAAAGGGATCCCCACAAAAATCCCCTTAGGCGACTTACCTACTGAAAGGCTGACCCAAAATCAACCACCATTTACCGCAACCGCAGTGGATTATTTTGGGCCCATGCATGTAACAGTCGGACGACGACACGAGAAAAGATGGGGCGCATTATATACATGCCTCACTACACGCGCAGTACACATGGAGATGGCCACATCCCTATCGGCCTCTTCCATGATCATGAGCCTTCGAAGAATGATGGCGCGCCGTGGTACGCCGACTGTAATATACAGCGACAACGGAACCAATTTTGTTGGCGCTGAAAAAGAAATCGCAGAAGCTATGCAAAGCAACGACCAGAGCCTGAAAACCTTTGCCTCAGAAAAGCTGATCACCTGGAAGAAGATACCTCCAGGCGCCCCTAGCATGGGCGGAGCTTGGGAGCGTCTCGTCAGGTCAGTGAAATCAGCCCTAAAGATTACGCTGAAGGAGAAATACCCACCTGACGAAGTTCTGCATACGTTATTGTTAGAAGCCGAACATGTGATCAACTCGAGGCCATTGACCCCGGTGAATCCAAACTTAGAAGAAGAAGCGTTAACCCCAAATCACTTTCTGATGGGACGCTCTAGTGGGATGTCACCTTTCGGCTCATTCAAAGATAGCAAAATGGACTTACATACCTGGAAAGCCACTCAGGTATTAGCCGACTCTTTTTGGACACGATGGTCGGCGGAATACAAACCTCAACTGATGCCCCGACCCGGTTCTAACCCTGAGCATAAGAACCTAAAAGACGGCGACATTGTCATAATAGCAGACAATACAATGCCCCGAGGATTATGGCCAAGAGGAGAAGTAACTAGAGTCTATCCGGGCCCCGATGGACGTGTTCGAGTAGCCGAGATTAGAACAGCTGCTGGATGGATTCGTCGCCCGGCCTCTCGCCTCATCGTGATAACGACAACGGACTGATCACTAATTATGGTGGTGCTTGCGCACGAGGGGGAGATTGTAAATAACAGCTCTAGTTATTTAAGTTAGATTAAGCCCTTTTGTCCTAAGTATTACTAGCTTGTAAGATTTGCCTGTTTAAATTATTTCTCTGTTTGTTTTTCAATATTTTATTAGTATGTAAGCATATAATTGTAAAGAAATGTTATGTTTAGATATAAGAGAAAGTTAATAAAAGTGCATTTCTACAGACTACACACTCCCACTAAGTCCACTTAGCGGACACATTATAAAAGAGGCGTGCGCCTCCGCTCAACACTCACTCCATCTCCGCGCGCCGCCTACGCAACACGTCAACACTCTACACGCTGCACTTTATGAAGAATTGGTCGTTTTATTTTACCACCTCGTCAAAACCTATGTTACCTCAAGAACAGTCTACAAAGTTGGTTACGCAGCAACAGTAATCTTCAGGTGTGGAACCCTAAAAACTACTTCCAATAAATGAAACTACATTACATTATTAATTTAATTAAAACCACAACATTTGAATGTATCGTCTGATTTACATATTATGTATATAATAAGCATAGCGGTTTAATCTTTTATTTGGTTTTAAGATAATTCATTATGTAAATGTCACGTAGTACCCAAGACGTTTGGGAAAAATACTAAAGCGGTAACGGGTATATCCCTCTCGGCAAAGTAGGTAACAATAACAAAGATGACTTCGCCACTTTTATTAGTAGATATAAAAGAATATCTACTATTAAAAGTCTTTTACTTAAGCAAATCGCCAAGCGTAATGTGGATTCGACAGAGAAGTCGCTTAGCGGCCGTTGCTGGAGGGTGTCATCATACAAAACAAAGTGTCAGCGAGCGTCACCGTTTACCCATACAAACTGGTGACACGTGACCATTATAACAATTCTCTGTGACAGCTACCTTGCGCTCAGTTGCGCCAAATTCTGACACGAATATTATTCGTAAAGGCGCCTCCAGTCGATGACGGCGAGGCGATTCTGTACTCTGGTAGGTTCATATACAATATTATATGAATACTAAATAATTAATTAACAAAGTAGGTTACTTCTAGGTGAGCATGCACCGTCGTCGACCGCATTATTGCTGACCATCGGATGTGACAACTTAACCTAATAATCTCTGACTTAAAATAAATGTATGAACGTAATATTAGCCACACTTGGCAGAAGGATTCTGACAAATAAATGATTATGATAGTATCTGCTCAAACAAGAGACTTTTTTCTTGTGGTGATACGATTCCACATGAAAAAAAAAGTTTTATTTGTTGGTGTATGATAATCATTATTTTTTTTACCACATTCATAATGACGGTGTATTTAACGTTTGGAAAGACTTCATGAAACAAGAAATTATTTTTGTATAAAAACATATAAATGCTTGACGATTGATTGCTGTAGTTTACCTAAACAATTATTTGAAATATGTGTTTGTTTTGATTATAATCATATAAATAACATATATTTTCCTTCATAGACTGATGAACTACAGTACGTTAGCATTAATTTATCAATTAAAGAGTACAACTACCTTCGATGCTGTCTGCAAAATATATGTGATATCGAACACATAAAGTCTACTGACTGATCCTCGAGTCAGACAAAGTGCTACTCCACTCGGCTCAAAATTGAAATTCGAAAAACGAAATTCGGGACGTGTACTGTACATATACGCCTCTGCCGCTACCCTTCAGGGAATGCAGGTGTGATGTTATTTATTATTTGGATACAAATACTAGGACGCCTCGATGCAAGAACACACAATTTGAATCAGTGAACCGAATAAAATAATTTATGAATAGTTATGACAGCCCACTGGTGGCTACGAGCTACGCCCGCGCTACGCCGTAGCGTGTAGCTTCTCATTATAGAACGGGCCCGTAGCGGTGCGGCTACGCAGAGCTTTCAGTATTTTGACTTTATCGTGAATTTGTGATAGTTATTTGTTTATGTTGCATGTCCATTTATGTTTAAATATTATAATGATGGGTACATAAATACTGTAAAAAATCTGTTAGACACTTTTATTACATTAGAATAATATTAAAAAATAGTTATTTGTGCAACAAGAGAGCAAAGTCGTTTTTTGCTGCGTGTGCTGATTTTGAATCCTGAGTGTGGCGAGAGATTCAAAGGCACGAGATGCAAAAAACTTTGCTCTCGTGTAACACACATAACTTTTCACTTCAGCATCGAGAACACTTTAGGAGATAAAATAATAAACAGGAATAGATTGAAATAACTATTTACTGTGAATCAAAATAATTAACATTATAGGTAGAGGTACCAATTCAATAAAATAGAACATTTTAAAAGTTAAAAGTAAAATTACTGCAACTGTGCAAATTAAAAGTAACAGATTTATTTGGCAACGTTATAGTTGCATTGAGTTGAGTTTGATTATCTGGGGGTCTGGGAAGTTTTCTGTTTCGGTGGCGGATTGAGAAGGAACAACGGTGAACGTTGGTGACTCTGATCGGCTTTCTGTATAAGTACGCTGTGCGTCGTTGGAAGTGGATGGGCGTAGGTGAGACCAAGGATCCGAGGTTGTATTCAGACTTATTGTTTCCACTATACGCTAACAGATTTTCGACTTATTTTCTATTGAGTCTTCAATATAGCCTTCTGCAACCGTATTAGACTTCCACCCGCCGCGCCGTGACGTTTTAAAGTGGTGAGATCGGCTCCGGAATCAGCCAAGAGCGGTGCCGAAGTACTCCGAAAGCAGTGACCCGTGTATAGCTGAGGCTCTTCCAGTTTTAAGAAAGTGGCAATTTCTCGCGGTATAGCACCTATTTTATTTACTCCCATAGGCTGTCTTGAGCATTTATTATTATGGTATTGTATGAAAAATCGGTCGGTTTTTATATTGGCTGGACGTACATTTTGGTATTTTTCTACAATAGTTACATGTTCTTCGCGTACGATAAAAGACCTGTCAAGGTTCGTCTTCGTATTTTTCAATTTTACTAACAGTAATTTATCTGAATGCTTTTCGATATTATTAACTGTTAGCTGTAATCGCTCGTTATTGCGACACGCTCCACTAATTCCTATGACCAGTACAACCTGTAATGAAAATATTACATAATTAATATGCATAATTCAACATTTACAGCATCTTTTACATATCGTAATAAATATTTTAACAGTATTGCTAAGCCAGACTAGGATTCACTGCGCCTCCAAAAACTAGTAGTAGGCAGTAAGTCAGTACCTTTATACATAACAGTCTACACACAAATTTTACTAACTAACAACATAGATTCATAGGTACCACTTACTTTAGCGGCATGAAAATTGCAGTCCGGAGCTTCATAAAGAATTCTTTCTATGTTATGGGCCGTGAAAATTTTGGACTTTTTAGCCTTATGCCCAACTGACATTATTTTTAGAAAAGATACGACTTTTGCGTATGTTTCAATATACACGTTATGTTTTGTTTTTAAAGTAGCTTTCAACATTGAGTTAATACTCCACATTGTAGATGATCGCCTCGTCTGTGATAAATCTAAAAAATAAGATAGCAACAACGTCTCCGAAAAACTGCTTGCGCCCTTTGTAAGTCTCCGTTCATTGAAGACATGGTATGCTTTCAGATATTTCTTGCGAGACTTCTCAGGTAGCTGCATTAATAACTTGTTGTTTTAACTCTTCCGGTGTTAAAATACTGTTCTCGTCGCTAGTTTTACTCATATTTTACGATTATTTTAATATTTTTGAACTTATTCAACTCTTTACGCCAGCCACGAAATTTTATTCCCGCTCTTTTATTTAAATTAAGGCGTGTTCGGAAATGGCACCCATTATATTTTATTATTCAAAATATATTATGTAACATTATTGAAACTAGAAATCAATATTTACAGGTTAAATATCAGTTTTATTTACAGTAAATACTTATTTTCTTTTAAATGCAACAATAAGTTAAAAATTCAATAAATTACATTAAAAGACATTACACACATTGATATTTTGTTTTGGATCTTTTTGCAAAATTTCTTTAAATGTTTCGAATTGTATGATTAACCCAAGGCTGAACAAGATATGATGAACTGAGTTACTTTCGCATTTAGTTATGTATTATTAGTATTGCTCTTTGAAACGACTTCATTGATCTTGGTGTAATTTTCCTATCCCGTCATCATACACGCAAACTCCTCCAAGTGCGATTGAATCAGCACTCTTTGTATCGACTCACGTGTTAATAGTCAATGGCCTGGCAGCCAAGAGCCTCGATCACCACTTAAGAGGCTGTCAAAAGGCGGTTGGATCAAACGTATGAGGAAGACTCCCGAAGCCCTGACCGCAGGTTTCGATGGCTAAAAAAGGACAATGTACAAGTTTTATTTTTACAATTTTAGTCGTTTATAATGTTAATTCGACAGTGGATTCGAAAAAAACAACAAAGTTGCTCATTCTTCGGTCAACAACAATAAAAATAAAACCTTTGTTTATAGGTATGCCCAAAATGTTCTTTCTGCATACTTAATAGTATTTTATTTTAAACGCCTTAATTTTTTTATTATTATTAAAGAGTTAAGGTAAGACTACTGGTGCAGGAGATGCCAATAAGAATGTGTTGAACCGAGGCCTTGTTACAACAAGGCCTCGGTGATTCCCCGACACATGTCATAGGGTAGGTAATGAATGCAGTTAACAGAACTTAAACAAACCGTTTATTAAGAAAGACGTTTATATATTGTTAGGTTACAGGTTACAGGAAAACTGGCTATGCCTACTTATATTCTTGAGGTGCACTAACCGTTTCCCATTGGTTTTCCCTTCATGTATGTTGATTTTTCAGTTTTTCCTGTGATTTATGTAAATGTATGTATTTCACAATGACCCTCAATATTTATTTACCGGTATAGGTACTTTCAATTTGTGTTCTAATATGAAACCGGTAAGTACTTATGTTCTTAGGTATCATATCTTGACTATCTTATTGCAAGGTAGGTGATGAATGCTGTTGAAAAAAAAACTAGGAAACCCCACTTTTTGTCGCGGCACGTGAATCACAATTTACTGTTAGGATTCCGCAGCCGAATGACTGAAACGAATATTCATAATAGGTAGAGACACGACTCACCATCTCATGTCAATTAAGTTGTCTGTGTAACTGAAGACTGACTAAGATTTTGACACATCCAAAATAAAGATTATTATTAGAGAATTAGAGAGTTGGCAACATCAATAAAGATTTTTTTGGTTTGAAATGGCCGTCTGGTTCAATGTAAAATTGTCATTGAAATATATCATTGCATGGATAGCTATGCCTATTCGGAGGGTTTTATCATCCTTATCGGGAAGGAATATTTTTAAGGTCATTTCAAACCACTACATACCTACGAGTATTATGGAACCCGAATTAAACACCTCACACACTTGACCAGTTTTTATGTTTATCCACTTAATTAACTCCAAATTGCAAAGGATGAATATATTCCCAAAAAAACAAAACGAATTAGTTCGGGTATCGTTTTCTAATAACCTCGAAATAACTATGATACTTAAGTCAGTCGAGTTTTTATGAGGACTTGAGAATACCCGGCGGAAGTGCATTTGGTAAACCCGTTGTTTGGCCTTGATGTCTTGATCGCTTTTTGTTGGTAACACGTGTATCTCGTACCTACCCACTTGTGCTTGTCATGGTGTAAGTAAGTACCTACTTTTAGCTGGCTTAACGGGCAAAGGTGCGGACATAGATTTTAGATCTTGCTGACCTAGTCTAGATTTTGTAGGAGGCGCGATGTACGAGGCCGATAAGTAATATTGAGATAGAAATGTTGAAGCTTTGTTGTTATTCTGACCCATTTCTAAAACTTTTTCAACATCGGTCTCAAAACTAGAAAAACTTTAGGATTGATGTCCTAAAGTTTTTCTAGTTTTGAGACCGATGTTGAAAAAGTTTTAGAAATGGGTCAGAATAACAACAAAGCAGGTAAAGCCGTTAGTTCCGGCTGTCATTCTTAACCGTTTGAAAGTCGTTACGGGAAGTCAGAAGCGCAAAAGTCTGACAACTAGTGTTACCAGGGCGTATCGTGTTATCCAGTACCTAACTGGATTGTGGAGGTTAGATAGGCAGTCGCTCCCTGTAAAATACTGATATTCAGCTGCATCCGGTTAGACTGGCAGCCGACCCTAAAATAGTTCATTTCAGTTCAGTTCACCATTGAGAGTCCAGACGCACTGCGGGATACCACCCCTATTTGGTTAATATACCATATATACGCACTAAGCGCTTCTCATCATCTTTTCTGATGCGCACAGCAAAGGAGTGGAATTGTCTGCCTGCGTCTGCATTCCCGAGTTCATACAACCCTAATCTCTTCAGGGCGAGAGTGAATAGGCTTCTTCTGGGCAAGCTCGTTCCACCGTAGATCTCATCCCTGCCTCTGGGCTGGATTGAGGTCAAGAGTTAGCCCATAGTCAATAAAAAAAAATAAAAAAGTTGGGAAAGGGATAGGTAAATTGATTAAATTTATGTAAGTATAAATATTTACAAAAAGTGTACATTTAGCCACCGTCAGTGCCTTCCTCTTCGTCGTATGGATGGCACGACAATGATTTAAATTTTAGTTGACCCAAAAGATCGCCACTTAAAATAAAGTATTACTAAAATATATTTTTTACAGGTGCGAGTAAAGAGAGTTTGGAATTAGAATGTGGTTGAGGTTCCTACCTAAGGAAGCTGCTCGATCCACGTAGGTTTACATAAACCTGTAGTCTATATCTAAGAAATTACCTGTGATTGATTGAGGTAGGGCCATACGTAGGTTTCTTAATGTAATGTACCTACCTATCTAAACAAGTGGCTATGATTTACCTCGACCTATGTCTGTATTTATGTTTTGTAATTGCAATTCCGTAATTCAGGTGGATTTCCTTGAACTGGGTTTAATTAAAATACTCGCACTTTGTGCCTACTTTCTCATTTTCTCCTTGTAATGGCTTATTATTCTGTTTTACAGCAATGCGCTATTTTTATTAAACTAATATTTGTCTTAACCGATTTCTTTAAGTAAATGTGTACTCTTACTTAAATTTAGCACGTCCATATGTGACGTCTTTCATATTTTTCCGAGCTTTGGAGCTATTGTTTAGGTATTATTATCAACTAACACAGTGCAAACGTGTGATGACATTTTATTAAAATAACATTTATCGTGTTGACGCAAATCTGTGAAAAAAACCTCTAATTTACCTACATTTTGATAAGTTTTTGACATTTGACTGTCGCTGAGATGAGATTACGACTTGAATTAGTAAGTTTTTTAAATTACGAGAATAGGTATTCTGATTCACAAGTCAACTTAACTGTCCTGCCGACAGCGGTCTACCTGGCTGGTGTAAGCGCCTTGTCCACGTGTAATCATTTCATGACTAGTTCGCACCCGATCAAGTGTAAACTAACACTGACGGGCAGGACTTGACGTAAACAGCGCTTCGACTGTCATCCTCGGCAAGCCGAAGTCGCTTGTCGACGATAGCAGTTGATGTAGGTTCAGGCTTCAGGTTCATAAAACAATGCCCATCAGCTTTATGTGCTTCAAAGCTGAAAGGCATTGTTTTAAAATGTCTCATTCATCAACACCTCAGGGTAGCTCCTTGCTGTACCTTCGTCGTGCTGACATTTTCATTAGAAATCCGATATGATG
The DNA here is from genome assembly GCA_949629185.1 of Apamea crenata. Taxonomy (NCBI): domain Eukaryota; kingdom Metazoa; phylum Arthropoda; class Insecta; order Lepidoptera; family Noctuidae; genus Apamea; species Apamea crenata. The sequence continues at coordinate 19,181,392 of OX451359.1, read as the reverse complement.
TTATGCTAGTGTTACTCACCTATTACGACAATACCTGTCACAACAAGCCGACAGGCCACGCTCTCACACGATGCTATGATAACCTAATCTTAGCTCTAGGCAAACGCTTATTATTTGACTGACGTGAAAAGTGAAGACTTGTTGATACGTGCGGTGTATTCCTGTGTGAATCACTTCAGTCTGATATCTTATGAGATGAGAAAGACTCTTAAACTTGGCAATAAAACATGTTGGGCCAAGTTTAAGAGTCTTTGAAAGTGATCCGACAGATACTTTGTAAGTGACTGTTAAATTTCAGCAAACTAAAACCACAATACACAAATCTACTTCATGTTAACTACACACCTATTCGCAATTGCTCTATTTTATTTTGAAAAAGATGACGAAAGAAAGCAAGTAAACATATTTTGTTGTTACTCTCAACTTCGATAAGGACATGGCCCGAGATAGCCTGCGCCTGCCCATACAGGGTAACGCACGCTCCACACGCTCGCACGTCAGAACCCTCGTGATGTGAACCGTATTGTTAATGAGTCAATGTTTATGTTACCCTTGTTCATAATACCGCTTTATTATGGTATTTCAACGCAAAATGTCGGCACACATTCCTGAAGTGTTACTCTTGCAGAATTAACTATTATCTGTGGGCTGTATGACGTAAGATAAACGTCATAACAATGAACATTTTTGAAGATAAAGATGTGTGTTAATTATCTGAGTAGGTGATAAAAATTACCGCAATGTTATCGCCCCGTCCCGTCTAAGTTCACAAGCTTTGTTAAACGATCGAGTGCTACAGCCACAATCTCTTTTGGCCGGTTCTAAAATACCTACCAGTAGGTATAAGACATCCGGGGTGGTAATTACTGGCCTCCAATGGGAATATTTAGACGAGAACCTTAAGGCTACTGATGCCTGCTACGATGCTAAGAAGTTAAGGAGGCAGAAGCCGGCCTTGCCTCTTGGGCAAAATTAACAAAGCAGAAAGGAAAAAAGCAAGCGTTTTCGTTTAGTGTCAGTGGCCATTATCAGAAAAGACAAGCTAGGTCCGGCCTTCTCGATGAGAAGTTTACTAGATACCTTCTTACTTTATTGTAGGCTCGGTTCCTAGGCACTACGGCCCAGACCTGTGTTGGAGCTAACAGAGCTTATCACAGCAGATTGAATGTCATGGCATTTACGAACAGACTTTAATGAAACGACTGAAAGCCTAAACATATAACTTAATAAAGAGTTCAGTTCAGGTTGATGCTGCTGCAGCACTCGCCTTCGTCTATATCTGTGTTTGGTATTTAGGCCGCGGGCAGTTAGCACATGTGCAAAGGCCGGAAATCTATTGATATCGACAAGAAACAGCTAAAATACCAAACACAGAAGGCGAGAATAGATAATGACAGCTCTTGGCACGAGATTACACATAGACATAGGAAACAGATTCATTAGGTAACGATTTACGAGATTGTGCGAGAGCGAGTAAAGCCCATAAAAGGCTAAGCGTAGGTAAAGCACGCGGGCAGAGTGCGGGTCGAGGCGGGTCGAGGTGGGTCGAGGCGGGTCGAGGTGGGTCGAGGCGTGTCGCGGCGGCGCGGGTCATTGCGTTAACCGCGGCGTACGTGGTGTTATTTTTACACTGTAGCTTCAGATTTAGTTCAATCCACCGTTATAACTCCTAGGAGTGTAAACACTAGGCTTTAATTAGGAACAGTTGAACGTTACACATGCGCGTGGGCACGCATGGCAGATTGATGGGCGCCGAACACCGCGCCGTTTGTTTTTCATTGCGCGGGAACCATATTCGATTTAGTGAAAATTCACTACGACCGCTGATAGACGCCGCCGTGTTATATCCGAAACCATGGCTTATTAGTTTGTGTTCAACACATTGCTGTATATAAAGGTATTCGGGGCTTAATATAACTCTCCGATATTTTTATTCGTGCACCAAAATAGCAGGTGGAATTTGTAGAAATGAGGGCAATCGCTTTTCAAATATAAACGAAAGGCAAATCCATAATTAGGTATGGAAATAAGTAACGATTAGTTTATTTTGTCAGAGTTAACTAACGACTGAGTGAGCGGAAAGTTTTGAACTAGATAGCGTCATGCTGGAAGATCTGTTACATCAGTAAATCTACATATGAGGTAAGAATGTTCCTTAAAATAGATAGGAGACCCCAGCAGGCACACAGGAGCCCATTGATGTTGGAGGTAAGAATAGTGGGGTACAATCAACTATCTATTCTTCTTCTTCGTGTCGGCACGAGTGTATCTTTTTTTCCCAAAACTTTGCCACTTCCACGGCGTTGTCGGTGGCAGCGCAGAGGTCACTTTGATTGCATGTTTTGGGACACAGAGGGCAGAATAGGAGGTGGAGTATGGTTTGTGACATAGCTCCACAATCACATCCTACTGCCGTTCCGTCAAGGTAGCCCCACATTACCAGGTTAGACTTACATCTTCCCACTTGTGTGCGGAGACGATTCAGACTTCCAAGTGGACCACGGAAGGTTACACCCTGCAGGGAGATGCTCCCTGATGATCTATCTATTGTTAGGGCGCGGGCGTTTCAATACCTCTGAGTCATCATCATTAGCCTTTTTCAAAGTTGGGGTTGGCTTCCAGTATAACGGCTACCGATGCACCTGAGTAGGAGTTGGTTCTAACAGGGGGTGGGAATTAACTTACGTATTACCGCCAAACAATAAACGTTACATAATCAGCCTACAACATTCCCACTGCTGGAACACAGGCCTCCTCTCTGTGAGAGGGAATGGGCCGTAATCCACCACGCTAACGTTACTAACATGACATTCGGTATTCCACTACTTTTTCGATGATTTCGAGGCTATTGATTGCCGTTTTTTAACCCCCGACGCAAAAACGACGGGGTGTTATAAGTTTGACGTGTCTGTGTGTGTGGGTGTGTGTCTGTCTGTGGCATCGTAGCTCTAAAGGTGAATTTTTCGGGAGTGTTCTTAGCTATGTTTGATGAAAATCGGTCCAAGATGGCCGCCACCACAAAATGGCGAATTACAAAAAACCTGATTAAACACCAAATTACCTGAATCTTAAAACGCAAAAAATAAAAGAGGAGTCTCTACAAAAAGCATGAAATAAAAAATTTGAAAAACCCCCGACACAAAATAATAATAAAAATAGTATGACTGTAAAAAAAAAACTAAAACAATTAAAAAAAAAACTATAAACCCGTACCTACATAATTATTTTTTTAGGTTAAATGTTGTCCCGTCGGGGGACCGCTACTATTTTATTAAACTTTAACAGAACGTTAGGATCGGGATTAGAGCGGGGACAACGTTTTTAATCAAAAAATTTCATACGTAGATACTTACGTAGGGTCATAATTTCAAGGTTATTTTTATTCTTTTTATACGTTTATACCTTTTTTGTTCTATTTGTGGCTATTTTTTCAATAGTTTTTTTTTAGGCTTAAATTGTTTTAGGCTTTTCTATAAAAAAAAAACACATTTTAGGCAGTAATTTTCTTCGACAATCATCGAACAAGCAAGCTATTGTCATATCGTTAATTAGAAAAAAAAAACTGGTTTATTAAAAACAAAATAGTTTTTAATTTGACTGATTAAGGTTTATATAAATAAAGACTAATGTGTTAAGTATACTTAATTTAACTTATATGTTATACAGGGTTATTGGTAAAACATTAACAACCTCTCAGGACTATATTAACTAACGTCATAAACAACAACTTTTGTTCTATGACTTTTAATATTTCATCAGATTTTAATTCATCAGACTTTCATACAAAAATAAAAATATTTCAATTTAACGAATTGAAATATTCGATTTTCTGTGACGAACTCTACGCGAAGCAAAAGAAAACGCTAGTTAGGCAGGTAAACAAACTGCCGTGTCTAGCACAAAATTCAGCGAAGGAGAGCAGGGGTTAGATAGAACAGCGAAATCTTAAAGGTTTGTTTTTGGTAAATGTATTATGTTTTGTAAAAAGTCATAGAACAAAAGTTGTTGTTTATATAATTTATGATGTTAGTAATGTAGTCCTGCAAGGTTGTTAGGTAGTGTTTTACCAATAACCCTGTATACCTCTATGCTCGAGTGTGACTTAGCGACAAAACTGACCAACAATCGCCCCCTGTGAAAATCATTCACGCGCCAAAAGATCACGAGCACTCTAGTCAGAACTAGTCAGAAGACCAATGCCCACAAAGGAGGGTATTATGCTACCCTGTAACGTAACTGGGTTATGGATATCTGATAGGCAGTCGCTACATGAAAAATACTGGTAAACAGCTGCATCTGTTTCGACTGGGAGCCAACCCCAAGAAGTTGGGAAAAGGCTAGGCGACTGAATATTTAGTTTTCGCGCATGTTTTAAACTTCCCATTAACAAAAATGCCATCTCAATGTTCACTCATTTTCTATCTATATAGGTACATGTTTTTATCCATTAATCGTACACGTCTTATATTCTTACAGCCGTTCATATTTTCCGGGTGTCCATGGAAAATCCCCGGCCGGCTCACAGTTGCACACGAAAGGTGCGAATTTGAGCACACGAAAAATACCTCTGTTATTACTCAGTAAACCAGAAACGAATTCCTACAGGTAACACGCAAATACACGTTACACGAAATTAATTTTAACATATCGCCCACGTGCAACTCTTGGGCCGCGGGGTCGATCAAAACAAGTTATTTTCTTTGTTGGTAAAAAAGGTAAAAATAAACCGGTATTTTTAAACGGTCATGTGAGAAAATAGGGTAATGAAATCGTAAATTGTGCAGGGTCAGGAAACTCGGACAAACATGCGGCTTATAATTGTTTGTTGTTCGGTAAGTCGCGCACGGCAGTCTAGTGTTCTTTGATTGGCCTGTGTTAAGTAGGTACCTACCTACTCTTCAAATAATTACGAAATGAAGTCTTAGATAAATTGACCGTTGGGATGGGTTGTACTCCTACCTATCCCGGATAGAAGACTATCCACTATTACACTATTTATATGGTGTACATAACAAAGAGTATTCTGTTCTACTTATACCTACTAAAAGTGAGTTATGCCAGGCAGCAGCTTACTCCCTGCCTCGACAAGAGGTGATACCTACCTATGATCGCGTCTTGTCGAGTAGGTACTGCGAGATTACAAAGGTGCCAATGGATCAGAAAGCTCTCTACGTACTTACCTAAAAACTCAGCTCAGCAAATTAGCGATGGATTCGATGTTAACTGATAACGAACATTCATCGTGTTTATCACACTCACTGCCGCACTCATTAACTTTGATTAACCACCAGAGGGTGGTCAGTCTGATGTCAGTCTCAACCTGTCCAAAGTACTTCTAGTTTCCCTACCTTTTGACAAGTTTTTCACATTTGTTTGCCGCCGAAATGAGACTGCGACTAGATTTTGAACGTTTTAAATTACGAGAATTGGCCTTCCAATCTTGGCACAAATGTCAACAAGATTGAAATGTGTTCAATCATCATGCCTTTGACTGAGAGCGTTCCAATTTATACTTGTCAATTAAAGTTAATTAGCGAGTCATTTTAAGTAAGTAACGACCCTGAGTACCGGGGTCAGGGGTTTATTTATAAACGATGACTAAAATTTAAGTGACGTTTAAACGTCAAAACTGTATGGCCAAACAGTCGCTAATCAGTACATAACTTTAAGCAACGTTTATGAATAAAGGGGTCAGTTGCCTGTATCTCCTGACGTGGATTGGCTTCGGCATTAAAACTAAATGAATTACTTATTATAGGTACTCATTGCAGATAATTAATCGATTGGCACAAGAAGGTAGGTAAGTAGTTTCGTTTTGATTGATTGGTTTTATATGTTTTTATTGGGATTTGTCTTTTAATAGCGGAAATCCGTGACTGCAAACGCTCAACCGCTCAGTAGTGTAATAAAATAATATTCCAATGAATCGATACAGCAATGATTTTCCCGAAGATTTCTGATCTGGGGATCTGGCTCAGCCCAAGATCGGTGGGTCAACCAGTCTCATCCCAAGGTTTTCCGCAGAGTCAAGGTCCAGTACACTAAAGCACCTAAATAATGTAGATTGTCGGCAGGTTAGATGATTTTGGGGGTGGGGGCGCGACTACTAGGACCGCGCCCGGTTCTCCGCTTTTGCAGGCTTAGCACCTGAGCCTGACTATTACCTAAAACACTGATACTGATAGGTGACAACAATAGCAATACATCGAGCGAAACCTCTCCTCTGTGTCAGAAGGAACGCGAAACAACAAAAATAAAACATACCGGTCCTAAGCTTGGAGATTGGAGAGTTAGTACCTATACCTACCTCTTACGGGTTCACTATTTTAATATTTTAATGTGACTAAGTTTCTAAACAAGGGGGAATAACTGGAATAGTTGGCAAACATTCAACCGGAAGCGGGCCGGATTGCGGGAGATCTTGCCGAACACATCACCGGGGACGGGTTCAACGGGACGGATGGCATTCGCTCCGGATGACTTTCTCATTGCGCATAAGCAAGGCAAATATTTTGAGGAAAATATTTCCAAGAAAATAGGTTATGGGGCCAGAAACTGTAAAAGTTAAATGTTCGTTATACTAAGTAGGTACTAGCGACTAGTGGAGGCACAGATGGTAAAGGTCGGAAATTGTCACACGGGAACATATTACCGGAATAAAAACGGTATCAAATGTGCGTGTCAAAATCGAAATCCGTTCAGCCGTTATAGATATAAGAACGATGTTGAAGACCTTTCATGAGTGACGACACTTATATGGCCTGTTCACCAGCCCTGCACGAAACCCAGTTATTGCTGGCAATGTTATCATTTGACGTCCTCAACTACAAGCCTCTGCAAAGCATAGTCAAGTCGCCCGACCAATCTGGCAGTCACAGGTTACCCGCTGGATTTGAGAAGCACAGGACCCGCCGTTGTGGCGACGATTGGGTGCCTATGTCCAACAGTGGACGTCTTTCGGCTGAAATAATGATGATATCCTGACACAGAAAGACACATCCTGGGCAAGCATCTCCGTGACGTGTAAAAGTAATTCCGATATACCATGTACAGAATAAACTATTTCAGTTCATTTCACCAACCTCGTCGACCGGCATGAAGTTTTCTCAAAAAACCGTTGCCAACATAACACATCTTTTCATTAATGTTGTGGAAAGGGTCATAAAATAAACAATGGCAATAACAAGAAACTTATTTATTCTCTTGAAAGGTTAACTATGATAAGTTACACGTATTTACAATGTACTAAAGTATAGACTCGTTTACGACTGTATGAACAATGACTATGTCTTTCGGAAGCATAATAAACATCTGTTATGGATCACGGAAACGAATCACAGATAAACATTCCTGTTTCAGTATACCTAATAATACGAAAAGGATTGATAATGAGGTAGTCGACCAAGACAATTAGACAAGTGGGTACCGTTTCAGGTCATCACGATTGACAGTTCTCTAGTTAACTTGGTCAACTAGTACCTACCAATATTTTGGAAGGTGTCTATTGAGGCTAAGCGCGCACTGCAATGCGATTTTATTATAGTTTGACCGAAACTGCTGTACCGCGCCTTAAGAACGCGCGGCGAGTCAGGGGACGCGACGCCGTGAGCGTTGACGAATGAGTGGCCTGTATTGCCCCCCCGTCTCGCCGCAAACATACCGGCGCGGTACAGCGGTTTCGGTCAAACTATAAACGCAAGTTCGTGCGAAATAAATTCCCGAACGCCATATATTTTTTCAAGCGATTATTTACCGTATTACGCGGACTCTAGTATATTGGTGTTGTTCACAGATTAGCGATTATTTTCCGCAAAGATTAAATTTCGTGGTGCGCGCTTAGCCTTAGCACACGTTCGCACGGACGTAAACATATCGCGTCGGGATTTTATCACGCACTGGATTCTCAACTCTCGGTGTTAAGCCGAGCATTAAGAATATAACAAAGCGCATCAGAAAACACACTGTTGGATTTTCAACTCTCGGCGCTAAGCAGAGCGTTGAAAATACAGTGCACGAAAAAAAAATGCCGCGTGAAAAAGTCGGCCGTGAGTGCCAGGGCTTGGAAAAAAGGAATGAAATAAAAAGTAATTAAGGAGTTATTGGAGTTACTTTCAGACCTATTTTTAAAAATGTTGATAGTGGCATGTATGCCTTTGTAAAATGTTCCCACGAATCTAATGTCCGTTATATTTTAAGATCCGGTATCATGTGAATAAGTTAAGACAATCATATTCATTCAAATAATAAAAATACTATACCGAAAAGTGGAAAAAAAACCTGTGCGTATGCGCAGACTCTGATGGCGCTAGTGAGGCTTTTGCTCCGTACAAGCCCAAGATTAGGCGAGGTATTGTCTGTTCCATAAGTAACTGATGATAAGTGTAAACAAACCCTGTATATGTTCAATTCTTACACTGACTAAAGACCATTAGTACTAGAGTACTACTAACCATTAGTACTACTAATGGTCTTTAGTCAATGTTTAGAAGATTTCAACTTTATATCTGGCCACTTTTTCAACAATAATATTGAATAATATTATTATTAAGTTGTAATTGAAAATCATCGACGAAAATTAAGGTTATAAAAGTAAAGTTTCTAATGAAAAACATGTTTTACGTGATTTAAAATTAGTATTTCGGGTTTAAGTATTCAAATAATCAAATTAAAGCACTAACTAGCAGCGCTACAAATCCACAGGTACGTTTTCTGATACATTTGTTTACATTTTCATACTATACTTTTGGAACAGATATTATGTATACCAAGGATACGCCACACTGGCAACAGTGAGAGCTGTTTTGAAAGCGTGTCTCATTAGTCTGGTGGTGGCAAGCGTGACTGCTGGGTTTGGTGTTCCTGGATAGGGCAGTGTTATTTGGATTTTACCATTAGGAAATTCTCATCAGCACACCAGAGACCGGATTTGTGCCCGATAATATGCCCGCCCCTAATGTGTCTTACAACATAACTGGCAAATGTAGGTGTAACTGTAATGTGGCAATGTGTACTAACCTTACGAAACAATATGCAACATATATTTTATGTAAAAATACATTTTGAACGTTTGGTCAGTGCTGTTCACGGCATAACTCCAATGAAATATTTAATGTATTTAAATATGATATGGCATGAACTGAATTGTTTTAAAAAGTTATTAAACTTTATAAACTTCATCAATATTTTTTTATGTTTCCCCATTATGTAATAATTAAAAATTAACTGTTATTAAGTACCATACGAGTTACCCCGGCTTCTGGCAGGTTAATCAATTATTTATTATCACCAATCATATTTATGTTCATTAGCAGTAGCGATAACAATTAATTGCGCAATTTAATAGCATTAAATATATTATTAATTGTTACATTTATTTATTGCTTTCAGTCATCGCATTGCCGTGACTCGTCGCACAGTAATAACAAAGTGAAAAGTATGGATATTTTCGGAAGTATTCCCACTATTTAGGACGTGGATACTATTTCAAAATCGATATCATTGTTGATACCACCAACAATAGAAACAACTAAATACTACGCAGGGCTCGTTTATAAACAAGCTCTATAGCAACTACGCCAACCGGATACGTTATGAGGAGTTGTGCTTAGAAATGCCTTTATCTGTTAATGAATCTTTTAGTCTCGTGGCCAAAATCGGAACTAACGCGGCCATATTGTTTTTTTAGTACAATTTCACATAATTATGTTTACCTTCGATTAACGTCCAAAAGACCCTCGAAGCACTGTAAAAGCATTTTAATTGGTACAAAAAAAAATGGTTACAAAACAGCGGCGTCTGATATTTTTTAACAACTTATTAAAGTAATGATATCTAACATTCCTCCGTAGAACGGTACGCGAAGCTACTAAAGAGGTCCCCGTTAAAAACGCCACCCTGCTCAGTTTCAGTCATTGGCACTATGTGAACTTGTCATAACAATGTTGCTATAATTCACTATAAACAATTTATTATTTCATCATAAAATTATGCATTAACTAATATTACGCTTAAGTTATACTTAACATACATATTATTTATTTTAGCAAAAAATAAGAATTCAGTCTTTATTTCAGCACATAACTAGACTTAATATTTCAGGTTATTTACAGTACATATTTTAGAGGTCATTTTTATTTCATTTAAAAGTAAATATTATTCATTTAGGTATTTGATCATTAACTTAGAACACATATAAATAGCACGAAACTATTTTATTTGACTACACCTCTATATCCTCAAAAACTGTTTATTGAAAGGCCTCATTAATTATTGATTAGTACAAGTTTAGTGATTATGTCCGTTAAAATCGAAAGTTTGTTATGATGGGTTCTTGCATTTCTCTAACACGCGTCTATCATTCTAATTTATACCTTATTGCGATGACATAAGAGTCACATAACACGCGCTCATAAATTGCATTATTATTGTATCTTGTCCACTTGGCGGATTGGTTGATCTTAACTGCGCAACAGTAAACGCTTCCATGTCAAGTTTAGCGCGAAATATTTAATTCTATGAGACGGGTACACCCCATGTACAGCCAAGGAAATTAATTGTTTATGAATTTGACACACTACTTCCATTCTATTCTATTTTTTTTTTAAGGCAATGGTGCCGATGTCGACAGTTCTGACAATGTCAGATGTGATATGAGAAAACGTGCGAAGGAGATAAAAAATCTAAAAACCTAAATCGAATCATCATCATCACAAAAACATAATTCGAATATGGTTATTAAATAATTGAATTTAATGTGAAACTTGTTGACGAGTATTAGAACACTAAAACAACGTCATGTTGCCGTGTCATACAACTGTAAACTAACAGTTGTGAATTATATATGTATTATACAAATTAAGTTGGTAGTAAATTTGATAAACACCTAATTTATCTGACTTTATTTTAAAACTATGACTTGCTTAACCAGATTATTATAATGAACATAAATTTTATTGCTGTGTTTTCGTTCTAGGCAATTTAAATATACTAGGATGTAATAGAATAAGCCCTAATGTTTATTCTTCGACTTGTTGCGAAAATGTAGCACGCAATTACCGCACTTGTGTTTCCATTTGTGGCGCAGCCATTATGCTATTAACATACAAACTATTATCACACAAATATTTTTCTATAAAAAGTAATTGATTAATTCCGGTTTATAGTAATAAAAATGTCGTATTGTTAACAACTCACCTTTTTCTTTTTAACTTCTTTCATTGATTACTATTGACGAGCGCAGGTACACTTTAGTACTTAACTATTTAATTAGCTAAAGTATCATATTTATGTATCTTGCGTAAGATCAGTGCCGATATAAAATACAAACAAAGCAGTACAAACCTATTCTATTCTAATGTTTTATAAAATGTTACCTCATTATTTGACATATCTTGGTCCTAAGTTATAAGTTTGGATGCTACTAATATCGCTTCTAGGCGCTACAAAGCTTCAGGAAGATACTTTGTCTTTGCTTATTTATTTCATCATAAGCTTTTTATAAACAAATTAAATGTTTCACTAATAAATACTTAGCAAAAACGGGACATGAAAAATCGTATTTCATATTAGCAGTCTTTATAAATATTTTAGTCTTATGATACGAAGTCGCATCCGATTTTGCCTTCATAGAATTTAACATTAAAAAAAAACTTGCAAAGTAGCGCCTGAACTTAGCAGCAACTTTAATACTACAGTTCAAATTGAAACTAGTTGTAATAGTTATCACAGTCACTCATACAGCGGGTATATTGTACAACGCTGTAAGTCTCTCTATGAAACCATTCTCCGTGGTTTCGCCATGGATCTCACTCCGCACCTCTCGCTCCAAGTGACGCATATCGCTTAGCGAAACTTGAGAGTTAGGCACAGTGTTGTTCTTATCTATGTGTGTGTACACTTGCATCTTACCGTCAGTGTTCTCAGTCCTGAACTCAGTCTGCTCTGGCTCGACACTGTCACATAACACTGTGTGCCTGTACATCGGTCTGAGTATCGCGAACTCTCTCTCCTGTGTTTCTTCGTCTTTGTATTGACCTATAATTTGTTTAGTGAAGGAGGTATCTAATTCCTGCTTGTAGTTAGGGTCGCTATACATTTCTTTAACTTGCCGCGTGTCGAACACCTCGACATTGTTAGTGTAACTGTTGTCTAGCTGGTCTATGGTAACGTTGGGCGCTCCTTTCTTGACGCTCTGGTTCTTTTTAATAGGTTTTTTCTTGTCAGTCGTGGGAACAGTTCTGATAATGTTGTGTGATTTGGTGGTGGAAGCCAGGGCGATCTTTTTAATGTTCTTAGATACTTCGGTGTCTTCAATTTTGATGTTGGTATGATGTTTTTCTTCTAGTTTGACGAGTGGTTTCTTGTCTTCCTTGACGTCTTTGAGCTTGGCCTTGTGCTCGGTCACGCGGTTCCTCACCTTGTCGTGTATGAGCACGTGTCGGCGCAGGTCGCCGGCCACGCGGAAGCACTTGTCGCACTGCGGGCACTTGTGTGGGCGGTCGCCTGGACGAGATACACACATGTTATTAAGATGAGATAGACTAGAAAGTCAGGCTAGTAGTTAAAAAGTAGTGAACGGAGGGGCGGGAGATCCTGTAGCAGTACTATCAAGCACTGTATTGTCTATTCGCTCAAATAATGGCGGTACACCTAAACAACTTGTATACTAAAGTAATATAAAAGGCGGCATAAACAAACACCTAGAAATGTTCAATCTGACGCGCCTACGTAAAACAATATTTCTTGTAGGTGTACGTTTGCGGTGGGACCGCATTCGACGACACGCGCCTCTCGATAATTTTCAAAGGGATTTAGGCGGATGGACTATAAAGTAGCAATAACAGTTACCGGTGTGCGTCCGCATGTGGCTGAGCCGGTAGGACGAGGCGCGGAAGGTCTTGTTGCAGTACTCGCACTTGTAGTTGCGCTCGCCCGTGTGGATGCGGCGGTGCACGTTGAGCGAGTACTTGCGCGCGAACTCTTTGCCGCAGAACTCGCATTTGAACATTTTCTGTAACAATCGTATGTGCTTACGTTAAACACGTAGTTACTTTCATAATTTGATATTTGATTTTAAATATTTTTACACAGGGTGAGTTTTTCCACAGGGATCACTACGGCAGCTATATCTTGAGACTTTAAGCGTATTAAATGGTTCACAATAAAGAAACATGAAATTGGCATTAAAAAAAATCCAAATCTACAAAAAGAAACAAGGGCCAAGATTTTTCAAAGCTAACGCTGATTTTTACTGAGCCATTAATATGATGCAGCGCCATCTACAAGTTGACTGTTACATTAATACGATGCACCGCCATCTACAAGTTGACTGTTACATTAATACGATGCAGCGCCATCTACAAGTTGACTGTTACTTTTCACAGTAAGCATCTTTTTTCTTGGCCTACACCGTCCCACTGCTGAGCAAATGCCTCCCCCAAACCCTTCACGGCACACTTTTCTAGAGCCACCTCGAGCCAACCCGGGCGGCACGCGTATAGCGCCCTCCAGCTGTCCCGGCCGGCTGTATCTCATTTGATAGGAAGTAATGATATGAGTAATGTTACCTGAAGGGCAATTCGCGTAATTTTTAAGAACGTTCACAGTCTGATCTCAGTCTCAATCTGTCAAAAATACCTCTAATTTCCCTACATTTTTGACAAGTTTTTGACATTGATTGTCGCTGAGATGAGATTGTGACTAGATTTTGAACGTTTTTAATTACGGGAATTGGCCTTCTGGTGTGTTACTTGTTTGTTACCTGGTCGGAATGTATGGACACCTTGTGGTACTTGAGGTCGCTCCACTGGCGGAAGTCCCTCCCGCACACGTCACACTTGTACGGACGGTCCCCGTTGTGCACGCGCTTGTGTATCTACGGGACAGACGAACGAGATAACAACATTTCTATGGATATAATATCAATTAGCAAGAGTGTATTTAAAATAAATTATCATATTTAAAAAAAAACTAAACCTTTATTTTAATAAAATGAAAGGTATGAGAGTAAAAAATTTTTTTTTTTTTTTAAAAAAACGTTGCCCCACACTAGGAATTACTCCTGTATCGTGGGTGCGTTTACAAACATTTAAACCACATACACAAACAGCCAGACCCGGAACAACTACCTGTAGGCAATACAAATATTTGTTTCGTGCGGGAATCGAACCCGCGACACGCAGCGCGGCAGTCGGTTGCTCAGCCACTGCGCCAACCGTGTCGTCTATTATAATACTATATATTATAATACTATATTCTACCGGCTAGGTAAGTTATGAGCTCGTAGGCTAATACTTAGTTTAATCGGGCAGGTAAACGCGATACGATAAAGTATTGGTAGTTACAGCTAAACTAAGTAAGCTTAGCCCGCTGTCTGAGGACCTAGTGACAAAATTCTAGCCGCGTTTATTCCACAGATGGGTGACCGGTACATTACCTTGAGCGCGGCGACGGTGTAGAAGCCCTTCCCGCATTCGCGACATATCTGCTGTTTGCCGCTGTGCGACAGCATGTGGTACAGCAAACTGTTTCTATAGTTAAAAGATATTAATTTTGTTAGATTTTACACGACAAATATGATTGCAAAGCTGCATAAGGTCGGTGTTTCCCACTGAAGAGAAACACAAAAACGAACATAGAGGTCAAGGTGTCTTTTGGTACGCCTAACGGAATATGCGCTCAGGCGTGGAGTTGCGAACACCAGCCCGATACACAATACGAGGGTTGTTTTAAAATCTAGGCATAAAATTGAAATGGGTAACTCAAAACCTGAAACCAGTTTGTTCAGAATTGAGAGCAAATCCGAATGTGTTGTCAATTCTTATTTAATAATTATTAAATGAAAACAGGGGGTCTACTCCGAAGTAGTATCGGCGGAATGTTCGGCCGTTTCCTGCTACGAAGTTACTATTTGCTTCGGTCGGTTCCGATCCTACACTCCTACACTCTTTCGAATATTGACTATGGTCCCGACCCAACTGAGCCGATCCGAACTGTTTTTGCATTTTTCAATAATATTCGGTTCGGCCATGTGTCGGTCCGATCCGAACATTCGCACTTTGCACTTCGGAGTAGACCCCACGATTTTACCATTTTTTTTTTATGCAAATTGACATTTTCGTGTAGTGGGACAGAATAGGTTTAAAAAAAAGTTATATCAATGAGAACAAATTCTGATTGAGAGAACAAATTCGACACCAATAATTACGATAGTGAGTGGATTGTGACAATTGGCACGCATTAGTTAGTCATCGAGTAGCTCAGTAGCTCAACTCCGATTTACTGAGCTCAACGTCCCGAAGAACATTACTAAGTTTATTTAATCCGACTACAAGGAGGTCCACAGTGTTAGGAACAACATAACTTGGCCTACACATTACCTGTGCTGGAACACCCGCTGGCACTGCTGACATTCAAACCTCTTCTGTTTCTTCTTGTCATCCGATTTCTCGTCGGTCGGCGGCTCGTCGGGCGGCAGGTCGGCCGTGTCGGCCGTGTCGGCCGTGTCGGCGGTATCGGTCATCGTGCTGTCGGTGAAGTTCTGGTTGTCGGTTGCTACGTCCGATTCTAATATTCGTCGGAGAACTGAGAATTCGTCTGGCGAATGAAAGCGACATATTTAAGTGTAAGATAGGGGCTGGTATATCGATTGCATTATAAAGAAAATAATATAGCTGAACTGATGATGGATATTGACAGTGAGGGGGTAATAGGGGAGACCAACTTGTAATAAAGTACGCTACACTCTGTACTGGAATTCAGAATCTTAGATTATCATTCAGTAACCGGATGATCTCTAATATTAGAGATGATAAAAGTTTCAATTCCGATGCAATCAAAATTATGCTACTTTTATTCCAAAAGGTCACTCAAAAATCAACTTGGGAGTCCTATGTTGATTTTTTAAATCATCACACTAAAATTGATATTCGAGTAAGTCGCAATGGAAAAGAAAAGATATAAGATTCAAACATAGCATAATTAATTAAATTAAAATAACCTTTGAGCAGCTTGAGGTGTTGCGTGTCGTGCGGCTGGCCCGCGCACGCCGCGCAGCACGCCGCGCCCGCACTGCGCGCGTACCTGGATGCGCACATACCATGCATATTATTAGGCCAGCTTTTGAATAGGTTTTACAGCTAATATTAGCATGTTAACCAAGATATATTAGGGACTCCGTATCAAAGTAGCGACAAACAAATACACGACAAATACTTTTCGATTTTTTCTTAAATATTTGCAGCCTTATTCATAAAAATCTCGCTAATCACTCATTAGCTACTGTTTAGCTAACCATTTATTTAGCTCTTAATCAATGCTTAACTTTTCTTTATTCATAAAGACTAGTTAGCAGGTGATTAGTTGCGAAACGAAATAGAGGTGAAATTATGCGTTCGGCACAGATTATAATCAAAATAGTCGACTAAAAAACGGAATTTTTAGAATAAACTTGTCAAAACTACGATTTTTTATCTGTAGTGACTTTGGCAGATAAAAGTCAGAAATTTTCATCGGATAATTTGAATATGATTATAATAATTTATTATGTTATATCATTGTGTTTGCGATGGTAGCAATGAAAATAATAAGCTCCAATAATTGGAATAAACAGGAAAAGGTATTTATCATTGAATTTATATCTACTTACTAATAAAAACTGCCCAAATGAATGTGAGAGCAGTAGCCGATAATAACTATGTATTTTCATAAGCTTGCTAACATGAATTTGCCCTTTTAGAAATGTAAGTGGGTACTTGTGTCTATATGATATTACTTTCTACTGTTTTTGTAACGGGGTTTCAGTGCCGTTTAGTAACAATTATTATACTTGTTTACAGATACAAGTTTGACTGCTGCTATGAAAACCACTATTAATACCTAGCACCAATACTGTTCAACCTCGCAAAGACGGCGATGGAGGAAACCATGCTACGTGAAAAAGATGAAGAATGAGAGTGGCATGAGTAAAGAATAGCACCCATGTCTTTGGAGGAAGAGTATTGGAAAACAAGAACAATGAATATATAGAACAAAAATGTAGATTTATTACGTATCAAAATAAATTAAATTATTTCTACAAAATGTCTCTTATTATTTGTGTGTGACTGCCTCGACGTGGCTTTTTTTTAGTTCTGTACCATAGAACTGGCGTCATAAGATAACACATGGGCACATGTGATAACACATTGAATAATCACTATCTGTGATAAGCTTGTTCACGAAATCATTTTCTCTTCAAACCTCCTGAGCACCTACTGAGGCACCTCATTGAGCTTTCCCTATAAATTATTTCATCATATGTACTTGGAATGAAGAATATGCAATAGGTAATCATTTTCGTAGCGGTTTTGTACGAGCTTTGTAGGTCTTCCTTTTACTTCCCTCCGTCGTTTCAAAATGATTTTACTCTGCTACATCGTTTTGGAAATCCAGTAAAAGATTGTCGAAATCCATATTTACGCACTACTCGATACCATGAACAAAATAACCTCGAAGTGCAACGATCCGATCAGCTGATTCAAATAAAATCCGCCATGTGGCCTCTTAGCATCCTCTTAGCAGTGGTCCGGTGGTGTTTAATTTTGACAGCTACTAATCAATTGCTTAGCATCCTCTTAGCGTTAAATAGCTATTATGAATAAGAATTTTGCTAATCAGTTGCTTAGCAATTGATTAAAGTTTTATGAATAAGACTGCTAGTCTTTAATCATTTCGACTAAACATCGTGTTTTTTGCTCTTTTCGCAGTTCTTCGATGGTTATGTAATTTTTTTTGCGACTTAATAAAAAATTCCACCTGTTGTGCCAGCTCTCAACAGAGCTTTGGGTAATAGGCAAACCCACATATAAACATTCGACGATGGACCAAATGCTGTGTTGAAATACAGGCAGCACGTTAGTAACCGTCAATTTCAAAGGATTATTCTCGTTTGTTTTTGGCGGTAAATTTTGAAACGACTAGTATCTGGAACATTTGTCCTATATTTGTTTGTCGCTACTTTGATACGGTGTCTATATTAGCTGTTAGGAAACAATCAGGATAAAAACAAAACGTGATTACATAAATAATTGAAAAAAAAAAAGAAAAAATTACGAATTAAAGCTAATCGAACAGACGATTTTGTTAAATTGCTTGGAAGTTATGAAAATATTTATGGGATTTTGGAAGCTCCATTCTTGATCGGGCGGTAACGTACCGGCCCCAGCCCCGCGACTCACCAGTGGCGCGCGTTGTCCTGATGCGCGTTGTCCTGATGCGCGTTGTCTTGGTGCGCGTTGTCCTGGTGCGCGTGGCCGTTCTCCACGGTGAGGTGCGGCAGCAGTGCGTGCTCGTAGCCCTCGGGCGGCTCGTCCACGGCCACGTGGATGCCCTCCATCAGGTCCTCGGGCTCGCTGAACTCGCCCATGTCTTCTAACTGTAAGGGGACCTGTCGTGTGTACTCATATAGTCGTGTGATTTTACGGATGAAAAAAAAATTAAGTGAAATGAATGAAAAACGTTTACGTATTTGTATCGCTTGTTAACCTACGAGTGTGATCGTACAAATTGAGTGCGTATTCTGATAGCCTTTTTTCGTCAAGATATCAGGCACTGGTCCATAACGTATTTTTTACGCGAAACATCACAACAAGTTCGAATTGATTCTTGACGTCGGAACTATACGCGCGTCTACGCCTTTCTTACTCGTTGGGTAACCAGTTGTGATCATAACAATTTTTACTTATTCGCACTAGGTTATTATTAAAGAAGAAAGTTAACTCTCTGTAATAGTAATAACAGGAGAATAGAATACATTTCAGGTTCATGACAACTAAAAGTTTCAACATTTCAATCATGCTTTGACAATGAACAGGGGGCTTACCACCAGCTCTTATAGCAGGGCAGAAGTTAAACTGCACTGCTTTTTAGGGTTCCGTAGTCAAGAAGGAACCCTTATAGTTTCGCCATGTCCGTCTGTCTGTCTGTCCGCGGTTTAGCTCAAAAACATTGGTACTAGAAAGTTGTAATTTGGCATGAGCAAACACGTTAATGACGCCAAAAAAGTAGTAAAATAAAATTTTGAAAAAAAACAATTATTTAGGGTACCTCCCCTACATGTAAAGTGAGGATGATAATTTTTTTTTCGTCCTTCCCATAGCGCGGGATATCGTTGGATAGGTCCTTCAAATATATTAGGGGTTTGGGAAGACCGTTTTTTGATTAAGTAAACCGTTCGTGACTTATCAAGCTTTAAAGTACCAATTTTCGTTAGTCAAGTGTCCCCCCCCCCCCCCCCCTCTACCAACTAAACGGTTGTAAACTTAGAAATTCAAATGTCACGGCAGTAGTACCTATATATAACGAAGTTTAAAGGAAAACTATCACACTTAAGTGGGCTTTACAAGTTTACGAGTAATAGTCGACCAATTGTATTTGACTCGGAAATTTCGTACGAAACTATCAGTCAGCGAATACGACCCGCACTTGGCTGTTATAAAACTACGGAACCCTACACTGTGCGTGGCCCGACACGCACTTGACCGGTTTTTTGTTCTATGACTAAGTACAAAAAAGCAGTGCAGGTCAACTTCTGCCCTGCTATAAGAGCTGCTGGTGAGCCCCCTGCACAAACTTATAAGTAATAGTAAAATACCTTCATATTAGAATGCGCCTCCTTGATATGTGCTTCACATTGCTTCTGCTTCCTAAAAGACTTGTTACACTTCCCACAACTGTACAGATCCAGTTTATCCAAAGTATCGTACAAATCTGCCTTCTCAGACTCTTGAACTACCGTCGGCGGTTCCTTGTCCATACTTGCCATAGAATACTGAAGCTTATTGTTAGCGTAGGTAAACGTCTTGTCGCTTGTCGTGTATAGAACGTGTTTGTCCATGGATTGGTATATAGTTTTTGGTATGGAATTCTCTAGAGACAGTTCTACTATCGAATCTGGAATTGTTGCTACGTTATCTACGATGCATGAGTTGGTTATCTGCAAAGAAAATTCTACATCAGAATAATTAACTTGGCAATCTGCAAATATTTTTGTCTTGTCCATTTTAGAATAGTTCGAAAGCAGTTTCAACGATTATTAAGCGCAGGCCACACCGCCAGCTGGCGGGCGGGCGGGCGAGCCGAGTGCACCTTTTTTCATACTTCGGTAGCTTATCTCTTTAGTTCGCGGTGTGAACCCAAGTATGAAAAAAGGTGAAAAGATGCCTCGCTCGGCTCGCCCGCCCGCCCGCCAGCTGGCGGTGTGGCCTGCGCTTTAGATTTCTTTTACATTAAGCAAAAAATAAGCAGTTATTTATAATGTAAGATAATTTTATCGTCATAGAAAAATTATATAATTTCATCAGCTCTGTGATCGAATAGAGTATGTTAACCAGCGGCGTAGCTACCGCTGGATCAGCCGTATCGACGATATGGGGCCCCTACATAACAATTTATAAAATAATATCCAGAACCTAAAATTCTTGTTGATAAATGATATTTATTTCTGTAAATTGGTTCAAAAATATGTTTAAAAAGGGGATGAGTACCGAGATGACGACTAATAGAGAAGTAAGGTAGAAAACTGTGTCTGCCTCATTGGTCTAGTGGTCGCAAGCGCTACTGCTGAGCATGAGGTCCTAGGTTCGATTCCCGGGTCGGGCAAAGTGTTATTGGGTCTCGGCTTCCAATCTAACCGGATGCAGCTGAATACCAGTATTTTACCTCCGGAGCGACTGGCTATCTGACTGCCACAACCCAGTTACTGGGTAATACGATGTCCCTTGGTAATACTGGGTGTCAGACTTTCGGGCTCTTGACAATCCGTAACGACTGTCAAAGATCCACGAATGACAGCCGGGACCAACGGCTTAACGTGCTTTCCAAGACACGGAGCGGTCTCGGTATGTTAAGATGGTCATTCATCCACGGACCTACCGCGGCAAGCGTAGCTGTCTACGCATCGTCATCATGAATGAACCACTGGACATCACGAGTGTAGCTCGACAAACACGCACACGACAGACGCTAAAGTATAAGGAAAAACCCTGTAATTCTTGATTATATATGCCTTAATACTATCGAAGAGGATTTTCATTCATCTCCAAAACAGTAGCTTAAGGCTCAGTTCACGCGACGCGACGCTGCGCGCACACTTTAAAAGAGTGACTCAAAATATACTTTATTTTCTACACGAAAAGGTACACATTGCATTGTGAGAGTTCAGAATACGTTGCGCCGTGCAGCGCTGCGCCTCGTGATGCCTCGCTGCGCAGCGAGACGCCGCGCGGCGCAGTGGGACGTGTGTACATTCGCTGCGTCGTGTTGCCAACGATTTTACGATGCGCCTCGCGACGTTGCGATGCGTCTCGCGGCGGAGCGCGGCGCAGCGTGAAATCACTGGCCTCTTCCAGTATCGTCCCGTCGCGTCGCGTCTCGGTGTGAACTGACCCTAACCTTCAATCGACTCGTGCGGCTGTTATTACTTAGCCACGAGCCCCTCACCTTTTAAGTCAGTCTGCTATATTCTTTATTTTGTAAAAAACAATACCCTCTCTATAGTTTCACAGTTATATAAAGAGGGACCCAATAAAAAAAATATACAGGGCCCCATTAGGATGAGCTACGCCACTGATGTTAAATACACTTTATAAAAAGAAAGAAAAGAAAGACAAATGATTTTATTTAGGTCGTGCATAGGAGATACAAAAAAGGAGCATTTAAAACTACCCAAATAAAATATGTTTACAAATAAACAAAACAGAAAAAATAAAGACCGGTGTGAGGCCAAAAAGGCTGTTATATCAGCATAACGCCGCGATATTTTAATAAATACCGCAGCGCTGATATTCTGATAGGGCCCGATTATAGTGTTGTCATATTTCTATAGGAAGGGCACGTATCTGTGATCATATGCAAAATTATGATAATGTCATAATTATGCTTATCATCATAGATTAGATAAGTTTCTGTTTACCGAAAAAAAGGCAATCACTAAAATAAATATCCAGGGCCTCTTTTTTAAATCAAACAGTCTTTTCTACATAAACTAGTAATAGTACCTTATCAATTCCCAGGTCTTGCACGGGGTTCTCGATGATGATGTGCGGCTCGTAGTGCTGTTTCAAATGCTGGTAGAACTTCAGCTGCTCCTCGCCGTAGAACTCGCCACACAGCTGGCAGATGAAGATCGGACGGACCTGGACATGGGAAGGCGAAAAGATATCACTATCTATCGTAGTTAATTGTAATATACAACGTGTCCCAGAAATCAACGTCAAGCCGAAAACGGGCAAGTCGTGACAGTTATTAGAAAAATATAAAAAAACATCTTAGTCATGTACTTTTCAAATTTTATGGATTCAAAAATAAATCTCAAAAAGTGACACCCTGTGATGATCTTTCAAGTCCTGTGACTACAAATATTAACTTTTCGTCAGTTTTTTTCTGTGACGTAACCATGAATAACCCTTCTGTAAATTACAGTTAAAAGTTAAAACATAACTACCTCAGTTTTAAGTAAAATGTTAGATTTTTGCCCAACATTGAATTCAAAATTATTACATCACCCAACTTTAACCGCGTGTAGTGTAAAAAAAATGTACTACACTATTTTGGCAAGTAACTTTAAAAGATGGCACGTTTAGTCTGGATTCCAAAATGGTATGCCACTTACTAATTTACTATTTCTTAATTGAGGAAAAAAAAATTTTTGTTAGTTTTAGGTGCGTTTGAAATAAAATTCAGTTGTTGGATTTCTTTAGTTATAATTTTTATTAAATCAGATTTACCACATTAAATGTTCGAACTGTTTGCCTTCAGCTGAAATGCAAGCGCTACATCTCTTTAAAAATGATCGCGTAATAAGACGGGCATATCGTCTCGAGTTGACGTATTCAGCGGATTCTGCAATTCTTTGACGCAGCTCGTCTAAATTTTGTATTGGTTTAGAGTACACGATATCCTTTATCGTACCCCAGTAAAAAAAGTCTATAAGATAAAAGTATATAAATATAGATTTTAGCGATACGACCACCTTTTGTGGTGCGTATCGCTAAAATCTATATTTAATCGATAAGATTTTTATAGATAATAATATATATATTTAATAGATAAAATATATATTTTGAGAGTCGTCCCCTGGATGCACCTTATCAAAATGAACATCATCGTCACCCACATACCAACTGAATGAACATCATCGTCACCCACATACCAACTGAATGAACATCATCGTCACCCAAATAACAACTGAATGAACATCATCGTCACCCAAATAACAACTGAATGAACATCATCGACACCCACATAACAACTGAATGAACATCATCGTCACCCAAATAACAACTGAATGAACATCATCGACACCCACATAACAACTGAATGAACATCATCGTCACCCACATAACAACTGAATGAACATCATCGTCACCCAAATAACAACTGAATGAACATCATCGACACCCACATAACAACTGAATGAACATCATCGTCACCCACATAACAACTGAATGAACATCATCGTCACCCACATACCAACTGAATGAACATCATCGTCACCCAAATAACAACTGAATGAACATCATCGACACCCACATAACAACTGAATGAACATCATCGTCACCCACATAACAACTGAATGAACATCATCGTCACCCACATAACAACTGAATGAACATCATCGTCACCCACATACCAACTGAATGAACATCATCGTCACCCAAATAACAACTGAATGAACATCATCGTCACCCAAATAACAACTGAATGAACATCATCGACACCCACATAACAACTGAATGAACATCATCGTCACCCACATAACAACTGAATGAACATCATCGTCACCCACATAACAACTGAATGAACATCATCGTCACCCACATAACAACTGAATGAACATCATCGTCACCCAAATAACAACTGAATGAACATCATCGACACCCACATAACAACTGAATGAACATCATGATCATCGTCATGAGCCTATAGTAGTCCACTGCTGGACATAGGCCTATCCTATTGCACGCCATTCAACTCAATTTTCGGAAACTCTCATCCAGCTGCTACCAGCCATCCTGCGAAGATCGCCGCTCCACCGAACCTGAGGGCGTGCCACCTTACGTTTAAGTTTACGAATGAACATACCTCATGTGTAATATGATGCGTCTCGTCCGGCATATGCTCCTGCTGCACAAAGTTATCTGGCAGGATCTCCTGCTCCTGCCCGTGGTCCGCGCAGCTGATGCGGCCTTCGACGTCCGTGCAACTGATCACCACTATGTCCTGGAAGCCCATATATAATATATGGCGATGGTCATTTTTATTGTGCTATACATTTCGATAAATCTATACTAATAATATACTAATAATAATAGACTTAAAGTATGTAACAAAAATTGTCATTGTACTAGCTGTTGGCTCATTATGAGCGAACACGTTTCATAGCCATAGGTCATCACTGGCAACACGCACTGGTCAAATACACTGTGGTATGTGAGACAAGGAGATATTGCCCAACCATGTTGGATTCGACGATTGACCTCTTTCTCGAAGTTGGTCTATAATCACTCTGGCTTAATATTTCGTCCTAGCCTGCTATAACACCATACCAAACTGACCTGCTGAGGAGTACAGTTCCCATTATTCTTCTTTAGCTTCCTAGATATCCTCTTCTTGTGTGGAAGACTCTTCTTGCTTTGCAGTTTGTGCTGCCCCGGCGACGCTCCCGCGCCGAGTTCTAGCATCGGCCCGTCAGAATCAATCATTGAAGAATCATCCTGTTGTAAGAAGAGAACAACTTAATATAATCGGGAAACCACTAAATTTGCGTTTCGCTATTTAAGTACAAAATAATATTCTACAATTTACAGTATTAACTAGCCAAAAGACCTCCACAGCCAGTTGGAATAGGCCTCCATAACTCCCAAGTCCCTAGGCATAGTCATACCAATAGGTTCTGTGTTACTCGCAACCAGTAGATATAGGATAGTAGGATATTTAGAATTGTAAGATATTTAGGATCAAGATATTTAGGACAGTAAAATATTTATTATAGCAAAGTTTATCGAAGTAGGAGACAGAAGGCATAATCTAAACCTCTAGTAGTCTAGTATATTACAATCATAAGTGTGTTAACTTACTTTGAGTGTTGATTTATTCTTATTGAACCAGTCAGTTTCCTGACACCGCTTCATGTCCTGCAGAGGAGGGAGCGGCGGCAGGGGGGGTACCTCCACCACTATCGGTTCTTGTGACTGATCCTGGGTAAAGTACATAATATGGTCACCTCTGCCCTTTTTCAATTTATTTGGTGTTGGTGCCACAAGACCATGTCTTTTTTTTATGTCTACCAGTATTTATTTCTATTGCTATTTTTATATTCCATAAAATCCAACAGCTGTTTTTGTTAAGATGGTCTTTCATATTATTAATATAAGTATTTACTCACCATTGGCTGACCATGAAAGAGTCTCATGGAACTATCAAGGATAATAGAGGTGTCCACATCACCCCTCACTGTATGCACCTGTAAATCATAATTCAGCTAAGTTGCGCCCGCGCAGTCCACCAAAATGTCGGAAAACAAGATGCATTAAACAATATAAAGCTGTAGACTGGGAGTTGTCAAATATATATTTTTTTTGTTCCTTGTGTAACGGGCTAGGGTCAGAGAGCATGCTGCCTAGTCATAGTCAGTAGTTCATATTTTTTTGTAAATTCAGTTCAATTCATCAGTTTCAAATATAACATTGTGTCAGTGAAAACTTTTAGGCAAAGGCATAATGCTTTGCCAACTTAGTTTATGGTTTAACTTGGCACTCCATAACTCTATTAAATTTTGTCTATACAATTCAAAAATGGTAATTTATACTTAAATCTTCTGTACCTATGCTCATTATTATGTTAACATATTATAACTATTACATTCAGGTTTCTCATGTAAGTAAATACCCATTGTAATTCTAATGAGAAATAAATATAAACCTATGGTTTAATTGCAATAACATACCTTATGGTGCAGTTGTTGTTGCCCTCTGGACTGTTGGGCTGTGATGTGTGCCATAAGTGCTGCTAGCCTGCCTTCTGGGTCCATGATCTCATCACTCCATTGTCCTTCCACCACATGGTCACCGACAGACACTTGTCTGTTAAAATATAAAGTCTTTTGTACTAACCACCTTAGCTTCTTGACAAAGAATGAATGTTAGAAATGTATAATTGAATAACCAGTAACAACTACCCAAAGAAATATTGAAAATTACAGGCATGTTATGTAGATATAGTACTGTTCTGAGCATTTAATAACTGTGACATTGGACAATTATGTAAACCAATATTAAATGAGTAAATTCAGGTTTTTACAGCAACATTAAAAAAATAACTTTTAACTTTTGATTTTAAATTTTATTTTTACAGCGTTTAGTTATCCAAAATGTAATGTTTCAACCAGCTGGTATGTGGTATATACCTGCATAGTGACGTAGAGTAGGTCTGCGAATGCATGATAGCCACCCTGCTGCCCCCATCATCCTGCACATTGAGAGCCAGGGCATTGCCATCCACATGAACTGTCTGTGGACAAATGTATAACACCGGTTAGATAATTGACCTCTTTCCTATGCTCTCAGGGGCGTTAGTAAACATAGCATGGTCATTAGCACACAGGCATAAAATATTAATAATACAGCCCCTTATTATTTTCTATACCAATTAAGTTGTGAGGGCATTTTCTTTGTTAGAAATAGATTGTATTAAACACTTGTTAGTCAAAAAAGTTCTAGAATTGAAGGCCGATTCACTAAATTAACAGCAAACAATTACACAAGATTGAAGCTAATTTGTTAGTGGTTTTTAACTAATTTATAAAATTTTATATCAACATACCTGATCAGCTGGGTGGGAAGTTATATAGTGCGTGACGGTTTCATCCATTATAACAAAGATTCTGTACTTTATGCAGCCTCCGCTACATACAATAAAACTTCACAAGAGAAAACTTCTTTCATCTTTCGTTTACAAAAATTGTGGTTAGGTTATTTGACAGCTGTATTGCTTACGCTCAAGGTCACAAATTATTTACCTAATTTTATTAGTATTACGTATTATCTAACTACTCTCTAATATTTTTCGTACGATAACTCAAAACAATATAAAACTGTTTATCATTTTATTGCGTTGGAATAACTAGCAATATCCTAAAAAATCATTTCACTTTACAAACAAAGCCCTACCCTAGGCTAGGAGTTTTTTCTATAGTGTTGGGAAAAGTTGGATCACGTTCACGTTATGAAATTGTGTTGGGCTACTGTAGCGAATTAAGTCGAACGAAACGAAAAAACGAACTAAGTTGATTGTCTAAAATTTTTAAATAATTTAGTACATCACAGGAATTAGGGTCAGTAACGCAGTTATAGCAGCAGATAGCATCGGCAGAGCAGCATGCTTTCTTCTTCTATACTTTTTCACTCTCTAACTTTTATCTTACACACTTTAATGAGTAAAATCATAGCAAACGTTGTTGTAGCGTTTAATGAAAGCGGACGTTACAACAAAAATAAGTGAATCAATTTAAAATCTTTTTAAATACCGTCGAATGTAGACGGTCCGTGGAGTCGACCTAATAATCGATTCGATCGACTATTGAGGTAAAAATTTCACGTGACATCTCTTTACTCAGTGACAGGCTGACAGGACAGCAGACAGCAAAAACATTGTTATTGTATGAATGGCCGTGAAAAGTGAATGAAAATTAAAATTATTATTTGTGTATATTGCTGCATTGTGTTTAAGTCTAATATAAAGTTATAAACTTTATGTTCCTGTTAAAATGTTTCGCAACAAATTAAGGTCTTCTCTTATTTGTAGAAGTCATGACGTAAGTATCAAAATAACCTATGACTTCAAAATAACTCAGTTTTTACGCCTTAGGCCTGTTTAGTGTTTATTCAAGTATCATGCTCTTATAGGGTGTTAGAAGGTTTAACCGCTTAAGCCTCAAGATAGAAAGATTGCTAGATGCTAGGAGGTCAAAATGAAGCGGGTCTAAGTTTTAGACGGTAATCAGCTGGGTATCTGATTCTATGTATTATTTTCTATTTAGTTTCAGAGGTGCAAACATACAACTAAACTCGATGCTATTCGTGATAAACTTCGTGAAGGCCCCAGTCTAGCTGACTTCGTGTCTGAAGACCGTCCGAAGGACTGGGTGGAGTATGAGGGAAAGCTGAAGAGAGAGAAGGGTGAAGCCGAACGACTGAGGCTACCCCCCTGGCTGAAGACGACCATACCAACTGGTAAGACCATCTTTTATTTGCTTAATGAGCCAAACCAAAACCTTTAGTTTTCCAAAACAGATAATCATTAGGTGAGGGGTACAGACATGAAGGTGTGTCCTTGACCTTCACCTCTATCTAAACTTTTGTTGATTTTGTAAAAAACGACAAAAACCTGTATCTCTGAAGATACACATATTTTTGTATTGTATGTTTTGCTGTTCAGTAGGGTAGAATTAGAAGAAGATATAAAGCATGTTTGAACCAGATTGGTTCAAACATGCTTTATATCTTCTTTCTTCTTCACAGGGAGGTTTATGGATGGATGGTTAGAAATTTGGAGATTGCTATGTTTGTTTCCATCAAGTGGACATTGCTATAATCATAATAATTATATGATAATCAATTTGCTCTAAAATGGATATTGCTGAGTTTGTTTGAATTAAAGACATTTAATTATAATAATGTGATCTTTACAACCCCCAACGGGAACAGAGGGATGTTGTAATTCACATTACTACTAGAACTTATTGTTGTTGAAATCTTTTCAATAATTTTCAACATTATCATTTTGGATTAGTTAATTTTTAAAAAAATTATGTAATTGAAGATTTCTTAACATCTCCTCAGTGGGCCTTATCACAATTATTGTTTATCTAGAGCAGCTATACTCTAAGTGTGTTCCGCGGAACCCTAGGGTTCCGCGATACCTCTGTAGGGGTTCCTCAAGAATTTAGAAAAAAAATCAAAACACCTCTCTCTGGTCGAACGTTTTGACACCGCGGCCGCGCGTATGTATATTTATTTATTTATTTGTATTTGTATAAACATGTGTTACAATAACTGGTACAATATCTCATAACTTTGGTATCAACATGTATACTTGTAGGTATACTTGTGAGCGCGCAGTCCCTTTGATAAAAGCCGCCTCTGTATTAGACGCTATAGTTGTCAACAAGCGACTTTCGACTCTAACTTAAAAAAATAAAGTCGAGATTGTTTACAACGTAATTTTTATATTTCTCTTTTTATTTTTGCTTTTTGTTTATCAAAGGCGCCGACTCGAGTATTTTCGAGAATATTCGAGATCGAGTCTAGGACTAAGTATAAAAGCGGCGATCGCGTGTCGCGCCTCGTCAGTCAGTTGACAATTAGCGTTCGGAGCGATAAGTTCCTGCCTACCTACTTATAAGCTTGCTAGCGAGAAACTAGTGTTCATTGTTCTACTGCCTGCTGTATTCGTTGTCTCAGTTTTATACATTTCTTCATTGTACTAAACTTAGTCTCTTATACGCAGTAACGATTGTGCATTATTTAGACCCCACTATCCTGACGTGTAACATTATAAATAAAGAAGAATGGAACGTTGGCTTAAAGGTGTTAAACGTGTTGCAACAACATCTTCTAATGACGCTGAATGTTCAAAAGCAGTACGCACGGAGAATATAGCAATCACCGATCCAGACGATGATGCCGCGACGTCAAGCTCGACGGTTTCAAAGACGAAAAAAAGGAAGTATGATGAATCATATATCAGTTTCGGATTTGTTGATTCCAACGGCTCACCTCTCTGCATGCTATGTAGTAAACTGCTTCCTAATAGTTCCATGGCACCTGCCAAATTGCGCCGACATTTAGAAACTGTGCACCCCGAGTCTAAAGACAAGAATAAAGAATTTTTTGTTCGTAAAAAAGATCAGTTATTGGAAAGTCAAAAAAATATGATGCATGTAACACAAACTATCAACGAAAAGGCCACGGAGGCATCATATTTAGTTAGCTATCGCATTGCACAAGCAGGTGAAGCGCACACTATCGCTGAGAATTTAATAAAGCCATGTGTATTAGACATAACAAAATGTATGCTCGATGAAAAATCTGCAAAGCATCTTTCTACTGTGCCGCTATCAAACGATACTGTTTCACGGCGAATCCATGATCTGGCAAGCTACGTCAAACAAGAACTAGTTACACGTCTACAAAAAACACGATTCGCCTTGCAAATGGACGAGTCAACTGATGTCGCTAGTTTGGCTATCTTGCTGGTTATCGTGAGATATCCATATGAAAGTTCTTTTAAAGAAGACATGCTTATGTGTTCACCGCTGCTCACAAACACTACCGGGGAAGAAATTTTTAATAAAATAAATATATTTTTTGAAGAAAATAATATCAGTTGGAACAATTGCATTGACATTTGTACAGATGGGGCCAAGGCGATGACAGGTAAAACAGCAGGAGCAGTGTCACGAATAAAAAATAAAGCGCCTAATTGTAGTTCCAGCCATTGTATTCTGCATAGACAAGCACTTGCGATGAAGCAAATGCCGTCAAATCTAAAATTAGTTATGGATGAAGCGGTAAAAATAATTAATTTTATCAAATCACGACCACTACAATCCCGATTGTTCTCATTATTGTGTGAAGATTATGGCAGCAAACATAAAACACTGCTGCTCCATACAGAAGTGCGATGGCTGTCTCGAGGTAAAACTTTAACAAGGCTATTTGAACTTAGAGCCGAGTTACAAATGTTTCTTTCAGCAGATACTTCTTTTAATTTGAAGGACCGTTTGTATGATAAAACTTGGTTGTTCCGATTGTCTTTTATGGCGGATATCTTTCAAAAACTGAACGAATTGAATTTATCATTGCAAGGTAAACAGACAACAGTGTTTCAGGCCTATAACAAAATAACTGCCTTCAAAAGAAAATTAGATTTTTGGATTATTTGCGTTGGTAAGAAAGAAATAGAAAGCTTTACGTCACTCAGTGAGTTTGTTAGCGATAACGACTCAGAAATGTTTCAAAATGATGTGTTTGGAGAATTGGTCCAATATCTCAGATCGATGCGCGCATCTTTTGAAAAGTATTTTCCCGAAGAACAGAATACAAAAATGAAACTGAATTCATGGATTCATAATCCTTTTTTACCTAACTTGGAAAAGCCCGAAAGTATGTCAAACGAGATATATGAATCTCTTTTAGAAATGTCATCAGACACAAGTATGGAGTCACTGTTCAAAACGACGCCTCTCAACGATTTTTGGTGCAGAATCCGTGATGAATATCCAATGCTTGGCAAAATGGCTCTGAATATTCTTCTCCCGTTCCCAACAACATATTTGTGCGAAACAGGATTCTCAACCTATGCAGCCACGAAAACAAAATATCGCAATAGACTGGACGCCGAACCTGATATGAGACTTCAACTGTCTTCTATCAAACCTGATATCAACCAATTGATGAAAAATAAAAAACAGTTTCATACCTCCCATTAGTTAGATTTTTTTCTTTTTTAATATCTTCTATTATTGTACTTGCCATGTGGTAAAGTAAGTAATAATTAGTAACTGTTACATTGTAATTTTATTATGCTTATTAATAAAGAATACACTTTTAAAAACTATTGTTTTATTGTAGGGTTCCATCAAGTATTTTGCTTCCCAAAAGGGTTCCGTCACCAAAAAAGTTTGAGAACCACTGATCTAGAGTGTTATGCTAGAGATATAATATTAAAATGTAGTATTTAATTTTGAGATGACTTGTTGAGTCTCAAGTTTAAGTCATTATTTCCTTGACAATAAGTTATATCTTTCATGTAATTTATTGTAAAACTGTTCGATGATTATTATGAAGACCAATACTTTTGTATTTAACTTTGTTATCAGAGTTCAATAAATAGCTGTTATGTTGTCCCAGGGTCGAAGTTCACAGAGATAAAGAAACAGCTCCGTGAGTTGAAACTCAGCACAGTATGTGAAGAGGCTCGCTGTCCTAACATTGGAGAATGCTGGAGTGGGGGCAAAAATGGCACTTCTACTGCAACTATTATGGTAAATTTTCATGTGCAGGTATTTTGCTGCCTTCTACTGAGGAGTTTCTGTAACACCAAAGCTTATCATCAGAACTACACTAAAGTTTTATGTAGGTACATACAATCAGAGTACCCGTTTAAATTAAAAATCATCAAAATCTGTTTATTAAATCTTATGCCTTGTAAGGTTTTAAGGTGATTCGTATTAATAGACTCAAGACTCAAGCGTTACTTAAAACTAGTTCAACCAATCAAATGGCTTTAAACACACTTTAAGTAATGCTTGAGTATTGAGTGAGATTCTGTAATACGGCCTTTAGATCAAAATCAATCAAAATCAAAAGTCATTTATTCAAATTAGGCTGAAAATCAGCACTATTCGAACTTCAAAATTACAAAAGACAGTCCCCCAAAGCCAAAACACCCGCCCTTCATCACTTCCTAGTGCACTCGCTGGGAAGAAGTGGCGCAACAAGCTCTCCAGTGTGGTTTTAGGGAATTAAGTATTAAAAATTAAAAAAAAAAAAAATTGAAACTCAGTAATATCGTGTATTGGTACAGTTAATGGGCGACACGTGCACCCGCGGCTGCATGTTCTGCTCGGTGAAGACGTCGCGCCGGCCGCCGCCGCTGGACCCCGACGAGCCACGCAACACCGCGCACGCCATCAACCAGTGGGGGCTCGGGTACATCGTGCTGACTTCAGTGGATAGAGATGGTAATGTTACTAGACTTTAATGTAAACCACCAATCATTCACAATTGTTGGCGAAAATAAATTCAAGAAACGTTGGTTATGTGGTTCTCGCACTCTTAAAACTAAAGGAGCTATGGAAATTGCGCGTGACTTTCACCATCCCTCGTGTCGGCCTTGTACGTTCTTATATATCCTGGCCCGTAACACACTCGCAATAGCAACTTCTAAGTATTTACTGTGCTGAACAATTGACCTGTAGAGAAGACAGTTTAAAATCTGTGTCAAAATTAATATGGATTGGTGAAACTTTTGTGCATCCATGTTGCAGATTTACCCGACGGTGGATCAAATCATCTCGCTGAAACTGTAAGAGAAATCAAAAAACAGTAAGTGCATAGCATTATAATAACTACGTCGCAGCACTATTCACATTGTTACTGTAATAAAGGACATGGCTAAATGACTGCCCCAAGCATGTCTAGTAACCTCACATTAACTCGTAATATTTAAATATTCATTCATGAATTATTAAGTGTTTAATAATTTCCTAGCACTTTCGTGAACTGTTAAGCATAAAAAAAGTATCTTAGTTGCTTTTTTTGATTGACATGACAAGTTCAAGGGGAATAATAATACAGTACTGCAACTAGAGACGGGTCATATCGCTTTTCTAAAATGTCAAATCAAACTATACTCATATCGATTTTTTATAACAGGTATCAAAACGATTTATTTTCTGAAACAAGAAGTGGCAATCAGAGTTATTGGCGGGAATCGATGGAATTCAATTCGGTGTCCTGTTTAGTTGCTTCTTATTGTGTTTTCACAGGGAAATGGGGTTGTTTCTAAGTGACAATCGACTCTATTCAATTCCACTCTTTTCGTATCAAAATCAAATAAAAATAATTGAAAGCTTCAGAATGTGCTTCTACGTTTAATGTTACTACCTATTTTGTGTCGAAAAATATTAACTGAATACAGGTCGACAAAAACTATTTATATTTTTATCTTTCAACCCATTTGATTATTTTATTGATTCGATTACACTTGACGTTCAATCCCATCTCTATGAAAAAAACAAACGTCAGATGTTAGACATATCAACAAACATATTTTGATGGGGTTGTCACTTCCGGAAGGTTTAGCTATACATTCGTGTAGGTGTAAATCAAGTCAGAAAAATCCTGCCGCCTGAGTGTTTTCTTGCGCGCGTTGCTCCATTCAGCGTCCAGAACCCATCTCTCGAGTACATTTACTATAGGGATTTGGTTTTGGACAAAAATCTAGTGTTGTTTGGGTAACACCTAGGTAAAAGTCCATAGCAATGTAATTTATTTGCAGTTTTTTATGCCTATTGACGTAGGAGTTACACGATTTCATTTTCAGGATTATAAAGATATAAAAAGTGCCTGAAACGTTTTTTGTATGAAATACTAATATTCAGCTATTCAGCATTACATATCGCTAGGTACCATGTCTAGACATTGCTGGAAATTCGTCCATACTTCAATTTAGCCATCTCCTTTATAGTACGAACTGGTCTTTTGTACCAATGCACAATGGTGCAATATTGTTTTTATGTATTGTTAAACTACAGCAAAGCCAAAACGAGTCTAGGCTATTTATGTATGTACAAGCCGTGGGCCCACCTGATTGGATTTCCCATCAACAAAAATGACAAACTTCCATGCAAACTGTATTTATAATAAATAATAATATACTGCCCCTATAGGGGTTAGGTAGACTTTTCAAAAAATCCTTCCTGAGTGCTCACTTTCTTTATGTAAGAAACTCTTGTTCAATATTTCATGCTTCTAGACTCAGTGGTGTAGGCTGTGTGTTGCCCGTCAGTGAATGAATGAATGAATTTAATATTTTTTATTAAATGTTTTTAGAGTAAAATATCTAATGTACTTCAAACTGTTTAGGAACAAGGACATCCTGGTTGAGTGCTTGGTGCCAGACTTCAGGGCGAACCGCGAGTGCATCGCGACCATCGCGAACTGCGGGCTTGACGTATTCGCGCATAATATCGAAACTGTTGAGCGACTGACGCCGTTTGTAAGGGATCCGAGGGCTGGGTAACAATATGAACTTATCAGTTGTTGCATGCGATTTCATTTGTACCTATTCTGAAGAAATTAGTTCAATTCGTATACCCAAATGGGTCCCTTCTGTTATGTATGAGGTTGTGGTTTCGAAACTGGGCAAGTAACAATGTCTTTTTCAATTCATATTTACTTCCTAACTTCATCTTTAGCATCACTGACATCGGTGAAGGAAAAACATCGTAAGGAAACCTGGACTTTCGAAATCCTGGAATCGCCAAACGCACGAGCAAGCGTGGTGATCAATGCTCGTGCGTTCTCTGTATGAGAAGTGGCCTTTGTCCTGCAGTGGGACAGTAGTAGGCTGGTATTATTATATATCCAGATAAAAGTATCCTCAGTAGTTAAGTATCCTAATTTCCTCCAAATATTTTTTTTGTTGTGACCAAGCATATAGACGAACTTGAAAATTCATTATACTGGTATAAAACAAAACATACACTTTCACATTAACATTGGCATTCAAAATGCCTACGGCATTAAGTTCAGTATTAAATAAATAACTCATAAAGTAAGTAAGTTTTCACAATTCGCCATATTATGTGTATTGACTGTTTATTCCATTTGATCATTGCATCCATCTGTATTCCTAATAAATAAATGAAAAATATTTATTATTTAATTATAATAAATAATAATAATAAATCGTTTATTTATAAAAAGGGAACACATTTTACATTGATTACCTTAACAATTAAAAATAGCGCACAGTTGCTAATTTGCCTGAACTAGGTTGAACCTGTGCCTCAGGCTAAGAAGTGCATACATACTTAAAATAATAAATTAACAATGCGTATAACGTAAAAACTTAATTAAAACTTAGGTAAATAAACGTAAAATAGCGTGTTAGCAGTTTTATTTGCAAACAATAAGTAGGTCTTCTGTCTGTGCATAATTGTTTGTTAGTAGATAATTAAGAATAATTTTTTTACAGCTATAGTAATTTAGTTTATAGATACTTAGTTTTCTATTTAATCTATTGTACAGGAATGGACCTAAGAATGTTATAAATCTTTCTACAAAGACATGTTTTGAGCCTGCATTAGACATGCATACCAGATCATTCCGTCTCTTGTTAGTGTTGTCGGAATTGTATGTAAGCATGGTGTGCTGTTTTAATACTAAGTGCATAATGAAAAGCGTGTTTAAAATTGTAATTAATATGAATATTCTCTATTATCAGCTACCGTCAAACCCTGAAGGTCTTGCAGACGGCCAAGGAAGTCAACCCCGACCTGATCACCAAGTCTTCAATCATGCTGGGACTGGGTGAAACTGACGAGCAAGTGGAACAGACTATGAAAGGTTAGTTATCGTTACTTGTAATCCATAGATACCCATCTGTGGTAGGCCTTATTAAGATTTTGTTTCCGCTAGTACTTTAGCCGGTAACATAATATGTGGTTCTAAGCAGTGGCGTGCATTGCATAAAGGCATATAAGCAGTGCCTACCTCGATAAATCACCATAAGCCTGTCAATTATTACATTTTAGTGTGTGTTGAATTAAGAAACTCCCTAAATTATCATACCTAACAAAAAAACAAAATCTTCATACAAACACGCGCGGCAGTAGGCAGGCCCCAGACGACCTACTCGGCTCCCGTACTATTCGCACATTATCATTAGTCTTTACTCGTTCAAGTTAATTCAAGTTATAACGACGAAATTAAAAATACGTACGTCTCACTCTTAATACTATGAAGTTCGATCTTTGCAATTTATCACCCTAAAGTAGGCATGCCTACTCATAACCAACCGAGTATAAATGTTAAAATTAAAAATATACTTCGTAATTTAGCCGTGCGAAGGAAGAAAGGGATCGATAATGAGGTCGCCGATAGTGAGGTAAAAATGAAAATCCAAGAAGGCGGCTGCGAAAATTTTCAAATTTTTCATCATGGACACCCATGATGAAAAATTTGAAAATTTTCGCATGTTGTATGATTATTAATATAGAAATTTGAAATGCCTACTTCTTTTTCACATCGCTGTCACGACTGTATTTTAAATGGTGTTTTCCCAAATGTGACCGCTGCGCTGCCACCGACAACGCCGTGGAAGTGGGAAAGTTTTGGGAAATTCCTACTTAGAATCGTAAAGTACTGATTAACTTATTGATTCTAATTGGCCTCCTTAACCTAAGATAATGGATTAGGTCATTTTGTCTTATTACTCAAAACTTGACTTTAATGTTTTGTACGCAGATCTACGCGAGGCGGGCGTCGACTGCGTGACCTTAGGCCAATACATGCAGCCAACCAAACGTCACCTCAAAGTCTTTGAATACGTCACACCAGCTAAGTTCCAGGAATGGGAAGAACGCGGAACCGAACTGGGATTCCTATATACAGCCAGTGGACCATTAGTCCGGTCATCGTATAGGGCTGGAGAGTTCTTCATCAGCAGCTTACTTAAAGATAGGAAGGCAAAAAGCTTGTGACCCGAAGTTTAGTTTTTGTTTTTTGTGACTAGAGAGATTTATATGTTTTATGCAACATTCGATGTAGTTTTTAGCAGTGGTGTAGATGACATAATGTCAGAAAAATATTTAAATGTATTTAATTAGAGTGTTGAGGTGAAATATTGATGTTTAGTAAGAAAGCAACAATAATAATGCACTATATTGAAAGTTTACTCAACGATGTGCTCTTCAGAAAGAGCTCCGTCCGAGTTCGAAACTAGTCGGGCAGACCCGAAATAAATACGTCACAATAAAGACCTTGGCCATTGACTATTACTATTATAAGCAATGCACGCTTGCCTAGAAATAACCTATTCCTTGTTCACTTTTTCAATAGAATTCTAAAATCAACATTAACATAAAATTTATATTCGTTTAATTGGCAATAACATCTATTGGAAACAAGGATTTTAATAAACTTTACGTGTATTGTATTGTTTCCTTCCCATTGTCCTCGTTAAAACCACTGCTACATGCACTAGATATTGTTTCATATTGTGTATATGTATAATGGCGCTAGGTAATTCATTTATAAGTTATTTATTGTAAACAAGCCTTTTGTTATTGTTACCTAATAAACATATTTTTTCAATTATTTGATAATTTTTCTTATTTAACCCTACAGTTTTAATAAAGGTGTACCTACCACACATCCGGAAAACTGAATGCTTTTTTTGCGGACCAACGTGTCTCCCAATTAAATAAATCAGTACATCGCACATCAGAACCATTAAGGGAAAGTATAAATACTTTAAAAAAAATAAGACTTACGGAAATAAATCTGACGAGTTAACCATGTTATAAATGTTACCTCAATCAAACGGAAAAATCTATTAAAAACAATCCTAAACATTTTTGGACCTTTGTTAAAAATCGCTACAACTTTAATGCTATTCCTATCATTCAATTACAAAGATGAATTATTGCTCACTGGTGATTCTATTTGTGAGGCTTTTTCTTCTTATTTTCTCTCTACCTTCCTTGATTCTACCTCAACTAATAATCCCAATTCAGCCTCTGTTTTTCCTTCTAGCACTACTATACCTCGTCTGACATTTATCACATAGAAGTAAAGACCGATGTAGTGACTGATTTACTCTGCAATTTGGATCCATCAACAGGTGCTGGCCCTGATAATATATCTTCTAAATTTCTCATTGAATGTGCGTCTTCCATAGCCCTACCTATTTCAATCTTGTTCTCCAAGTCTTTATCTCAAGGTGTTGTCCCCAGAGTGTGGAAGTCTGCGTTTATTACACCCGTACATAAGAAGGCGTCCAAAACTGAAATTACTAATTATAGGCCGATATCCAAACTGTGCATTGTAGTTATTAAGATATTTGAGAGAATTATCTATAACCAGTTATACCCCGTGCTTGCTAATTCGTTCAGCTCTTTCCAGCATGGATTAAGGTCCACCGCTTCGAATTGTGTCTTATTTAATGACTTCATTACCGAGGCTATGGACGATGGCGGGCAAGTCGATGTGGTTTACACTGATTATAGCAAAGCATTTGATCGGATCGACCATGACACCCTAATTAATAAGCTCAACCACATGGGCATTCGTGGAGACCTCCTGAGGTGGTTCTCATCTTATATTGACAATAGGTCGCAAGCAATAGTGCTCAATAATTATATGTCTGGATGGGTATCCGTGCCCAGCGGAGTACCTCACGTACGGAGTACCTACGGAAATCCAACGGTATAGAATGTAGTCACATTTAAGCACGTGAAAAATCAACCTTATTCCAGAGAGTCACAAGACAACACAGGATAACTTTTATCACAACTGCCTCGTGTTAGGCGGGCAAACTATAGTTTGTGATGATTTTTGACTGTCTTTACACGCAAATTGCAGATTACATTCGAGTAGGTAAGCGGGAGGAACATGTCACAACCACACCAATAAAACAACTCAACGCATACAAAAATGCACTTTTATATGTAAACAGCTAGTGATGAACGCATCAACATAAATTCCTCATTTGCCGAACTTGTGCCTCATCTGCAGTTCCACAGAGTGGTTGAAGCAGCCCGGCTTCCGAGCAGCCTTAGCGATAATGTTGAAGCTGCTGACGCTGTACTGCAGCGGCTTGTACGAGATCGTGATTACGTTCGATAGTTTGTTGAAACTTACGTTGGGGTTGGAAATCGGGTTCTGAATCTGTACTCGTACGTACTCCATTACGTAACATTGTGGTGTCTGGAAGAAGAACGTAATTTGAAGTCTGATTCAATTGAATAAACGTCTCTCCACACGTCAGGGTCAAGACTTCGGGTTTAGTGTCTCGATAGGAAAAATCATTGCTTGCATAAGTTATACTGTCATTTTATATGAGTTTATTTACACAATCCAGGCTCTCGTAACTTTCTTACAGGAACATTGAGTCGGGCCTTAACCTGAACTGTGTGGATAAAGCATAAGCAAGACAGGAATGCTAAAGTTATTGTATCCGGGAAATGAATTCAGCAAGTCAAGTAGCGGTGTGTACACGAGTTATTTCGTAGGTATTGGAAAGCCGAGATATCTATTCAATCAACCTGAACTCCGCTCGTTCGTACACCTTGCATCAAAATTTACATTACGTTACTCACCCTTAGCTTTATCTCCTTAGTCTTCTGGAAAAGCGAAAAGTCACCATTTCTATGATCAACTATAATGCTGCCGGGAGCATCGACGCCGAACTCCCATACTTCCCCCAGGACGCCGTGAGTCACCGACAGAAGGACACATAGCACAAACAGTCTCCGTGGTGCCATTGCTCACAGCCCACTAGAAGCATCAGTGATGACGATTCAACGCAGCAAACCTTTACAATTTCATTTTAATCCAACTTTGTAATTCCTTTAGTGATACATAGGTACGTTAATTTCAATATCTAATAGGCAAATGTGTGTCAAATTGTATAACATATATTGAATGTGTTAATATAATTGATTTGTTCAATTACGTAAGTAGTTTTATGCTTCATCTTGTTGAAAATTGTTCGGTTCTAGGCTCTCGGATGTTATTGTGTGTG
Source organism: Apamea crenata (assembly GCA_949629185.1). NCBI lineage: Eukaryota > Metazoa > Arthropoda > Insecta > Lepidoptera > Noctuidae > Apamea > Apamea crenata. Next base: position 19,141,039 of record OX451359.1, on the reverse strand, counting down.
TATAATTATGTGAGCAGAGCAATCTTAGAACCTTGAAAGTTTATATGAAGAGGGACGTCCTATTTGGTTTGCTAGGATTAAAGTTATGCAACCCTTAACGTCAGTCGCAAACATTCACTTATCGACATGAACCTCCATGCAGAGCAGGTAGAGGTGTGTAGTTTACCCATACTTCGCCAGCTATGTTTGAGCCACATGTAATAGGTCGGCGAGCCTATTGCCACTAACCGGGTATAAATGCAGACAGGACTGCTACTAAGCAGTTTTTTTAACGAAAAATTCCCAATAGCACTTTGCCTGACCCGGGAAAAGAGCCCTGCCCCACACGATCAGCGATCTGCACGGACTAGAGTCAAGTAGTCAAGTTTTACTTACTTATTTACCGGTAGGTATCTACGACATCTAGAAATACAAACTAAACTCGCTGCAAAAATCTGCTACTGATTGAATATGAAACTAGTACTTCCAAGTCCAGTGGTTATGAAGCAGTTACACCATAGTTCTAGCTATCTAAGGTCCCGTCTTCCCTGTTCAAAAAGTGCCTTAGCGGCTGGATCTCAGCGTGAAAATTAATCCCCACTATAATACAAAGTGTGCAAAATTTGTACATGCAATTGCTTTCCATGTTTCCATGTAATACAAATAAACAATTTACTGAAATACATTTTCTTTTGATTGCTTTTACATTTTGCCATGATTGTATGGGTGGTATAATGCGACAAACAAAACAATTGCAACCTAAAATACTATTATTGCATTGGAACGATATATGTCATCAACAAAAAGCTACGCCACTGAAATTAGCTGAGGCCCCAATGGATATAGTAGTTATGATAATCACGCGGATACAAACCAAGCTTAGACGAGACCTCGAGTTGCCACCGCAGTTGTTTTGTTCACCGCAGTTAGATAGATCGATGACCTTAAAAGGAAACTTCTAGATGCGGAACTCGCACAACACAGTGGACTGCAAAAGAATGAGATAATTGATTGATTTCTAGAGGTATGGGGAAGGTTTACAGATACAGATCCTCATTCTCCAAAGAAATGGAAGGATCCTTCTCTCAGACAGGTGCGATAGTTGATATCGGGATGCTGTATGCTAGTCGCGCGGATAACTTTGCTTGCGCGATGCGCAGGATTTGCGTGACGTCAGGTTTTTGACGCGTAGCTCGCATGTGACGTCGTATATGCCGCAGCGCCACATATTAATCATTGCTGAAGGGCGGTGTTATCTCCTTTTTGTTCAACCGAAGTACTTAGTAACAATACGAAAAAAATAAAGTTTTCAGCAGTCAATCGATTTTCAAATAACTTTCAAATTGTTCGGGTGACTTTTCTTGTCAGAAATAGTATTGAAATAAAATTGTATTACCGTTTATTAATTTATTATTAATATTAAAAAAAAAGTATTAAAAATAGAACCGGAATGAGAAGCAGCGGCTTGGTGTTGTTTGCGTGTGCTGGTCTGCTGCTCGTAAGTATTCAATCAATACCTACTGAATTCATATTACAAGCTCGCGGCAACCGCGGCAACTGAGTGTTTATACACACGAACGACACGCTTCGACGGCAGAGGTAACTGCAGCATGCTCAAATACACGAGCGACACGTAGGTATCACGTTGTCGACGGTTGCAGTAGCCTCTGCCGTTGACGCGTGCGACGTGTGTGTATAAACACTGAATCAAACTTGAGACGACCATCAGGAATCTGCGACCTTTCGATCTTAGACTCGACCCGAAATGGAAAATGACAAAAATTGTTTTAGCTCATACCGAGGACAGCTTGTAATTTAAAAACTTCACCAGCCTGATTTAAAATTATTGCAATCTGGTATTCTGGTCAACAATAAGTAGGTAAGTAGGTACCTAATCTTCTTCTTAGCGTGTCGATAGCAATCTAAATGGACTCGGCCCAAAATTCGGCCACGTTTTTGGCGCCATCACCAGCGTCCATCAGTTCCTGTAACTTGCAGCTGACAGGACACGTAGGACATGATAATAAGTGTACCATCGTTAGTGGAACAGCACCACATTTACACTCCAAGGCGGAGTGTAACCCGACTTTTAAAAACCTATGAGTTAAGTATTCTGACGACTGACCCCTTATGACATTGCGGGTTTGAAACCAGGTAGCTAACTACCTACCAGTGTGACTATTTCATTTGTACTTTCTAAGTTTACCTATCTTAACCAATCCACCTTGCGCTAACTGAACAGACAGCTGTGCTGCTGGTGAGTTTGATGCGCCACTTCTTCCGAGGTAAAGCACTAGGAAGTGGTGAAGGGTTGTCGTTTTGGGAGACTGGCTTATGTTATTTTGATGTTCAAAAAGTGCAGATTCTCAACCTAGTTTGAATAAATGACTTTTCATTGATTTGAGCAAGCCTGGCTTTGCTCTCTGTACACACGGCGACACATCAAGCCATACGTTTCCAGTTTTAGCTCACCTCGCATTGTATAGGTTTTTCGTAGAATCAGAAGTCAGTTTATACTGGTTATGTATAGCATGATGTGTCGCCATGCGTACAAGGACGGGCCTTTGCCTTACAGTGGGAAAATAAATGGTTGATATCTGTCTCGGTGATGGAGTTTCAAAAAATCTCCCAGGACTTGTCTAAAACTTTTTCGCGAACTGTTTATGTATTAGTAGGTATTGTGTCTGTAGAGCGGCGGTGCAATCCTCGGCGGGTCGGTGTCATGGAACCTGCTGCGAATGTCCTACTACTTCTGGACGTCCGACCTGGGCGTGGAGCTGAGCTCCAGCGTGCTGTTCATGGCGGGCGCGCTTCTGTGCCTGCCCACCTGCTGGCTCTCGACCGTGGTCCCCTACCACACCAGGTCTTTGTCGTTGACTGCTACGGTAAGCTTACGTATTAGTGTGTTTGCACTCAAAAGGCCGTAAGTAATGGGATGAATAGCTTAGTATATTTAACATAATCAGACTAAACAGTATAATATTCGCCCTGCTAGGATTCTCGTGTTCGGTTTCAAGACCAACTGTTCAACATCATCAAGTAAAAATAGAGTCTAAGGAATAGTAATAACAATAATGCCACTGAACGTTTCAGTTATTTCTTCATGAAATCATTTACATTTTCAGCTTTCAATCCGAAAAGTCGAAAAATATCCTTGTATTCTATTTCGTAGGAACGGATTCTGCCCGTGAGGGTCACAGAAGTTTGTGTGTGTGTGTTCATTGCAGCTGATGGCGCTGGTGAGCGTGGCGATGGTGACGCTGTCAGTGGGCATGGCGTCAGTTTCGGGGCTGTCGCGAGCGGTGCGCGAGCCGGCCACGCTCAACACTAGCATGCTGCGGGCTATGGCCATCGACGCCTTTGACCCCGCAGTTAGGAGTTCCTTTGCGGCTATGCAGATTGAGGTAGGCATGTTTTTTTCTACCACCATAATCATATGCAAGGTAGGTGTGACAGTTGTTGCACATTCCAATTTTTGTCTTAATATGTTGAAGCTTCATAAATTAAGTGCTAATAACACTAACCTAGCGTGTAACACAATCTGTTACTAATTCACTAACAACAGACTTATGGACTGACACGTCCGAAATACACAGACTTAAGGTAGCCATTGACGATACGTCTGTTTGGAATGCTTCTAAATGGAAGACTTCCATATGGAGGTACTTCAGTTTATAGGCACATTGACTTACTTCCATTTGGACGTACGCGGCGCCACTTCGAAGATAGCACGCTAACATTAAGTCGACGTCGTCGTACGGAAGAATTATCACAATGGATTTTTTAATGGTGGCAACAGCAGTGTGTATTTCGATAAAAAGACAGAAAAGACGAAGGAGAAAATGGATGAAAGGCTGGTTGGATCGTCAATGGCTACCTTTACAAATAAAACAGTCCTGGTTTCGCAACAGCTACAGTGCTAGAAAGAGCTGAATAGACTCAGCTCTTTCTAGCACTGTAGCACATGTACCCCCCGTCAACACATAGCAAAAGCTGAGACAAAATTTACAAAAAAATGGACGCGGTTTTGCCCATTCACAGATGATTCGAACGGCTTCCAAATTGCGTATCGAACGTTTTTGACATTGACAGTCGGCCGCGGATGACGTCCATTTGCATTGGATACATGGATTTCAATCCGTTTGGAAATCCAAAGCTGGAAGGCGTCCATTTGATTGGCATACGTTTATCACATTCACGAAACCATTTTGGAAGACGTCCACTCCATTTGGATTGATGGACGTATCGTCAATGGCTACACTTATGGACATGTCCGTACTGAAACTAAGTTCCTTAACGCGGCTTGCGGTAGGAGTTGTTGACTGGTATATAAAAACGTAAGGAAAAAGCGTTATGCCCCCTCCATGCGACTTTATCTCTCTCTATTATATACGATTGAGTGTGCGTGCGAGTATCGCGTAACGAACTTCGTTCTTAGCGGGGATCCCCCGATCGCACACGTTTTTTATTTAAGGTTAATGTTTGGTCAACCCCTTATATCGTATGGTCTATTCGCTTATAAGCACGAATTGCGAATATCCCATGCCATTGAAAAAAAAAATCGAATGGCAAAAATTACGAACTTTCATACAAACTTGCACCCTCTAAGTATTTAACCCTCGTAGGGAATTAATTTTCAAAAATCCTTCCTTAGCACTAACTTTCGTTATATGAGGAACTTTTGTGTAAAATGTCATGCTTCTAGACCCAGCGTCTGACTGTGCGTTGTCAATGAATTTACGTTTTTAAATAAGTAAAAGATTATGTGTGATTATTTCTAATCTGCCTACGTTTCAGTTGAGATGCTGCGGCGTGCAGTCTTACTCCGACTGGTACCTGCACCGCCGCACCCTGCCGCCCGCCTGCTGCGGACGCGTGTGGAATGGAAAGGTAATCATGGGTGTACCTATGTACTTTATTGAAGCTCTTTGTTCTGACAGTTACCGCCTCGTTTCTCCTATAGGTAAGGTTTATCAAAATCCTTGATGTCACTTAAACAATTATCAACTTTATGAAACTGCAAATTAAGTTAATTTTAGCGTGACAAATAGGTAGGTACTGTTGAAAAAGTTCCCCAGTTCGATGGACAAAGTTTTTACCAAGTAGCGCCTATAACAAGGGAAGAGTATTTATGTTTGAAATACAGAAATGTCATAAAAATATTATTTGTTCTGTTCTATATTTTTGTATAAATACATACAATGATTCTTTGATAAATTGGCAGTAACATGGGTGTGGTACAATTCCAGCGAGGTGACACCTGCGAAGTGCCGCTGTACAGCATGGGCTGTCTGCGGCCTGCGCTCGCCGAGCTGCGCTACTTCGCCAACTCGCTGTCAGCTCTGTCCTCCGGCATCGTCATGGTCATGGTAAGCATGTGTTATCACTGGAATGACTCTTTGATTTGTGATGGCTAAGCCTTACCTGATCTGAATTGATTGCACAAAACAAAGGTTGAGAATGAAGTACGTAATCGAAGTTTAAAAGTAACATGAGGGTACTATGGTGCAGCTTGAAGAAGACCTTCTGGAAAACCAGATAATCCAAAGTGGAGTTCAATATTGATCAGCCGCCATTTATGTTGCGGACGACGAGAGATATGCTCGCTTAGAAGCAGACACTTAATTGAGACCTGACGATCAAAATTTATTTATAGGTACATATGTCGCAGCTATCTAGCTTAATCAGCCTTTTAGTTAACTACCTAGGCTTTTAACAATACGGCGCCGTTCAACTACCGGCCTGACTGATATTCAGCTATTCAATCAAACAGCTAGGCAAATGACTTGGAAATAAAATAACAGCTTTTTACTATATACAAATGAAAGTGTGTAAGGTATACAGTACTTCCGGCTAATCTCCGAAACGGCTGGACTTGGCTGGACACTGGCAGATAGCTGATGTTATAAGGAGTAACTTTGGCTGTTAATTTTGAAAAAGAATTAGGATTCAGTGCAAAAAATTAAAACCTATTAAATCCAATTATTTGTTTTCCGACATGCACGCGAAAAGTCGCTGGTATAGCTGAACTACGCGGGTGAAGCTTAATAAAAGTATTAAAATGTTCCAGGCGGTGACTCTGTTCGCGGCAGCCTACACGCTGGTGTCGGGCGTGGTGGAGCGCGGCGACGTGCGCTCGTACAAGGCGCCGGCGGCGCTGCGCCTGGCGTGCCTCGCGCACGCGCCCTCGCTCGGCGCGCACCCGCTCGTGTCGCACTCGCCGCCGCTCGTGTCGCACCTGCCGCCGCTCGTGTCGCACTCGCCGCCGCTCGTGTCGCACCCGCCGCCACTTGTGGCGCTCACCGCGCCCGCCGCGCTGCCGCACGACAGCTCCATGTAAACGCACACCACCAGCACACTACCGGAATGAACGGCATTCAGAACCTTACCACCCCGACCAGTTACTAGGCGACCAAGTTACACAGACAGTCAGTAGTGGGCTGACGTCATATGCAGACGTTCAACGGCACAAGAATATTTTGGTGCGTGGCCAAAATTGGAACTAACGCTGCCATCTTGTTTTTTCAATACAATTCGTGTAATGTCACAAATGTTTACCAACAATGTTAACCCTTGCAGTGTCATTCAGGCGCCAACAGCTCCTTGTAACACTTCGCTTAACTTCGTGTGATTCATTTCGTGCTGAGTACCCTACGCGTTCTCAAAGTAGTCAATCATTGCGTCCTGTGATTGGTCTTTAGTGATTCCGCTAGACTTATACGACTCCGGTAAGCTATAGGTCTAAAGCGTAATATTTTACGGCAATTACATACCGCGATTTATGTGGGGTCAGACAGATAAGAATGATACGGTAATTGACTGTTTTCTGAACTCGTCGCCAACTAAGCATCACATTACATGGAGTTTGTTTTTTTCTGCACGTTTACGGTGGTGAGCTTCAGCAGGATGTCGAGGTGTCAATATCCAACATAGTTACTCAAATTCCTTCTAAAATCTTGTGAACTGATGGAAGTGGACTGGTATTTTATGCCAGCTCATTATTGACCATAATTTACAGATAATGTTAACGTATGTTTCCTATTAGAAGGCACTTTAAGGATGATCTCGTAGAACTATAATTTCAAATGTCCTTTAAAATTGTTTAAAGTCATATGTAAATGTGTAAAATAAACGTCTTTGTTGACAATATTTGTTTGCTTCTCGGACATACACGGGCCAGTAGGGGAACAAATGAATAAAATTAAAAGTCGAGGATATCTTTTTAATCGTAATTTTTTGAACACAATACAACATGCAAGCATTAAAATGCTTTATGAAAATCAAAAACAATCATATCTTTTTCTATATTTGGTACCTATTTTTGGTTACTTTCAAATTATACAAGAAAAACGATCTCTATATAAAGTCAAACAAAAACTATAATATATTATGAAAAATTTGGTACAACAGGGCGCGGGCGCGCGGGCGCAGGCGGCCGAGCGAGCGGCCGCAGGGGCCCGGGGGCCGCCGGGGCCACTCACGTAACATACTACACTATACAAACGTACGCACTAATGATTCCACTCAGTCGCTCTCACTAACTTAGGCCAGCTCGGCGGGCCGCGCCGCTCGCGCCAACAAGACGGCGTCGCCCCGCGCCCCCCCCGCCCGCAACAGCTAAGTACTCGACGAGTCTAAGATAATAATGTGAAGCGATCGACTTACGTTTAAATTTAGAATCGGAAGGGGCGGCGCGGGCTCGCGGGCGCTCGGCGCGGTAACATTAGATCTATCTAGAATAAATAGAGGCAGCCTCCCTGCGGCGCGCTCAGGGCGGCTCTAGCGCCGCGCGCCGCGGTGCTTGCGGTGCGCGGCGCGGCCCCGCCCCCACCACAGCGCCAGCAGCGTCAGCAGCAGCACCGCCCGCCGCGCGCTGCGCACACACCCCGCGTCACTCACTCCCCGGCCGCTGACCGAACCGCGCCACGTGAGGCTAACAAGCAACGACCTCGCGCCCGCATGCGGGCACGTGAAATCGTAGCCTTGCCACACGTAGCGCGCTGTTCGATCAGCTCATCATATTTACAACTAGGTTTAACTTATTTCTCCAACTATGACTAGCACTACTCTGTACATCATAATAATATACAGGTTTTGTATTGATTCGGATAAAGTAATTTTCGAGAATGTTGTGAACTAATTTGAATTTAAATTCTATTTCTAACTAATTTCTAAACTAGTGGGGGAAAGTGGAAAATAACAAAAAAAACGATTTTATAAATTGTAGATGCAAAACTTAAAAAGAATTAAAATCTCAGCGTGACGCATTCAAGATGCTCAAATAATATCAGAAGCCAGAGATAACGAGATGTAGTTAATGAGTAAATGATAAAACATGCAACATAAAATGATTCTAGAATGAATGTCCTCAATTTAATACATTTAGTATTCGTGAACATGGCAACCCTGTCCATTGCTGGCTAGGGTTGTCATGTCAAAGAATACAATACAGGGTACAAATATACAAACTACAGTGTGACAGCTAATGACTCTGATACATTGATTCTAATTTAATTGATTAAAAAATAAAATTAATTGGTAAAGTGCCCTTGGACAGGTCTGTTCAGAAGTCTATGAATTGTTCCGTTTTGGCAGCAGTGGTAAACAGTGGTAATACAAGCAATAAGCCGTTTGTTTGTGTGGGTCAGAATGACGGGTGTATTGTTGTTTGTATAAAGACAGTGACAATAATTCCTCTGTCCAATGAAGAAACATTGTTCAGTAGCGTACAAAATAAAGATCAATTTGGCATTCCTAATTTGTTTATACGCTACTTCATCATACAAACTTACAGAGGAACTATTCAATGTCTCAACCCCTTAGCTGCCTGCATTAAAACCAAAACCATAATTATTAAAACCGATGTCATTAAATCAAGGACTCAAGCTAAAAACACGTGTTAATAGAGCAGATGTATGAATGAATAAGAAGAGTGGGGATGGTTACCGATGCACACAACACGCGAGATTGCTCACCAAAGTAGCACACTGGCTGCCCTGCAACAAGCATTAATGCGATCACACACCGACACCGCGCCTTCCTTTGACACCACCAGTAGTGTCAAGGAGGATCAATATCGCTCATAGAGCACGTAGACACCTCGGCGGCTGCTGCTAGAGGCGGCATTCAAGCGTGACACCGTTTTCTTGCAATAAAGCTTGGGTTTCGTAGGAAAACGGTGCCGTCATGTAATAACGGCCGTCTTGAAAATCTGTCATTTTCACCAGTATTCGACATGACCCATTCCCGGTCCCATGAATCAAGTTGATTGTTTAACTATTGTGTCTACTTTATAGACTGAAAGTGTTAAGGTGTCAAAAAACGCACTGGATTTGGACAGTTAGTGGTGACCGGTCACCGCTTTCTTGGGAAACCAAAGCTTAACGTAATGACGTATAGAAACAGACGTTTTTGAATGGTGGTCCGTGATCGAAGTTGTACGCTCAACGCACTTTCGGTGCCACGAATTTGATTAGTATTGCCGTCTGTAGACGCTGCCGGCGCGGTGGATCCATGCTCTATCCCCATGACACCAACGACTATTAGTGATGTCAAGGCGCTAGCATCGGGGTATACGAAGCGATTAGTTCAAGCACTGAGCACGAAGACACACGGGCTTGATAAGGCTGGCAGGAGCGAACGGTCTCAGAAAAATTCAAGTGAAATTAAAACAGTTTTCTTTGGAGGTAAAAATTGGTGTCAAATTTTGTCTAGAATTTACTGGAGTAAAGTTATGTATTTTAAAACTACAGGCAAATTGGTTATTTTAGGTAAGGCTTACTCTGGAATGGTAGCGACCTGTTCCTGTCAATAATGAAATAAAAAATATTCGAGAGGAAGTGAATGCGCGTTCTGTCCTGCCAACCTCAGTTCGAGCAGATGTGTCGCTGTGTGTCAGCTGGTATGTGACGCACCGTGCAGGCGGCGCAGTGCGGCGGCGCGCACCCCCCCAGCTCCAGGCGGCGGGGGGGCCCCGCTCCCCCTGCCCCTCCCCCCGCGCCCGCACTCCCCCCGCCTCCCCCCGCGCAGCAGCCCGCGCCCGACTCCCCGCACTCCGGCTCCCAGCAGTCTACCTCACCAAGCTGCAAGCAAACAAACACCAGTCAACACACAAATGAACTGTCAGAAACTAGACTTGTGAAGCTTCGCCCAAGGGATCCACAGCCTTGCAGGTGACTTTTGTTTCCTTGAAATTCAATGTGACAAAACGGAAGATCATTTAAGGAAGAAGGGAAATGAGATGATGCTATGGACTAAGAGCAAACCTGCAAAATACTTTAGAGGATACAAAACTTCCACCATTTTAATGTCTTTCTATCTGGATAGGTCCTGTTGGTTGGGCAAGACCTGTTTTCACGTGCGTGTTTTGTGTCCATGAATTAATATGGTAATACTAACGAGACACTCGCAGATCTGGCACTGGTAGAGCCAGCGCTCCCCGCTGCGGAAGGTGACGTGGTGCATCTCCTGGTGGCGGCAGTGGAAGCGCGCTTCGCAGTGCGGGCAGCACGACGCCGGCGCCAGCGACGGCAGCGACGTGCTCTGTAACTGGTAACAGAAGAACCAATGAAAATATAGAGGTGGAAGGGTTCAGGTGGTAATCAATCGGGGTATAAAGGGAGCTAATTTATTCAGACTTTGGATTGCTTTTTTTTCGAATGGCAAAATCTAACTGCACCTTGCCTACACCGTACCACTACTACTCGTACCCCTTGGTACGAACCCACACTCGGCAGCTGCGATATTGACCA